>JAPXFQ010001905.1:8842500-9180391 GCA_028564705.1 Apricaphanius iberus
TCCTTTCCGCTAAGAATAACTTTCTATCCTCTATCTACAGTACGCAGCAGTCATGCAGCTTATAAAGGCAAACAAACAAAACGTGCTTTAACAATGGATGATACCAACACAGCTCTGAGGGCATAAATGCGTTTTATTTTTTTATTTTTTTGAGTACACACAGTTCGCACAAGTGATGTTGGAGCATTTTTTGTTGCATATAGTGACGTTACGGTACTTAAAACTCTGTTTTCAACCGTCCACACGCAGACACTGAAATCGGAGAAAACGCAAATCTCCACTTTGGCCGGAGTTTTTCAAAAGATGAGTTTTTGGTGCTTATCCCAGTTTGGACGGCAATCTGTCACATAATATGATTCACGTTTTTTTGTTTTTAGACTTTACCCTCTCTATAGGTATGCTAATGTATGCAAGTTGTATGAAGTGTCAGTCTCGTGGCCAACACAAATATGTCATCATGCATCATTTCTGCTATTTGCGCTGTTCATAATCACGCTTTGAAGTTTTCCATTTCCTGGTTTCACACGTGTTATTCAACAACCAATCACACTGCTGTCCATCTATTTACTCATACATAGGAAATTATGTTTTCCATAGCAGCGGGACGTCACTCTTATCTTACGCTTAGGAATTTGTCCTACGTTTAAGTAGCTCTTAGTGCGTTTGTGAATAGGTTTTAGACCACAACTCCTACGTAAGACCTTTCAGCGCGAGTTAGGAGTAACAGCGATAAGATAAGAGTCTTTGAAATTTTTTAAAGTACTTATCTGGGGCCATATTACCAAACAATGTTGTAGGAGTCAAACTCATATTCTAATCTTTCTTTTAAAAGAAGAAAAAAATTACATGTATCACCTGTTGGAGACAGGTTAATGTTAGTAGCTATGCTGCTTTAGGCTAGGCTATTGGAGGACATTATTAGAGTCAGTTCCTACTTTCTCTCCTACTTCTCCTACTTTCTCTCCTACTTCTCCCCAACTGCATGACAAGCTGTCAATTCGCTAACCTGTTTTCTCTTAGTCTCTTCCTACAGTAGGTGCTCCTGACCCGCCCCGCTTGACGACCCTGACTAAGATGGCATTCCAGTGGAGGAACGTTTTCCACGTCCTGCTACCAACTTCTGCTTCTGCATTAGTTCTGTTGCTCTTTCTGTGTCTCTGTTGTCTTCTCCAAACCCCAGAAATAAATATATAATGATGATAATAACAACATAATCAATAATAGTAGTAATAATGATAATAATAATGTAAAATTTTGTAACCAATACAGAGATGCACAATTCAATTCAATTCAATTCAGTTTATTTATATAGCGCCATTTCACAACAGATGTCATCTCAAGGCACTTTACAAAAAGAGTTATTACAATACAATGTTTAGTGTAGAAATTACAGAACCACAGAAGATTGCGTCGTGGAATTCTCAGCAATCCCTCATACTGAGCAAGCATGCAGCGACAGTGGGAAGGAAAAACTCCCTTTTAACAGGAAGAAACCTCCGGCAGAACCAGGCTCAGCACAAGCGGTTATCTGCCGCGACCGTCTGTGGCTTGGAGAATACATAACAGAGACACAGAAAGAGCAATAGAACTGATGCACAAGTTTGTTGCAGGACGTGGAGAATTTTCCGTCACTGCAATGCCATCTTAGTCAGGGTCAAGAGATGCCTAATAATATGTCTGTGTCTGAAAGAACAGTTAATGATCCATCATGTTAAAAGCTGAACATCTAGAGCATCTGAGACTAACAGACAGATTTTCTGACCTGGAATAAAGAAAAAAAATATTACTGTACTTGCAATTTATTGGAATGAATTCAAAACTCCAATTATTCTTTCATCACTAGAGATTTAATACTGCAGTTTTAAATGATCCTATTAGAATACAACTAGGTGGGTTGTGGATTAACCGTAAAACACAAGATTGCCAATTCAAATGATATGCTTTTCGCTATGTAAGTTTTCAGCTAGTTCAGACATAAAGACATTGAAAATGTAACACACATCCCAAATTTCTGTTTCGCTGAGCTGAAAAAGCTGGCATTTCCAATAAAAACTAAATAAAAATGGATGGAAAAGATTCTTTAAATATGTATGAAGATTTTTAGATTCATTTTGGCATGTAGAAAAACCATTTCCGCTATCAGACATGGATTAACAGATAAGGAGACAGGAAATATCTTGAATTACATCATAGCCAGAAAAACCAGCCAAAGCTAATCTCTCCTGAAGTTCCATATTTCTTTAATGTGACAACACATCTGCAGCTCCACCGAGGCCCTTTCAGCGGGGCAAAGCCCTTCAGTCTGCTCACCCAACCCGCCAACATAACCAGACATTTAAACACATGCACAGAAGTTATCTCCAACAGTATCTGACAAGGCTCACTAAGCCTTGATGAAAGCTTTATGTCTAAAGCAGTATGTGGTGCATGGAGTGCTGTTAGCAGAAGCTGTTTGTCTAAGTGCTGATTAGGGCTGCTGACCGCAGCCTGACAGTCCCATTAGTGACATCTCCTTCATGGATGGTGAGGGGGGGCTCAGAAACACTGTCAGTCCGTCTGTCTTTCAGCATAATTAGCTGCATGTTTATTACTTTAACTTCTTCTGCCTGTTTTCACCCCTTTCAAACTTTCTTTGGGTGTTTCTTGGCAAGGTCTACAGTCACGATAAAAATGCAGCCATCGTGTCAGATGTTGAATTTCACCAAATTTTTTTCTCTCATATTCTTAAATAAAACATCATTAGTACTACTGATGGAGCAATCTGCTGATCCAAATAACAGATTTTCATAAAAACATGTTACGTTGGAGTATGTCGTCTATGACACTCCAGTCAATATATTGTCCTTAAATGCAAATATGTTGCTAGTTTCGGAATATGAATCTATAAAATGTGTGCTGTGCTGACAATAATTATACATAAAACATAAAAGCTTCTAAGCAGTGCTAGAATAAAGTGTTTTATTTCTTCTTATATGCTAACTTAATCTTATATTTTAAGAGCAGAGTCAAGAAGAAATGAGATGGCTGTTTTGCCATCAAAAACTGCATGCAGATGGTGTGGACAGGCCCTTTTTTATTACCACATATTGATCTCACAAAACATAAACAAAGTACAGACTGGCACTGAGCTTCGTTACTTTATACCTATAGACAGTTGGTGATGATTACAAACTACTCAAATTAGTTAAATAATAGATATTTGGTCCATAGCCAAGATACAGTGACCCTAGATCATAAAATTAGTTGAAGATTGCAAACCAACCTAGTTCACAGAATAGCCTGAATGGAACATAAGTTGTATGTATGTGTGTGTGTTTGTGTGTCTGTGTGGTTTATTTTCAACGTTGCTGTCTCTTGCGATTTAGTAAGCCTTATATTACAAATCTAAGTTTTTAGACTAAATCATTTGACCAATAATTTTACCTTAGTTTTGGATTATCTACTTGCATACTGTCTCCAAGTCCTGTAAAAATTCACCATCGATTAGAACAGTATGTTAAGATTATATGCTTCTGTGTTTGATGAAGCATATAGTGACAAAGTAAGGTTCTGTAAGTAAGCTAAAGAGAGAAGTAAAAGTTTTCATTTTATGCCAAAACTCAGTTTTCTGTACTTTTTTCATGGATGCAGATAAAGAGACAAGTAATTACCTAAATACAGATTTCCACTTTCTACCTTTTCGTCGTATCAAAAAAACATTAAAAAAATAAAAATAAAAATCTATTAAAATTTTTTTATTTAGTTAAAATACTGTTTTTTTTTAATTTATTGCAACATTTCTAAAGAAATAAAGCCTAAGAACATGATGTGTTTTTATCAGAATCGGTTTTATTGCCATTGTTTGAGAACAAGTTCACAAACTAGGAATTTTTTTCGGTACAATTGTGCACATAAAACATTTAACATAATAAAAATAAAATAAATAAAAATAAAAAGAATGAGCTAAAGGTGACAGTAACAAATTCTTCCAAAACATTTTGATTAGATCTTAATTAAAGATGTTCTTTTAGTCAGCTGTGTTATTTGTGTGATGCCCAGCAAAAAATGCCCCAGCTAACAGGTTAAAATTAGTTATAGTATAGTTAAGCTTCCTAACTTTGAGGCAGTCATTCCCAAAGAACAACCCATCATAGCTGTGATTGTCGAGAAAAAAGGGTTGCATAACACCTTATTAAAATACCTCTCAAATGTTTCTTTCTATTTCAGTAATAATGTTAACGAGAAGCAAAAAATAATTTTATCTTTTTTATGAGCATAAAATAAGGAAAAACCAGATAATCTCACAAGAAAAACACAAAAAAATTTCAGTGTGCAATAGTACATCTTATCAAGTTTTGTGCATAATTTGATGCTTTTAACACGCCTTAGAAGTGTCGTGACTAGAGACTAGATAACTAGACGTTAGCAATGATGTGGCTTATCAGAAGAGAATACGTTTCTCATAGGAAAAGTCGGTTAAGCTCTGTGCCTTGGAGCATCATCTGCCCGCATCAATTCTGTGGTTTCTTTGCTATAAAAAAGTGGAGCTGTGAATCTGTATCCTTGCTAATCAGCTGTATTTTGTGTATCCAAGTCTAAGTTTAATTGTATTAATTAAATTTGATTCTAGATTGAAAATTTTGAATACATACTATTACCCTAATATTTCTAAACAGTATATTATGCAAATGTTTTAAACTTTCAGTTGATTATTAAATAAATACCGCTTACTTAACATCTAACTAATTTGTTTGATTAACTGTTGAATTGTTCTTTAAAAATGATCTTTTATAATCTTGCTCTATAGGAACATTTGAACAACTAGATGGAATGTAACTAGAAATAAAAGCATTACATTTTTTTTTATTATTGGACCAATTTGTATGGATTAAATTCTATTTCTGTTTTATAATTTCACCTTTATTTTTTCACTCCTTCCTTATTTGATGATTGTGTTTAAAGTGGAGAAACGCAGATATTTTTGGTTTTTGGTTTATGGATTCAGCAAGACTTAAAAAGCAAAACAAAATTGTTTTTGTAATATATATATATATATATATATATATATATATATATATATACAAATACTTGTGAATTCCACAGATTTGATGTAGTGTAATATTGTGTACTGAAAGCATTCATCCCAGAGGACATACAATTAAATTTGGAAATTGGCAGCATGCTGCAAAACCCATCAAACATTAAAGTTTGGAAGATAAAGAAAAACTGTTGGTTGAGAACTGAAATATCTAAAAACACAGGTAGAAGTGGGAAGAAAAAAAAAACTAAGGATACTGTAGATGGTAAAGGAAAAATTGTGAAAAATATATACTTAGGGGGATGATTGGAATCGCAAGAGTGATTGCAGATGGAGCTGCATTAAAAGGAATAGCAGCCATCTGCTTCAACTTAGATGGTAGTCTGGAAGGTCAAAAAAGCAATCCAAACAGAAAAGCTGTTGCCCATGGACACTTAAAGAAAAAAAAAGTAAAATAAAGATTGAAAAAAAAATTCTTAAGAAAAAAAAACACACATTGTTTCATTCTGATATCTTTCATAATAAAACCAAGTATCTTGCATTTGGGCCAAAAAACTTTATGAACTAAATTGATTCATTTGAAACTACAAAAAGATAAACTGCAAGGGAAGTTTGGGGTTGAATTTCTACCTTCTTCCTCAATCGGGCCTCTTCCTCTCTTGTCTCTTCGCCTTATTCTTCAGCATCTCTCCTCATCTGACCCATCTGCTGTCAGCCTACAGCGCTGTGGGTTTGCTGAGAGATGTTAAGAGCCAGGAGTGATTTATTACTTTTTCCTCCTGCATGCTCCATCATCAAATATTACACCACTGGCTCCTTTTTTCCTCATAGATCTGAGAATCGTTGGAGGCTATAATTCAGAGCACCGTGAGCTTGCCTTCAACTAAAGACTAGTGTAATGTAGTGTAGCAAAATGTCTCTTAGCTGATGGTGGGCTCATGTATGTTTCTGTTGCAACTCTGTATGAAATAACACCTGGAGGGCTTTAATGAACCCAAGATCCAGGAGAGAGACAACTGAATAAGGTGTAATGATGTTAAAAACTCCTGCTGGTAGAGAAATAACACGAAAGAAGGACTTGGGGAAATAACAGGTTTATATTAGTGAAGCAGCGCTGCTTGACAACTTACAAGTCTGACATTATGTCACAGAGGAGCTCTTCTTAGCCTGATCTCTTTTTCTTTGAGCTCATTTTTCCGAACAAGATGTTTTTGGTTTGTTTTTTCCTTTAATTCAAGACATATAATTTTGTGTCTTTCATTATTGTCCACTCCTATGTACTTCTACTTATAAAGGACTATCGGTTTGATTTTAATTTATATGTATGTAATTAATTCATCGTTCATGTCATAGTTAAATAATTTATATCTCTAAACTGTATATGAAAATTTTATAAATGAGAAAAAAGAAAAAAAAAAGAAAAAAAGAAGTAGTTAATTAATAGTTAAAAGAAGTTAATTTTCAAATTTCACAAGTAAATACTAGTGTCAAGAAACTATAACAATATCCCAACACATAAGAGGAAAATGCTATTTTGAAAACTAATCACTTGGCCTACATACATCCTATACTTTATGACATGTATTCAGGTGTCAGGTATTAGATAAAACCCAATTTTTAGATATAAATTGCTCCAGGCATTTAAGCTTTATTCTACCTTAAGGGCTCTGAACATTTTTCCTATGAAACTAAACCAAAGTGATTCATTCTTTCATTATGCAAACACACCAACCTAACAAGGTACTGTTTGCCAGACTGTTACATGATAACTTTGGCAAGGGGAATTTGAACAGAAAACAAACTGAGAAAACTGTCTGACTACAGATGTGCGGAGAAGCAGAAAACATAGAGCAGAAGCACAATTATAGGAAATACTTCTTATAGTGACATTCTCAGTCATGTTGTTTGTTAATATGGCAAATCTTTTCAAATGTCTTATATACGGATAGTTATCTGTTTAAGATTAAACATTTGAGTGTAAGCAAAAAAAATCTATTTGAAGTATGAATAAATTGTGCTTTAAAATGTACTCAAATGTACTACTCTATTAGGTAGACCTTGCTTTTAAAGGTAATTAAAAACTATAGTTTTAAGACTCCCTTTAATTATTAAATAATCAACAACAACAATTATTATCATTGTATATGATATCATTAAATTAATACATTTTTATTGTAATGTTTGGCTTGACAGTATAGTGTAATCAAGATCTTAAAAAATGCTAGGTAAATAAAGTACTTCCTTAATTGTCAACAGCTTATTGAAAACATTCCTCTGAGATTTCTATTCATATTGAATTGATATCAACAACAATACTTCGGAAGGCTGTAGGTAACAAAACAGCTATTAACAAACTTTCCAAAGTGTGCCAAGAAGATATACTATTAAAAACTCATGGAAACAAACTCAGCAGTCAGTTTTGTCGTTCTCTACACATCCTTGCATTCAAAATAGCCATAAAAACTGTATTAGAAATATTTTCCTTTCAATACAAAAAATTTGGTGCCCAAACACTGCATTTGCTACTGATTACATAGACTATAGTGCACCTTTCTGGTGAAATGATCTCTGGCATATGTTGGACTGGCCAATCACAGGCATACAGTCTCCGTTGACGTACACTTCGAAAATTGGACTCTACTCTGTGCCTTTGACGGATAATGCTGTTGTGTTTATCCATTTTGACATAAAGGGAGAAGTATAAATTGGGCTTTACACAGCCACCACCACCCTAGCCTGGACCATTAAAATGAGCAGAAGAGGATCCATGTTTTCAATTTGTAACTTCTGACCCTACCATCTGAATATTACAGCTGGCAGGTGTGCCCTCCAGTCTGGTCCTCTGTGAAACATCTGTTTTTCGGAATTCTTTTGTTTGCTGCTTGCTCATTTGGGTTTGATTTGTTAAGCTTGCAACTCTTAAGTGTTGATTATTCCTTACCTGCTCTTCAAGAAATAACTAAACCAAATTCTAGAGAAAAATGGCAATGTTTTATAAGAATTCCCATCCTTGTCTGTCTTTATCTTTCAAAACAACAAAACCCCAAGTAAGAGCAGAAAGGGGAGAGTCTGGGATGTTTTAACATGCTTCCTAAAACTGTCTGCAAATAAAAAGTTGACAAATGGTAAAGAAATAAAATGTGGGACTGCAGTCCTGTTTTGTAGGAGATATTTCCTTAATCTGTCATGAATTTGTTTGAGCAAAAAAAAAAAAATCAAAAAGTTTTGAGTTACAACAGCTATTTTTCAATTTCATGAGTGATTCTAAGCTCTAGATTAAGTCCATACTTTCAGTTGTGTGTTTTAAGACTGCATTAGAAAGAAAAAGCTAAAAAAAGCTCTTCTTCACTTGCAGTATCTCCACAACAGCTTGGGTACACTGTAAACCTGAATAAGTTAGCAGAACTCAAAAACACTCAGGCAATCAGTTGCCAGTTTGTTTTTGAGTTCATAAAATATTTTCAGTCTGTATTAAATTTACATTTAAATTATGCGCAAATTAAAAACGGCAATTAGCTCAACTCAAAAAATTGTCACTAATGTGGCTGTGACGAACTTCCATCTTTAAAATGATTATTTTCTCAATAGACCCTTTACCTATTTACAAATTCAGCAAACAATAAGAGTTCTATTCTCACTAAATTGTCACAAAATTTAAATGTTAGGGTTAAAAGTATACAACTTTGCAGATAATATTTGCCACGAAAGAAATTGTAGTTCACGCTCATTTTTTTCATATGGAATCCTCCTGCTTGTTATGAAATGGCAATGCTCTGAGTGCTTGTAGAGGTGATCTGTCAGCTTAAAATAATGACGGCACACTTCTGCTGGTGAAAGAAGCATCTCCCACTCATCATTATGCAACCAAAATAAATTCCCTGCTCGCAGAAGTTCAATTATTCTCCTGAAAGACAAAATGCCTGTGGCTTTGACAATAATGTTTATAGCAGCTCATAGGCAAATTAACGTGATGCCGCAGGTCCATTGGCAGTATCAAGGTTCCTTCGTGATTCAAAAGAAAAAAAAAATCTCATTCCATTCCTATCTAGGTACAACTTGAGGCTATCACCTTGGTCATGCTTACTGCACTAGAAATTCCTCTCAATCAAGCTTGTTGGTGTGTTTCCAATGGCATGAGACCGCCTAACACTCACATACAGCACTCTCACGGGTGGAAAACATTCACCAATGAAAGGTGAGGACCATAAAGGTCGACCATGCCGTGGGGATTTCTCTTTTCACACCGATAAAGATCAATTTGAGCGTTTGAGGCGGTTGGTAATAAGATATACGATGGTTGTAAGGGGACTTGTCTGCCAAAAATCTATAGCAGAGGCCATCCATTTTACCCTGCCAACTGGGAGCTGGAGTGAAGACTGGACAGCCACAACATGGGCGCGCACACACACCCACACACACACCCATACATATGGTTTAACACAACCAATAGAATAAAAAGGCTTACACCTGTTTCTAAATGCTCTGGGATTTCCGTCCATGAATGTGTGAGCTGCAGTAGTTTAATTTTATACATTTCTTCCATTTTTTCTTCTTCATATTTGTACTATTGCTGTTATTCTATTCTGGGTGGCCAAGCGTGTGCAATGGGCTGGGCCCTTATCTCTTTAAATGAGACTGGCAGCTGGCATTTCTTTTTTTTTTTTTCACTGAGATTACAGAAGAAGTCATGGAGAAAAAGTTTCCTTCACACTGCTTTTATCGGCCATGGCGCTGACCTTCACAGCAGGGTGTCAGACTGCCCCAATCACTGAAGTCTCAGTACATCCAAACAAGCTATGGAAGAAATTGAAAATGGAGAGTAAAAGTCAAGTGAAAGTCATCTGACACGGATGGACTTTGGTGTCATCAGAATATTCACCCCATGTAAGTTAATCAGAGAAAATGTTAAGGTGTTGCAATGCACAGCAAAAAAAAAAAAAAAAAAAAATACAATAAAAAAAAATAAAGTTAAAAGTCACTATGAGATTCTTACAGTATGACAAATGCTCAAAAAGATTAGATTAAATTGGAAAACAAGATTGCTTAAAATTCACTAAACAAAGTCTCTACAATGACTGGAGGTTTGCCCTGTCCACACGTAGGCTGGTATCTCACAAAACTGAGATACATTTCTACAGCTTGGCCTGTCATCCACACGTAAAAGCAGATTTTCGGTACCAAAAACAAATCTTTTTAAAAACTCGAGCCAAAATGAAGATTTGAGTTTTTTTCAGTGTCTGCGTGTGGACAGATGAAACCAGCGTTTTAAGTGCTGTCACATGTCTGTATGCAAAAAAAAAAATATATATATATATATATATATATATATATATATATATATATATATATAAAAATCGATCGTCCAAGCACTTTTTGCTCGCTTGTTTTTTTACAAGCTATCACAGCTGCATGTAAAGTTACAGAGTAGAAAGTTACTCTGAGTGGATAGGATTTGGGAGAACTACTGTCCCGTACAGGTTTGCCACATCTATGAATCTGCTGAAAAAGCATTTATCCAGTAATGTGTGGATGTCAATTTTTTTTTTTAAAGGAGCGGTGGAAAATATTCGTTATCCTTTTTCTTTTTTTTCAAAAACCCTGGCTTCATGTGTAAATGACCTTAGTTCTTTCCTTTCCCCCAAAAAGGGGCTAAGAGTGTTTTGCAGTTCCAAGTTGCAACTTTCCAAGTAGCAGTTCAAAGTAATTTCTGATTACACAAAAATGTTACTTTGTTGACGGATCCACAGGTCCTGCAACCACCAATTATTATGCAAAAGTTGCCGCGTGAAAAAGCTCAAATATCTGAAGCTCACTTCTAGCAGTAAAAATAACTACTTTACTGTGACAAGTTTGCAAGCTCTCCTTGGGCAGCCCTGGGTCCCTAAAGCTAGCTGGCCAGTATGAAATTCTCATAAGATAACAACTTTAAGTATGATTAAAAGGATTAGTAAAAACTGCATGGTTTCATATTTTCACAGACATTCAAAAAGTAAATCTATAGTATGATCTGTTACTAAGAAATATAATTAAATCTAATAAAACAATAGTAGATAGACAACAAAGGTCCAACAAAAATCAAACCAATATACAGCTGGAAACAGCATGGAAAAAGAATGACTGAACAACATAAGTAAGACTAAAAGCTAACAAATGTTGGTCATCAGTGAAACCAGCATCAGGTAAGTCTGTGTAGAAGAATGCACGACAGCTGTGTAGAGAACAAAGATCTGGAGGGACTGAGGCGGGAATGGCTAGCAAAGACGCACATCAATTAAAGTAGAATCATCACAGTAAACTATAAAAGCATAAAAACAGATAATAAAAAAACACTTGGAATGTCAAAACTAACAAATAAGGTCGATATTCCAATACACACTGCTGCTAAAATATTCTAATATCCATCCATCCATTAACTAAACCATCTGTCCTATGATGGAACACCAATCTGGCCAACTGTACAAGAATTAAGAAGGCATGAAAAATAAAATGAATAGAGGGAGCCTTATTATACGATGTCTACAGTAGACTAGGTACATTTTTCACTATCGGTCTATAATCTCTTCACATAGTTAATATTGTGAAAGTTTCAAGACAAAAAATAAGAAAATCTTTAGAACATCCATTGCAGTAAATTTAATTATTAATGATGAGATGTCTCTACTCTGGCTGAAATAACATCTCTGATGGACAGAGTCTCCCACCCCATGCATGGAAATGTTGCTGAACTGCAGAGCTCCTTCAGTGACAGACTGCTGCATCCTAGATGCACAAAGGAGCGTTTCCGCAGGTCCTTCCTCCCTGCAGCTGTCAGACTATACAACCAAAACTGCTCCCAACACATATAAATATTTTACACCTGCACTGTATCTTTCATTTGCACTAAAAAACCACACCGATATAATTTGCACATTATTTTCAACCTGATGTACATATTCTTATTCTGTGTTGATGTACATATTCTGTCTATTATTGTATTTTTTTGTATATATTTTTCTGTTCTGTTACATATGTTGTATATTTGTTGTTTCTTTGGCTGCTGTTCACGACCGAATTTCCCCTGGTGGGACTATTAAAGGATTATTCTACTCTAACATTCTAAAGACCGTAAAATTATACACTCACAATGTGGATGGAAAATAAATTAGAACAGTTTGATCTTTATACTCTTCGAGAATTTTGCTTTGAAGGAAGTTGACTCCAGAGCTCCAGAACAGGTTTACTTAAGAGTAAATTACACCTGGTTGTCCAATAGGCTGCAGATGTGAAAATGAAATCTTTTATAAAGTTTAAAGCTCTTAGCGAGGTTAACCACTCATCATACACTATACACGCAACCGTACACCAGGTATATGTTTTAATAATTTTTATGAAAGTGATTTAGAATAAGTGTTGGATTTTAACCATATTCTGTGCATTTTTACACTGCCAGCACAAAAAGCCATACCAAAACATTTTGAGAATGGTGAATAGCCTGTACTTGTATAGAGCTTTATCTAGTACTGAAGACCCCAGAGCACTTAAAACTAATTTCAGTCATCCATGCACATATTAACACACAGGTGATGGTGAGTTACAATGAAGCCACACATTCTCTGGGGCACACTGGCAGAAACATACCCTAGGTCAGAAGAAGAAATCCAAGAAAGCATGTGATTTACTTTATAGTAACCTATTGTTTACATTAATTAATTAGTTAATGTTGGTAATTAACAATGCCAACTCACCAGCCACTCACTTAGAGCCACGTCCATCTTGCTTATCAACTCATTTAGCAGATCAGACGGCAAAGAATAAACTTATTGGGCATCTGGATGTGAAGTCAACTTGCTAAAATTCCAACTGTGCAACAAAATGACGGATGAAGGTTGATTAAAGTAGCTTGACATAGTTATTGGTGGCAGCCTTGATCTCAGTATTTTAAAAACTACTGATCTACTGGGAGTTTTCATGTACAGCCATCTATTAGGTCTACAGAAAATGGCCAGAAGAAGAGAAAATATCCTGGACAAAGCAGTTGTGCAGCCCCAAATGGTAAATGGACTGAACTTAAATCTAGCGCTTTTCTAATCATACTGACCACTCAAAGCGCTTTACATTGAAGCCACATTCACCCATTCACAGTCACATTCATACACCGACAACCAACATGGCTCGGTAGGACGATGTTTTTTGGGGTTAAGTGTCTTGCCCAGGGGCACATCGAGATGTGACTGGAGAAAGCTGGAATTGAACCTACAACTCTCCGATTGCAAGCCAACTCTACCACTGAGCCACAGTCGCCCCAGCTACAAAAAGGCTAAAAAAAAGCAGGGACAGTGCACAAGTTTGGTCAAATGTTCAATAATTATCACTGCAACAATCTATGTTGATTTCTTAAATCATTTGAGGTCCATTTCATTTTAATTGTGACTCCTTACTTTCTTTGTGCTCTTGTTCTAATTTTGGTTTGGTTCTCTCTGTGTCAGGTCTCTTTACCATTTTTCTTACTCAGCCACTTTTTACTAGTTCCTAGTGATTATATATAACCTATGGAAGACATTTTAAATATAGCAGCTGTCCAAGCAAATGGAAAATAATAATTCTCCTGAAAAGACTCCCCTTAACCACCTTTACATTATCTGCGTGCTGCAGGTGCAATCTGTAGAGCGGGAAATATCAGTAATTAGACAGAACACCGTTTCACTGCAATTAGTGCCTGTTATCAAAGAGATTTGTTAAGCTTGTTAGTGAGGATATGTGGCTACATTAAGACAGGAGAATTGGTAGCAAAAGCAATGAAGATGTTTTAATACATATAGAGCTTGTAACGTTTCTCACACACCATTTCCAGTCTCTTTATTCTCAGCCTTTCAGTTTCCCTGGTACAAAACAAGAGGTACATAATAAAATAGTAGTAAAATCTTCGATGAAATCATTTTTGGTGGCCAACTTAATGTGGATTCATATAAAGAAATAATTTTTGCAAGAACAGCAGAAAAACAATTTTATGTTTCTAAAAATGTTTTCTAAAGTTATTAGAAGCAAAAATAAAAGTTAAATTGAAAAACAAAAATTGTCCAAATATAAGTGATTGAGGTGATTGATAGGATTTCAATATTTTGGAAAATAAGTATTTGTCAATAACAAAAGTTCATTTCAATACATTTTTATATATCCTTTGTTGACTATGACAGAGGTTACGATACATCACGCTACATGGCCCCATTCATTCTTTCCTTAACAGGATCAGTCATCTTGTCCCCTTCACATAAAAACAGCCCCAGAGCATGATGTTTCCATCCCCTTTCTTTACAGTAAGTATGGTGTTTTTTGAATACATCTCAACATTCTTCCCACTACAAACACGGTGAGTGGCACTTATACCAAAGAGTTCTATTTTTGTCTAATTTGACCACATGACATAAATCCTCCTCTAGATCATCCAGATGGTCTTTAGCAAACGTTAGATGGCCCTGGACATGTTGCTTCAAGATTTTAATCTAATACAACAGTGTGTTACTAACGATAACCTTCATTAGTGTGGTCCAAGCTCTCCTCAGTTCCCCCTGTGTTCTGGGCTGATTCCTCACTGTTCTTAAGATCATGTGTACCCCACAAGGTGAGGTCTTGCATTGAGCTTCATGTCAAGGGAGATTGTCAGTGATATATTTAACATTAATTGTTCTAAAAGTTGATGTTTTCTTACCAAACGGCTTGCCAGTCTCGTGCAGGTGTTCAATCTTGTCCCTAGTGTCCTTTGACAGCTCTTTAGTCTTGGCCATGGTGAAGTTTGGAGTCTGACTCATCTCCCTAAGTGGGAAAACTTGCACAACTGGTGCAGACTAAATACTTTTTTGCCCCACTGTACGCATGCATTATATATATATATATACACACATAAATACCAAATCCTCAAGTGCTACAGGCCTGTTGAATTTATTATAAACCACTTCTCGAGTAAAATGAATGTCATTCATTAAGTTGTTAAAGTGGTCCTAATTTCTGGGTGCAAGAATTATATAATATTTAAGCTGTCAGGTCTTGATATTGCTGTCAAAAGAAAATAAAAAAATACTGGTGATATAGCCTACTTAAAACTGTTAGTACCTAGCAAATTGAGACAGAGAAGAACAATCAGTGAAAGGGTTTTGCGGCTCTTAGTCAACTATGGCTCATTAGTTTGACTGTAGGACAACTAGGTTATTTGATTTAATACTAGACATGTTGTGAAAGATGAGTTAAAACAAAATCTTGTACTAGGTCAAACAGAAGCAGAATTAGGGGTTGGATACTTAGGTTTAAACCCTTTCTGAAAAGCACCAAAACTGAATTTTACGTTTGGAAAAAAAAAAAAACTCTCGGAAATGGAGCCCACCAGAGAGGCAGCAGCTGTGTGAAGTAGCCTGCAGCCTCCTTGAGACCCCTGCAAAAGAGTAGCTTCTGGTGCTTCAGCAGCCTCCCTGCTTGCTGGGAATACCACACCATGCAAATTGCTGCACGAGAGACTGTTGCTTATATGGACATCGGGAAAGTTTTTTAGATAAAAAGAACAAGTTGACAACAGCAGCTGTGATGAAATGGATTATGATTAAGGTTTGTGAATCATATTTTAAAAGTCCTGTCATGCTAAATGTCAGCCTGCTTTAAGTAAAGTTCTGGTGCAAAGAAAATAATTGGTAACAAGATAATGTCAGGTATGTGATGACATGGGAAGCATATAAAAATATGGAGAAAAGAAAAATTAAATATCAGAGAGGCAGATGACTCTCTGGATGACTGAGAAACTGAAAAAGAGTAAAGTAGTGTTACGGTAAGTGAATACAGCTAGTTAAACACAGAGTGTATAAATTGTATATTCTCAATGCATCTGCATCAAGTGGTCAAGGGTGGGAATTGCAATCTAACAAATGTTATTTTTTAAATAAAACCTGTGTTGGTATATATATTTATATAAATTCCCCACTTGCCCTCCATGGGTGGTTTCCCATCCATTCCAAGCTCGGGTCCTCTGCCAGAGGCCTGGAAGCTTGAGAGTCCTGCACAGTATTTTTGTTGTTTTAAGTACTGCACTTTGCTGAACTGAGATGTCTGAGGTCTTTCCAGGGATTTACTGAAGCCATTCCTCCAGTCTGGGGGCCACTGCCCCGAGTGCTCTGTTTACCAAAGGTTCTACCGTCACCTTCCAAGCCTTGGTTATGAAGTTCCATGTGTGCTTTCCCTCCCAGCATCTTACACCCTGTTGTCATGAGCCGAATTGTCTCAGGTGCCTCTTTGCACAGCCTACACCATGGGTCTTGTCTGGTGTGGTAGATCTGAGCCTTTATTTCTCTGGTGCTCAGTCTGCGCCTGTGCCACCGGGATGAGGTCCTCTGCGTTGTGTTGGAATCACTGCATATTCTACTCTTACACTTAAAAACTCCTCTGCTATCCGTGAAGGTAGTTTCCATGAGTTTAATTTTGATTAGAAAGGACAAATAGAGGAATCCAAATTGTATCAGATTTATTACACATGAATGTTCAAATGCAGTCTCTGGGTCAGTTCATGAAGTCTAACTCCCTTTTTTTCCCTGCACACATTTTTAAGGCAAAAAACAGGGTATAATTAACATTTCTTGGATCTTCCCTTTCACAGGCTCTCATTGGTCCTCCAATGCTGCAGTTTCCAAATAAGATGTGATCTTGGGGTGTTAACTTTGTTTCAAATAAATGAGCACCCACAGGTCAAAACAGGTCAGCACAGTTCAACAAACCAGCAGGTCAACTGAAAGTCACCATACACAAATGGGAAATTTAGAGCTGGGAGGATATCAAGGACCACTGGTTTTCAAGTTTCTCTTAACTCTGCTGTTCCTGAGCAGGGAGTTGGACAGTAAAACACTCTGCTTTCTTCATCCAGGGTTAAGGCTAATGGACTTACTGAATAGCTAACCCATACGAAGCTTCGGACACGGACCAGGACGACAAGGTTGGCGTGCCCAATTAACAAGAAAGCAAATAAACCTCTAGACTCAGAATTACTGTCTAAACTAATTAGTATAAGGTTATACATTTTTTACAGGTTTCCTGTAGGCCAGGCTTCTCTAGCCACTGGGAGGATTTCTCGAGATCAGCCATTTCAGTTATGTTCCAGATGGTACATCCCATGTGGGGGCTTGTCCTCCCGTTGTGGTTCCTCCTCCAGAACCTTAGGTTCACGCCATTGTCTCAGGCATTCACTGAGTAGGTCATCCGCTGAAGCCTTGTCCTCGATGTAGCTTGGATGTTTCCTCCTCAATAGTGGCTCTCGCGCTCATTAATCCTTGGCCTCCTTCCTAACGGCTTGCGTCTCGGCATGGTGGAGTTGGGATAGAACCCACCATCTATGGTGAGGAACTTTCGTGTCTTAACATCTATGGTCTGCATCTCATCCTTCGGCCATCTTATTATTCCTGCAGGTCATCTGATCACGGGAAGGGGGTAGCTGTTTATTGCACTGGACTACTTCTTGCATTTAAGATGACTTCTTAGGATGTACCTTACTCGTTGAAAATAAAATAAAACAAATAATTTATATATATATATATATATATATATATATATATATATATATATATATGCAGATTAATTTCTCATTAGAATAACAGCTGATATGCACAGCAGAATAAAATTACATGGCTAAGGGCATAATAAACACTAATTCCCTTTTCTGTTCTGTCCTGTCCATGGTATTGCTGTGACAACATAAATATCAGCAGAGCTGTTGCTGCACCCAGCAGATTGCATGTGTTGGGCAGTTGCCAAGTACGAGTTTTAACTAAGGATGTTGAAAGCTGGTTTTAAGCTTACTGTTCTCTGCACATTTTACCCG
This sequence comes from Apricaphanius iberus, assembly GCA_028564705.1. Lineage (NCBI taxonomy): Eukaryota > Metazoa > Chordata > Actinopteri > Cyprinodontiformes > Aphaniidae > Apricaphanius > Apricaphanius iberus. The sequence continues at coordinate 8,860,344 of JAPXFQ010001905.1, forward strand.
TGTACCTCAGTAGGCAGCTGCAATCATCACATAACTCAGCTATAATACAAGTGTGTCCTCTATATCTTTGTGCCTTGAAATGAGAAAACAAACAAAAAAAAGCTTATGGGGATTTATTTCAAAGTCTCTTCTGAAGTTTGTTTGGGAGTCTTTGTTGCACATTGGTTGTGATGTCCAGAAACATGCCACACTTGTATATGACAGTGAATTAATTCCATTTTATTTCCCCGGCTTTGCGGCTTTATTCATTAAAAAGTACTAGCAAAAACACACATGATTAATAAAAGAGTGTAAAATTATTTCAGTTATTGCATTTAATCAGAGCATATTAAAATTGATCTAGTCCTCACCAGCTTATAAAATTTGCTTCAACTTCCCTAAAAGGGACAAGATAGTTCAGGACTGTCTTGCTCTGCTCATAGCCAACAGTATTCATTTGAAAACGACAATGAGTAAATTTTACACATCACAAAAGTGAAAACCTTGAAAAACAGGTATTCTACAGAGGAAAACACTTGGGGTTTCATCCTACAACTTTCCCAACCCCAACTAAGCTCGACTGAGATCAGAAAATCAGAAAATAAAAAAAATAAAATAAAGCTTACCTACAACTGCCAGCCATTTTGTTTGGGACTAATACTTAGGTCTTTCTTCGGTGGGGGAGGGGGTGGGTCATACATTGTTTGCACTCAGAGAAGCAGACATGCTAGATAAGTAGTTTTGGTAGACTGCTTTATGTTCCATCACACATTGCAATCTGTATTTCCAATATTTTTCAACAGATAACAAGGTTTGATCAAACTCCAAGTGTTTTCCTCCGCAGAATACCTGTTTTTCAAAGTGTCCATTTTTGTAATGTGTAAAATTTCCTTATTGTCGTTTTCAAATGAATACTGTTAGCTATGACCAGAGCAAGACAGTCCTGAACTATCTTGGGCAAACACACGCAAACATTTACACACTCGTGGATGGGAGCCAAACCAGGAGTGACTGTCTATAGCTGTTATCTCAGACATATCTCCAGACAGCGGTTATCCAAATCTGTGCACTCTGCTTGGCACAGCAACCTACTGGAAGCCTTTTAGACACACTACTCTGGACAGATGGATAGGATAAGGGAGATGGGTGGGGGGCTGGGGGGTGGTAAAGTGAGAGAGAGCAAGCAAGAGGAAGAGATAGATGCAATGCATTGACAAAAAGACTGAGAGTAAAAGCTGTGGGGGGAGAAACTGTAAAGAATTGGGGTGAGAAGAAGGGAGAACGAGGGAGACTTGAGCCGTTCAGATTTGTCATGAATGAGGCCAGAAAAATGAATGTAGACTGATGTGGTTGATTGAGAAGTAGACACACAGGGAGTGAAGACAACCAGAGAGATATTGACCTGTCAACATTAACCTGCTTTATGCAGGAGATTGGCCCTGACCCAATGTTGCTGAGAAGACCTGAAATCATCTATCATAATCATATCATGCAAGATAGTCAACAAGGCAAGACAACTATGTGATGTTTTTAAAAATGTAACAGAAAATGTTCATAGCAAATAAAAGGTTAAAATTATACTTTAGTACAAACTTCTGCTAGGACATGTCCTTTCTGGTGTGTTCTCAATAACTTAATTATTTCTTGATAGGTTTCCATTAGTCGTCACACTTTGAAACCATGCGTTGAAAACTTAACTAAATATATGACCATCTTACCTGTTCAACAGAAATGTTGCCAAAGCTGTGTTAGTTTTGACGTTTTGAAGATTTGAAGGGGATCTCCATTATTTAAACACATCTCTTATGTAATTCCTACTCTGACCTCTAAGGTGTTTTTGGCGAGTTTAGTTGCTGGTATTTTCCTTGTTTTTCTTTCAGAAGGTGATTTTGCCCTCGGTAGCCGGGGAGTGGTTAACTTTTTTAGCAGAAGTTTTCTGTGACTTCTCCTTGACTGCTCTCTGCCATTATGGCAACTAAACAGGAAGACACAGAGCACCATGCGGCATGACCCCGTATTCACAAGTTTGTGCTATGTGATTACACATTGATTGACAGCCAACAATGCAGAACCTTGAATTCTATTGGCTAAAAAAACTTGCTGTGTGAATTGTATAGGGTTCTATAGGAGGAATGAGGGACTTGAGAAAAATGACAAATGTTGTGGAGTACCACCCATATATCATACTATACAATAAAACTATCATTTGAAGATTTAGAAAACTTTGATGCAAAGATCAATTCTCCAGACTGGAGCTTGAAGCTGCGTGAATTTGTGACTAAGTATTTGTCTTTAAGTTCTATAGGAGGTTGTGTTTTGGCCAGGGATTGTTTGTTTGTTTGTTTGTGATTTTGATTAAAAAAATTAGAATGTCTGCAACAGGAATAGAAATAAGTGATTCGAATTTGAAAGTGATCAGAAAACAACCATTAAAAAAATAGATTTTCATGAATAACTACCAAGCTAATAATTATATAATTGAGAATCCAGCTGCTGAGGGTATGTTTTCATGGTCAACAAATCTAAAAAAATGAGAACTAGATCAGAACATTGGAGGTTTAATGAGATGCCATGGAGGTGGTCTGTTCTCCCAGATTGCTTTTCGATTTCACCCTAATGTCAGCGGTGGTTCTCATGGTAAAGCAAGCACCTGCATTGGTACCACCTTAAGCAAATAAAGCCTTCATAACCATAAACTTGCCCAAAGTTTTTTATTTTGTAAATCTTTACTATTAAGGTTGAGAGTTTCTTTTGGTACATTTTCCTGTTTAGTGCCCAATTTCATCAGGCGAATTAATATAATTGTATTTGTATAACACACTTTCAATAACAGGATAATTCAAGGTAATTCAGGCAATAATTTAAATCTACTACTGGTCTCATTTGTGGTCTGGATGTGGTTCAAAAGATTAAACCCAAACATAACAGAACACTCAGCCCAGATTGATTTAGCAGACACTGTAAACAATCATTAACATAACATAATTTTATTAGAAAATACGGAATTATGCAAATTGTACATTTTAAGAACTCATCAGAACAAAACAAATACATCTGCAATGAAAAGAACTGAACTTCAAAATTTTACTTAATAATAAACCTTAACCTGTTTCAAAAAACAATGCTGGCATCAGTGAGTGTTTTGATAATTCTAAAGTGGTCAGCCTGAGGTGGCAATGAAGCGCGATCAGGTGTTTTTCACAATGTTTACTTACATTTTAAATATTGTTTCCAGCCAGGCCTAAGTGCACATTCCACACATAATCAGGACATTACCCTCTGTTGTACCAAGGCGTAATATTCATTCATAAGTCCCTTGTTGTGGGAATTTTGCGGTAATACTATTAAGTAAGCATGCGCAAATGCTGCAATATTCTCGCTGCGCATTAGAAAGACACACCATCCCGGCAGTCTTACCCTAATATTCTGCCACAGTGTGTCTTTGAAAATGCCTTTAGTAACAACACAGAGTGGCGTCATCATATTAGTGTGGATGGAACACTGTGTCCATTTTCAACATTTTCAACTGAGCCAAGAAGCTCGACCATACTTTCAAAAGTCTATTAAGTGCTCTATCTGTCTGGCCTCTTAGTGCCACAGTTCTCTTCTGAATTGTTCATACCCATTCATAGACTCAAATCTCCAGTCATCATCCTTCCTCACTGCCACACTTTGTAAATCCAGTGTTTTTGGCTTTCATTCCTGTCTTCTTTCTCTCTCCATTCCTGTTCCACATATCACCTTTTCTCACTCATTTTGTATTCTTTCTTTTCTTTTTTGTACCATCATTTCAAGGCCTCTGTCCTCTTTTCTGCCACATCTCTTCCTCCACAATCAACCGACAATTGTCTGTCTTTCTGTCTTTTCCACACACACACACACACACACACACACGCACACACACACACACACACCCACACACACACACACATCTGTGCAGCAATGAAAGCATAGAGGATAGGTATCTATAATACATCTGAAGGGGTTGGTCAGAAACTTTTCATTTTGTCAAAGCGGAACAGATGGACATCGGAATGGTAATGATGGGTCACATTTGCACGCACACATAAATGGAAGCAAACATTTTCAAGCTTACACGTGTATAGATCCCCAAGCAGTAATGATGCAGCCGTCATTCTGTTCATTATGGAAGAGGAACGACTTTGCTGGAGATACATTTTAAAGCACTGCTGGAAATGACTTAACTCTGGCACCTGCAGCTTGTGTGTGTTTTACAGAAAGAAAGTTTCAGAAACTGTAGAATTCTTTTTCTAACTTTTGTCCTCTTAGAAACTGTATTTGAATGAGTTCAGTTTGAATTTGCGTCACTCACATTAAATCTCAAATAAATGCTCAACATGAATGCTTTTAAAAAACAGAATCTGAAGCCTAATTTGAAATCCAATCTATTGAAATGTAATGTTATATTTTTTGAATTAATTCATTAGCTTTAAAACTGTATTTCATCCTATTCAAATTCAATTTCAAATTTTAAATTCAGTGTTTTCGGTCAGACATTCGGATCCTTGAGAAGTAATCAAACGGATAGCACTAGAACTACGTCCTACATCGGGGAATCTACAGTGTCCTGAGCTAGAGCGGGGCATGTCAAGGAGGTAAAGCAACTGTATCACCATTGTTTTATATTTCAGGCTGAGAGATAATCATATACTAGTTAGCACTTTATACTTCCATCTGCTAACAAGCTTTCATGGAGATGCAGATTTTAAAGCAGGACTATTAAAGCAATCCGGGCTATTTTAGCTACTCAGCAGAGAAACAGGCTAATACCCTCCATGCTACACTGCATTGATGTAGGAATTCATGCAAAAGAAACCTTGACAAAGTACTGTGTGCACATAGGCCTACTGTAAACTACAACATTTGCAGGTTAAAATGTGTTCTTTGGTCTCAAGTTTTTTTTTCTTTCCATTTTCTGGTATTAAAAGGTTAGAAATAATAATACTACAACTCACTGCTTGAGATTTGTCATTCTGTATGTGTAAGAGTTTAATCTTATTAGTTGAATTAACTGACATGTGCTTTTTCTGTCATGGCCATATTTATTGAGATGCACCTGTGTACTTGGATGCTACCATGGCATCCTTCTAGCAGCTCTTTTAAAATTCCTAAAGAAGAAGATGTACATGCTTGGAGTTTTAAAATGTTTTTTTTTTTTACTTCAGTTTTCATCTTGTTCTCCTTCCCATCTATCTATCCTGTCATCATTGCTCCCTGAAAATCCACTCACTGGTTTAGTACAGTCCTGAGGGGGATGGAAGGAGGTATATGAAGATGAGAAATGAAAGTCTTGCGTGGGTGAATTTGAATGAGTGCTCCAGAGTAGATATACCTGTACGTACTTGAAAATTGTACTTTTTGTTACGATGTCAACGTGTCTGCACAAGTGCCTGCACTCATAAACTCAGTTTTTTCTTTCTATTATTAATTACGTCCACATGAATGTGCGTGTCTATCAAGGACTTCAGATAAAAGGTGAACATTTCATGCAGCCTTGACCGCAGGTGACAAGGTGTTGACATGTCATCATTACTTTCAGATAGGGAGGATTCTGAGGAAGGAAAAGATTTCTGGGTGGTTTAATGGTTGTCCTCTGCTTTTTACTTTTTCCTCTTCACAATATGACAAGAGGCCACAAGGAGCTGCAGGAAAAATCTAGCACATATTACAAAATTAAACTTAAAATATGTTTGCAGCTGTTCAAACTTATAGGGTTTTTAAATGCGTCAGCGAGTAAACATGATTTTTCTTATGCCTGCATACTTCCCATTTGACCCTTGACCCTCCTACCTGCGTAAGATGTGATAATTTAATCAGCTATGTAATAATATCAAAGGTTTCTGAGCATGTACAATTTGCTTTTTTTTTACAGGGTTACTACTTCCAAAAGCTGGACAAAAAGCACATCAACTAGAAATTTGCCACATGAATCCTTGTATAATTTGTAATGGCTTTTAAAGTGAGAGCACCTTGTGCCACAAAAATTGGGTTTTACTTCATTCCCATTTGTTTAACCAAGAAGCACTTATAAAAGACAAAATTTAATCCTTCAATGATAAGAATGCCACAAACTCGGGTAGAAGATTACACATTAAACTTAAATCCATAGAAAATCTTTTAATATAGTATGCATGCTTCTACTGATCTTGTAGTACCCTGAAAATTATTGTGTGACCTGCTGCAAAATCATCAATCAGTAAATTGATCATCCCAGTAAAAATATTTCAATCCAAAGGGCCTTGAATATTTTTCTTGTCACATGACAACCATAGACTTTAGTGTATGTTTTGGCCGATTTTGCTCTCTGGTAACAGAACCTAGAAAGAAAGAAAGAAAAAACAAAAAAAAACAAAAAACAGAAAAAACATTTTTTTCTGAATCGTGCAAAACAAAAAGTCTGAAAAGTGTCATGCATCAGTATTTAGCCTCCCTGAGTAAATGCATAGATTTAGTCCCTTCTTCTTTGCAAAATGAAGCAGAAGTTTAGTCAACTCAAATGGAATGGATAGTACTTGTTTCACGTTGATTTAGATCTGAACTTTGATTGGGCTACTCTACCACACAGATATGTATATTTATACATGTACATATCTTTACCAGCATGTCCATTTAGGTTACTTAGCTAGTTCTTTGTATATTTGAAGATGTGCCATATTAGATCCACAGCTTTAAACAACTCACAAACCACTGTTTGGTCAATCAGAAAAATAGACCCTTCTATGTACTTCTCCAGAACTTTCTTCCCTATCCTGTTTAGTTTGTTACTTGATCTCAATGGTGCCGTTTGTTTACTATCAATGCTTTAAGGCCTTTGCAGAACAGCTGTGTTTGTACAGATATGAAATTAACACATATGGATTCTATTTATTATTTTTAATGTATTTTATTTAGGATATAAGAGAATATCAGAACATGTTTTCTTTCATTTCACATTTAGGATCTAGTTTGTGCTTTATCAAATAAAATCCCACTAAAATCCAGCTGTATGTAGCTTTGAAGTTTTGATGTTCTGAAGTTTAACGTACTGTATATGAATACTTTTTATGAATATATGTATATATTACAAGTATATTCGGTCATAGTCCTAGCTTATTTAACACTGAGATATATCACTGCAGGAAAAACTGAGCTTACATAATTCTAAATCAAATAACAGACTGTCATATTCTTCCTTGGATAGATTCACTACCTTTCACTAATGGCAGTATGCAGAATAGGCAGAAAAGTTCACTTCATTAAAAAAGAGCAGGTAAGACAGCAGTTTTGCATCCTTGCTGAGGTGTCATTTTTTTAAAATTGCAACGGATATCTAATGAACTGAGAGCTATGTGTTATTGAAGTCTTCCACAAACTTTAGCCTTTGATTGATTAGGCAACATGTACTGCATGTGTTATAAATATAGTCGTTCTCCGAATAATGACATCTCAGTGGCAGTCTGGAACTGTCTGTACCTCTGGGGCTTAGAGATAAGTTTTTGGGTGCCTGAGAGATCATCAGCCTCAAAGGTTAACTAGGAGGGTGATAAAAGCTTTGTTATTTAGGTCATGGTGAGGGGTGGGGGGTAACCACCAAAGTGCTATCAGCCAGAGAGCTGAATCAGGCTGAAAAATGGCAAAAACTCTTAAAGGGTACGTACTGACAGAAAGAAAGGTACAAGTATTAAGACCATTTAATGCAGTAAAAGATCTATTGTTTTATTAGAATTCCATGGACATATTAACTTGATACAACCATTTTGTATGTAAAAAGCTTAGATTAATTAATCAAATTGCATAACAGTATTTTAAGTAAGGTTTAAAGCTTTTAAAGAAGATGTTATCCACTGCTGAAAGAACTGTATAAATTGTTCATTTACAATAAATCTATTATACAAAACAGCTAAGATGAAGTATTTCACAGTCAGTTCATTTTCATTTAGCATATTCAGCAATTGCTTTTTTGTTTTTTTACAGAACTGGAACTAATAATTTTCATAACCTATTATAGGTAACTATTGTCCATTAAATTAATATAATTCTGTGTTGGAAGTAAGGATTGTTTTCTCATCGTTGTGATAAGCCACTCAAACATTTTTGAACCTTTTTTTTAACAACTATACACTTTATTAAATGTTGAATATGGAACATTGGAACCAAAGTGACATCTAGTATGTTGAGGTTGTAGTTGCAATAACAAAGTGACGTTTATTTATTTACATAAACATCCAACAGATTTCACAGCATGTGTATTTGACTAATTTGTATGGTCGGAGACTGAATAATATTATATCTTTGTGAATACTTTTATATGCATTTTTGTATAACCTGCTCTACATATATTTGGGTAAACATTTTAATATGTAGTGAAGTAGTAAGAATATATACATTCACTCAACAAAAATATAAACGCAACACCTTTGTTTCTCCTCCCATTTTTCATGAGATGGACTTAAAGATCTAAAATTCATTCCAGATACACAATATTACCATTTCTCTCAAACATTGTTCACAAATCAGTCTAAATGTGTGATAGTGAGCACTTCTGCCTTGCTGAGATAATCCATCCCACCTCACAGCTCTGCCACATCAAGATGCTGATCTGACATCATGATTAGTGCACAGGTGTACCTTATACTGCCCACAATAAAAAGCCACCCTGGAATGTGCAGTGTTTTGCTTTATTGGGGGTCTGGGGACTCAGAATCGGTCAGTATCTGGTGTGACCAACATTTGCCTCATGCAGTGCAACACATCTTCACATAGAGTTCATCAGATTGTCAATTGTGGCCTGTGGAATGTTGGTCCACTCCTCTTCAATGGCTGTGCGAAGTTTTTGGATATTAGTGGGAACTGGTACACGCTGTCGTATACGTCGGTCAAGCACATCCCAAACATGCTCAATGGGTGACATGTCCGGTGAGTATGCTGGCCATGCAAGAACTGGGCCATTTTCAGCTTCCAAAAATTGTGTACAGATTCTTGCAACATGGGGCCGTGCATTATCTTGCTGAAACATGAGGTAACCTGTGGTCTTCGTCCATAACAGATGCCTGCCCATACCATAACCCCACCACCACCATGGGCCAATCGATCCACAACATTGACATCAGCAAAGCGCTCACCCACACGACGCCACACACACTGTCTGCCATCTGCCCTGAACAATGTAAACCGAGATTCAACCGTGAAGAGAACAACTCTTCACGGTTTATATTTTTATTGAGTGCATTTAAGTCATTAGGGTCATATACTCAAGTAGAATTGTGTGAACCTGTGATAGGGGGAAACTCAGTGTTTGTAGATGGTCTGAGATATAGTAGGTGGTCATCTAGGAGAACAAAGCTGAGTCTATTAAACGTAGTTTGGACGCAGAAATGGAGTGAAAGGGACTTACGAATGCTGTGCTGGGATAATGAGAAACATAGCTCACAAATGAACTGTTCAAGGTATCAGGGAAGCAAAGGGTGTGTTAAACTATGATCCTTTTGCTGACAAATTCATGTGTATGTGGAAGGATAGGTCAATGAGTGTAAAAAACTGTGGAAAAGCACTGAGTTGTTCATCATGTGATCCTTTTGTGTTGTGCTTCAATAAAAGAGTGCTCCCCTGTCGAGAAGGCAGTCAGTACAGTTTACTGTCCTGGCTCCATCTGAATCAGGTGCGTGCTTTAAAACATAATTCTGTTATGTGTTGTCTTCTCTCTGTTCTGGGTAAAGGCCCTTCAAAGATCTCGCCGAGGAGAGTTGGGGTCGTTTAAAGATTAGCAGTCAGCAGTCCAGATTGGGCAGCAAGATTTATCCTGAAATACATGATATAAAGAGAGAATAAATCCCAACAAGACCTGTCAATACAGAAAGCTAGCTAAAAAAGTCTTTGTACTGTAATAGCCACTCGCTGCATCAGTGAAAGCGAGCCTCCTATACTGGGGAGTGAGGAGGAAACTGCGTCCTTTTCTTCCATTTACTTGGCGTGGAGGTTGATGATCTAATACCTAGGAACCACGTCTTATACACAAGTATTGCAAAGCTGTTTTACCGACAGCTAAATTTAGCTGTTAGCAAGTTTTCTTACCTTTCCCCATGAGAAACTTTGCCATTTCCGCGTACGTTTTTATCCCGTGAAAGTTTTTCATTGGTCTCCAACTGCTGTAGGCTTCAGTTAAACTAACTCTGGTTTTAGATATTGTAAGGTCGCTCCTCTTCTGAGAAAGATAATGAAATCTATGGGGCTTAGACACAGCAGCTAAACTTGATCAATTTTCTACAGTAAATGCCTCATTCCTCCGGGCAATAGCATTTGGCAGCCCACAATGCCGTGCCGCTGTTGGCTGGAACACGCACATATAAACACTATGCGGTGGTCGGACAACGTTTTTTAAAATTATTTTAGGTTAAATATAACATTTATACCCCCGCTTTTACTTTTTGAAAAAAAAATGCACCCTCACAAAAACATACACATGGTTATATATAATCAAATAAAAAACAAACCACATATAACCATGAAGGTATTATAGATTTGCTAAACCAGTTGTGTATCATGAAAGAGAATATCTCTTCTCTGATGGGAGCAAAACAAAGTCAGCCTTTAATGGAAAACTTTGATCAGCCAGAATGGATTCAGTTTCTTTCAATTACCTGACCTTGTAAAGTTCACTAAGGTCTAGTGAGTGAGGGATAGCAGTTAGTTTTTACACTGAGACTAAGGGTGTATTCACACCTGATAGTCTGGTAGACTCGGTTTGATTAGGGACCAAAATTGCAACACTGTTGCTTTTTATAGCTACTATGGTTCGGATTCACATTGCTCTATGTAAAACACACCATAGCTTTAGAGCAGTTTGTTTACCTCCTCACCTGTGGTGGCGCTGCACCAAAAAGCACTGAATTTCCTATTCTGTGAAATGTAAAAAAAAAAAAAAAAAACATGAAGGGGAATCAGATTTTAGAAGTTGTAGGATTGCTCTGTTGTCTTTGGAAAATTTGTCTGACAAAAACCTTGCAGCGATGGGTTCAGCATGAGTAGAGTTGTTGTTTATTAACAACAATTTAACCTAGGCGCCAGCACGAGCGGCAGCCTCTCTAGCAGCTCCGTGTACTCACACACTTTTCCTCCTTTCTATTTTTTATTTCGTGGTATTTTTGTTACTTTCTTGGTTCTCTAGAAAGGTATTACTCTATCCTATGGATATGGATTCTTCTAAGCCGAGACTCGTTTACTCGAGGAACTTTCTACACGCTCTGAGAGCAAAGTCCCGCATCGGTGTGGTTCCATGTTTACCTGACGAGGTAAGGAAGCCGTACCGAGGCTGCAGAGCCGGCGCTTTGCTAAAAGCTAAGCGGCTAGCAAAGAAGTGGAGATACAAGCCTCCGGTACCGTCGATGATCATGGGAAACGTTAACTCACTACCGAATAAGATCGACGAACTGGCTGTGCTGACAAAGAATGTCAAGATCTACAGGGAGTGCAGTTTACTGTGCCTCACTGAATCGTGGCTAACAGCTAGCATCCCAGATGCTAACGTGGAGCTACCGGGCTTCAGCACAGTCAGAGCGGACAGAGACGCTAGAGCCTGCGGGAAGCGCAAAGGCGGAGGACTCGCACTGTATGTAAACAAACGGTGGTGTAATCCTGGGCATGTGAGCGTTAAAATATCCCACTGTTGCAAGGACATTGAACTTTTGGCTGTAAGTTTACGTCCCTACTACGTGCCGCGGGAGTTCAGCCACGCCATTGTTGTCACTGTGTACATTCCTCCGCGCGCCGACGCGGAGGCGGCGTGTGACGTCATACATAGCGCTGTAGCTAAACTACAAACTCAGCATCCTGAGGCTCTAATGCTTATCTCTGGGGACTTCAACCATACTACACTGGAAAAAACACTGACTGCTTTCCACCAGTATGTGGACTGTAACACCAGGGGAAATAAGACTTTAGATCTGATGTATGCAAACGTCAAGGATGCATACAGTGCCACCCCCCTGCCTGCACTGGGGAAAGCAGACCACAATCTCGTCCTGCTCAAACCTCACTACACACCAAAAGTGAGGAGGTCACAAATAACCACACGCTCATTCAGGAAGTGGTCTCCTGAAGCTGAGCAGGCTCTGAAAGACTGCTTTGAGACCACAGACTGGGACGCATTGCAGGAGTCTCACAATGACAACATGGAGGAGATGGTTGACTGCACAACGGACTATATAAACTTCTGTATGGACGTTGTTGTTCCAGTAAGAACTGTGCGCTGCTTCGCTAATAACAAGCCCTGGATAACCAGTGACATCAAAGGCCTCCTGAACCAGAAGAAGAAGGCCTTCAGAGATGGTGACACACAGGAGCTCAAGCGGATACAGAAGGAACTCAGAGTCCAGCTCAGAGAGGGGAAGGAGCAATACAGAAGGAAAATAGAACAGAGGATGCAGAACAACAGCATGAGGGAGGTATGGGAGGGGATGAAGACCATCACTGGCTGCAGCTCAAAGAAAGGAGCCCCCATTGAGGCTGATGTGGGAAGAGCAAACCAGTTAAACCAGTTTTTTAATAGGTTTGATCTCCCTGCACCTACGAGCACAGCAACCCCCACCCACCCAACCCCACAAGCCATCTCCAGCACAGAGGAGGACACCTCCCCTCCCCCGCTCACACCACCCACCATCACAGCAGCTCAGGTATGTGGAGAGCTGAGGAGGCTACGCCCCGGCAAAGCTACAGGTCCAGATGGGGTCTCCCCCAGACTACTGAAGACCTGTGCGCAGGAACTGGGACACCCCCTACAGCGTATCTTCAACCGGAGCCTGGGACAGGGGAGGGTCCCCCAGCTGTGGAAGACATCCTGCATCATTCCAGTCCCCAAGAAACCACATCCTGGGGAGCTGAACGACTTCAGGCCGGTCGCCCTGACGTCCCATGTGATGAAGACCATGGAATGGCTGCTGCTCCATCACCTGAGGCCACAGACCCACCACGCTCTCGACCCTCTGCAGTTCGCTTACAGAGAGAAGGTTGGAGTGCCGAGCTGTGCGCGCGCCAGTGCAAACAGAGTTGTAACTGCTTCAAAGTTTCGCCTTATCTGCTTCAGTCTCCTTAAAGTACTTGCATTATCTGCATCTGCACTGTCGACATACATTGCCAAAGTGATTAAATAATTTATAGTGCGGCTCCAGATGTTGCCAGCTGCTTTGTTCTCCATTTTCGAGTTTTAGCTATGATATGTCTCCTTCAAATCGTCTGCTCATAGCAAGGTTTGATGACCAATCAAAACCATTTGGCGCGCACAGCAAGCTCCACTCAAATATGGCTGTCTAACCAATGGAGGGCTGGTTACCTTCGAGGAGCAGCTGTGATTGGTTGAACTTGGTTTTCAGTGTTCTCAGGGACCAGAAGGGTCACACGAATGCTAAACGGAGAGGGTAAACCATTTAGGAAATGCGATTGCAAAAAGGATTTGAAAATGAGAGATGGAAAGAGAAAACGGATGTAGAAAAGGGAATACGTTTTTTAAATGTATGAAAAGGAAAGATATTTACAATCTCATTTATTAATTATGTTATTTAATTCTCCATTTTGAAATCGGATTTAAAAATACAATTTCAAATTGCAGTGTAGGGACCAGGAGGGTCACACCAATGCTAAAAGGAGAGGGTAAACCATTTAGGAAATGCGATTGCAAAAATGATTTGAAAATGAGAACTGGAAAGAGAAAACGGATTTAGAAAAGGGAATAACTTTTTTAAATGTATGAAAAGGAAAGATATTTACAATGTCATTTATTAATTGTGTTATTTAATTCTCCATTTTGAAATAGGATTTGAAAAACATTTTCAAATCACAGTATTTAATAATCAAATAATAAATACAATTTGCAATTCCTCTTTAGTATTTAAATTTAAAATGTGTAATTACAAAATGTTTTTCAAATTTGTCTTTTTTTTGTATGGATTAATTGTTGAATTTGAAATTATATTTAGCAATCTATATTTTTAATTCACAATTAAGCAGTTATCGTCAAAATGCTGTATTGCTTTTCCAATGACCCCCGTAGTCCTCCATAGAAACGCACATATCCTTTTTTTATTTAATACCAAATACTAATGAAATGTATGTAAACTTCTGACTTTGAAAAAAGTGATTAAAAAATGTCTGAAAAAATCCTCCTCTTTTTATTTTGACATTTAGTAAATAGAAATAATAGTATTAATTGTAATTGACCAAGAATAGGAAAAGTGTATTTCGATTTCATGTTGGACATTGAGGGAAACAAAGGATATGTGCGTTTCCACATAGTGTATATAAACTTTTGATTTCGACTGTATTATTTTAGAAAAAACAAAAAAACAAGTAATTTCCTACTTAAGTAGGTTAATTCTGGCTACTTTGATATCTGAACCTGCTTCTGATATGATCAATGAGTTTGAACAGTTGCTAGGATGCCGGGAGAATTCTGACCAATGTTATTCCTTTATCTACAAAAGTTTAACATATGCAGACTTTATTCTAGACGCTGTTATTTTTTGGCATTATAAATTTAGTTAGAGATTTCGACTTGCAGGGTACAGCCTTAAGAGGACACAGTTTGCTGTCCAGCGGTTTTGGAACTGAGCTCAAAGCATTCAGGTTAGCACAATGTGCATTAAGAACTGAGTGCTTTTAACTCAGTAATACACAAAGAAAGTTTGGCGTTTCTAGACATGTTAGAGAAAAGAATAATTTTGGGTGAAAAATTAATACTTGTGGAATTTAGACCAATACATAGAAGCAATGCAAGGCAAGTTTATTTGTAGAGCACAATTCATACACAAGGCAATTCAAAGTGCTTCACAGTTGCATAAATTAAGAAAACAGATAAACAGAAAAAAAAATCGACTTAAAAAATTATTAATTAAAATAAAAAGCAAGAGTGCAGATAAAATACTTTCAATAAGAGAAGGTATTCCTTTCGGTCGTTCAAATTGTTCACCAATCTAATGAAGCCTTGTTATTCAGACATGGGGAGTTTCCATTTATTTCACTGTTGAGACTGACATCCAAGTAATACGTTGGATTTTTCAACCTCCGCCTTTCTCTAACCTATTTAGACCAACAACTGATTGCCATTTTTTAGTAAACAAGGTTTAAACTGGTTCCCTTTAAAAGCCTTAAAACAAACACTGATGTTAAAACCTTGTCCATAAATATTCCTTTAAACCATAGTGTAACCAGACAAACCAGAATAGGAGCACTTAATGTCAACTCATGTTGACCAAAAAACATTAGTAAAGTTATTCATTTTAAAATTTCCTTCAGATCAAGACATGTTTATAACATCACAAGTTGGACATCCCATCACAATGGGTAACAGAAACTTTTTTTGATTCCATTTATAGCTGCGCCCCTGCAAAAAAGGACACAGTTGATACAGTGTTGAAACTGAGTGTCAAAAGCTATATATTCAAAAATTATCACTTAAATGATGCCCTGGGTGTTTCTGGTACCGGGTTGCAAAACAAATTTGCATTTACTCTAAGAACATAAAATGATAGCTGATATGTGAGATTTCTTTTCCTGCGATAAATAGATTTTTTTTTTTACTTCACAGAAATGCAAATGATATTTAGAAAATAAAGATATACAGTCTTTATGCTTTGTTGCACACATTTATTGAGGCAGCCTGTTGACAACAAAGGAGACTGTTGCATCACAAATCTTTACAATAATATACAAAATTCAATATCTACCTTATGTTTATTTCGCGTATAAAGATGCATTGCATTAAGCAATATTATTGCATTATTCCAATGCTTTGTTATGCCGACACTGTCTGAATGATAGCTTGACTTTATCTGATGTACACCTTGTTTAGTGTTTGTTTTATGTTCTGGAAAGATAGATGAAACATGAAATAACTAGATGAATGTCTACTTATCTGGACATTCAAAGTGGATACAAAATACATCTAGGGATATTTGAATAAACAATCATAACCATATAGATTTTACTTTGTTATTAATAATTACATGTGCACATAAGACAATGTTTAAGGATCCAAGGCTATGATGAAAATTCCAAATGTCTAGTGGATAAATTTACAGACGTATCCAATAATTGCAAGTCAATGTCGTTGCACAGCTTACCATCCATGTATGAAATTATTTCCTTCTCCAACGTGTGAAGATCAATACCACCAAACAAAACAGCCTACTTAAAGGTCACATATGTGTTACTTAACAACATAGGTTAAATGTTGAGGATTTTAATGTATTAGAATTTATAGAAGAAGCCATTAAAAGGTTAATATGACAACATTTCTGTCTTATCAAATCCATCCTTTGTTTTAAATGCCAGAGCTAATGGTTCTGGCAACTTGTTCTTGGGTATTTCCATCAGTGGGAGGAAGGCCTGCAGTTAACGCTTTTTGTTAAAGACCTTTTGAAGTGTGAAAATTGACTAGCGCTAAATGGTGTCAAAAAGATTCCCCATCCCACGCAGTAGTGTAGTAAATGCTGCACAGAAATTTTGAGGAAAGGATCCACTGTAAAAAGAATCTTTTTCCTGAGTTGACTGAGAATGGTAACGGTTTTCAGCAGCCCTTCTATTCACAATTACTGAACTGAACCATTGCAGGGTAATTACTTCTCTCAAAGGTGCATCAGCGTTTCCAAATGGAAGGTCATTGTATCAGTTCTGCCATTTCCACTTCAAACACCATTCATCAGCTTATAGAAAGTAAGTAAGAATGGTTAATTTAAACTCAATACCTTAAGAATATAATTATCTCTTATTGCTCAGCTAATTATATCATTATAATGGGTAAATGTCCTTTTTAAGGGCCGAGTATAATAAACATTTTTGTAAAACATGAGATAGTGAGTCTTCAGAGCAATACAAGTCAATTTTCCACAGAAATTCAATAGATACTGCTCAGTACATTTACATTTACTTTCAGGATAAATAAACAAAATCATGCAAGTCTAAAGACCAACATTGAGATGACTGACAAATATCTGTATACCATAATGAAAGAACAGCAATAAATGAGGCTATCGTTCTAAAATAACCCAGAATCTAACCAGCTTTTCTTGTGAAGCTTAGGTAAGATAATAAATTGCACTCACCTTCAAGTTAAACTTTCAACAGTTTCCAGAAATAATGTCGGAATTTTTGAATAAAAACTAATAAGCACAGATAATTTAGTCATTTAGAAATACACCTAAGATTTTACAGAGCTTTTATTTCATCAAACTTTCTTTGTGTATTTTTTATAACAAAGCTATCCAAACAAGCTATATACATGCTCCTAGCCTATCCTTCAGAAGAGGATATAAAGGTATCCACACTCAGTGTTTGACACAAACTACTTTGTAAAATGAAAAGAAAACAAATGTCAAAAAGGATGTTTGTCAGTCAGATACAACATGTCCTGTAGATTATTTTCTCTAATTAACGGGAATGCACTGATACCGTTACTGGTATCGGGTATCGGCCCTGATACCGTCTCGTACTCGTATCTGTTAAAATTAATTGATACCATAAGAAAATACTTGCATTTTTTGTGTGGTAGAAGTATCAGTATTGGTACTCAGTATCGGCAAGATCCAAGTATCGGCATTGTATCAGTTTGAAAAAAGTAGTGTTGTTGAATCCCTACCAATTAACTTTCAAAGTAGTGGAGCAGGTGTGATCTCTTTACCACAAATAAAATCTTTGAATCAGATATTCCGCTAAGTCCCTCTCCAGATCAGCTTTATACTTTATTTGGAGGTGAGAAGCTTTGTTTTTCAGCTCTGGAACAGTAACATCAGAAAAGTTTTTCAGGAAGCCAAAAGTGTTTGAGGTTATCGTATTCAGCATACCTGCGATCCATTTTAGAAATTTGTCTATCCACAAAGAAAAAAAAACTCTAGTGGAGAAAATTTGTAGACCAGATAACTTCTGTACTTCCTGTGACCCTGTGTTTCATACAAAAAAATGCTTTGGGAGTTGTTGTTCATGCAGTGCCTCTGTGAACCTGTTGGAAACGACCCCTTAGGTTGAGACTAAACCTGTCAAACCAACCTCTCAGACCTCCAATGAGGTCCCACAAGGATCCCACCAAACCAAAAGCTTTTATGCAAGTCTGGTTCTACAGCCTGCCAGGCAACACTTGCTTTCTTCAATACACTAGAGAATAAAATGCTATGGACCATTGCAATATTAAACAACATCAACCTGGACCTGGTGGATAAATGCAACAAAATAAAAACATAACCATGCCCTATAGAGAAAATATTAAAGACTCAGTCTATATATATATATACATAAAGATTAAGCAGATAAACTGTATAAGTTAATCAAAATTGGTGATGTTTGACTGAAAATTGTAGATGTTTGCTCTTAGTAACCTGCATTAAGGATAGTGGTGATAATTAATATATGTGTTGTTCCAAACTTCTGTAATAAAGTTAAAGTGATTAATAATTTAGAACACATTCAGAACAATCTGTTGCTTAGTATAGAAGTGCTTCTTGAAATGTTGATATGGAAATGTTCTATATTAGGTGTCCAACAGATTTCAATATCCAGTAATACACAATTTTTTTTATTAACTTGTTTGATAGCATTTTTATGCAAGTGGATATACTGTATGCATTACGTATTTAACATGCTTTATTAAGATCCACAACGATAGTGAGTGCATATTACTTTGTATCAATGATCCTTCTGATTTTCCTACAGGGGAAGTTCAGTTTTTTTTCAAGGATTGTTGATATGTACATAAATAAAAATAAAAGTGGTGAGTTTGCCAAGCTTTAATAAAATGTTAGAACTTTTGCAAACTTTCGTTTGTTTTCTTTACCTACTTGGCCCAATGTTTAAAACATATAAGTTAAAGTGACAGTGTGCAGTTTTTGCAGTACATATTTAAAAATAGCCATTAAAATATTATGTAATAATAATTACGTAAAGCACATTAATTGCAAAATATTGGTGATATTGTAAAATATGACTTTAAAAATCAGTTTTAAAATACATAGGCGCGGGTCCTCTTTTCAGGGTAAAGCCATATTAGATGGCGTTTTTACTTCTACAAGAGGCAGGACGGACAAAGCGCACGGAACACGGCCGGTATTAAAACATTGATTTCCCCTCAAAATGCAATTACGTTTCGCCATAAATACATTTTTACCTCTTCGCTAGTTCCAAGCGATGAAAGAGAGACCGATGTGCTCGTCATGTTGCTGCAAATAGATAATTCTCAGGGAATTGAGCGTTTGAAAACAGCACTAGTTTGACCTCCGTTGCTGAGTTTCTTACTCGAAGACACAGATACCGCATGCTTGTGATAATTTTGGTATGCACTGCCCCCTACTGGCTGAAAATTACACACTGTGCCTTTAAAGCTGTCAGCTACATTCATTAAATTTGTAAGGAATGACTGAAATTTATGTTATTGTGTCATTACGTCAAAAGAACCTGCATAGTGAACTAGAAAATTTCGCAAATTGAGATCGATGAAGCTATTTCCTTTCTTTTTACTACAGAGGAAACGAAATAGGACTTTTGGTACGAAAGAAAAACAAAATGAAACATGCCAACTTAAAGCATTTGATTTATTTTCTGACCTCTGTGCCAGGTACCCAAATATATTTTATCAATAAAGTACTATAATTAAAGATGGTTTTGCTTTAATGTAGCTTTTTTGTTTAGAAGAAACAAGACAGAAAAGTACAGGTTTGGAGGTGGAAGACTACCAATATGGAGACATGGCACTGGGAAGCGTTTAAAAAAAAGATAAAATAGAATGCAAGAGGGTGAAAAAGCTGAATGGCATACATATGAGGAAAGTTGATAACAGAGGAAGGAGATGAGCGAGGGGTGGATGAGCCAGGTTTCCCAAACAAAACAAAAAATGAGCAGGAAGCAGCAGTAGACGGGATAAGAGGAAAGCACTATACGAGAAGAGAGAAAGAGAAGGGAAATGAGCCTCTCCCTAAAGCATGCCAGTGTGTAAATGTGAACGACTTAAGATACCCTCGAGCTTCCTTTACTTTCAAGCCTCCCCAGAGAAGCAATTAACAAAGAAATTAAGGTAGAACAATTTACCCGCAGGCTCTGGGTGTCCCTCTTGCTGTTTAATTGTGCTAATCACTTTTTCCATTACAGGATAGAGACAGCAAGAGAGGAGAAGTGAGATAACGAGGAGTGAAAAATGCATGGTCAGTGTGTGACTGAAGTGGACAATACGACAAAGATTATGACAGAAAAATATAGATAACATGGACAGATTGTGTAGCTTTCAATGGTGGACACAAAGTAATGATTACAGACTTGATGTACATTTTAGGCAGGCAATATAATGTCAGGTATTACATTAGGCTGCACAGATAATCAGCTGCTTTTCAAAGCAAGGCTAGATCTTACATGATTACTTACTGGTGTAGCTTTTAACAAATGATATTGGGTGCTTAAATCTGTGATTGCAAGTTAGAAAAAAATACTTTCCTTTTGCAAGGACTGACAGGAGCTATATATATATATATATATATGTAGTTCTGAAGTAGCAGATTAACACATTGGTTTCCGTATTTGCATGTTAAAGACAACCACAAGCTTCTATAGTTGCAAAAGAAAAACTGAAACAGTCTTCCATTACAATAAAAAGGAGCTGATATGTAACACACTGTTGAAGGTTACATATTCCAGCTGCAGATATGAACTGCACCTCAAAGCAGAATTCTCAGCTTTGAATTCTAAGACCTTCAGTGTACATTTTTAAAACGTATCACAACAATCTAAAGACCTTTAGGCTAAAATAAAGTTTGGTTCATAGTTTAAGCCTTAGATGTTTATATATTGAGTATCAAGATCAGATATTGCAGAATACAATATTAGTTCAGTCAATTTTGGGTGGAGTTAATTGTTTGCTTCCAACCGTAACTTCAAAGGCGCCTCCTTCTGGCAGAAGTTGTTTCACACATCTGAAAGTGATTATCAGTTCTTTAATTCACTCAGGAACTGAAACCTTAAAATAGTAATATTAGATCTATAAAAATGAAGGGAGTAATTTAGATGTTTATTTTAATGCTTCTGAATTTTTTTTTACATTACTAATATTAACAAATATATATGCTCATTACCATACATAGAAGATACATTTTTTAATGTATAACATGGCTGAGCTAGAGCTACACAAGTCTTTTTCACAGCAGAAGAAACTAGGGCAGGTTATGCTATGTAGCTGATATCATATGCATCTTGGCACGCGGTCTGCAATTCCATGAAATATACATGAGCAGTAGAAACAATTCTCCTTTTAATATGATTCAGTCTAATTCAGATTCTTCATTTTCAACAGAATAAAAATGTATTTGGTATAGCAAGCTAAGTAAATAGAATAATAATTTGTTGACAGCTTATAATCTTTTTTGAACAAGAAATGTATAACAATTATTTTGCATTGACAAAACACTTGTTTTTTAGTTATGAATCTTTGACAGAGAGTATATTATGAAAGATCTACCAGGCAGCATACACATGTCTATCCACCTTTCACTAACTCAACATTCAGCATTGTAATATTTTTATATGACAAATGAAAAAGTAAGTTATCTTTTGCTCAGAGTTCTTAATAGCTCCCAAGATTTGTAAAATTGTACCAGAACTTTTTACATAAAGCAGCTTAATTTTAACAATGAAACATAAGGTATTAAGAGAGTACGAAATTAATGACCAGAACTGTTCTACTTTACCTGAGCATTGGTTTGACTAGACTGAAAATGTTTTCCTTGTGCCAGTGCATGAAAACACCCAAAATGGTTAAAAATGATGTGTGTAATTTAATAATATGAGTAATGTATTAATAGCACGATTACAATTATTTATTTAACTAATATGCTTCTCTAGAAAAAGAGAAAGCAAAACATTTAAAGCTTGTAAGCATCAAGTCAAAGACACCAAATGATAGACAATTAGTTACCACCTATTCACACTGCATAAAGTTTCCCATTAATAAGTGAAAATTTGGCTAGAACACGACTGACCTCTAGGATCTTGTGGAATGTAATGGTGACGCAATAGTCTACTTCTAAACTTGACAGTTTTGAGAGTCCCGGAGAGTTGAGAGAAGGCACCATGACACAACTGCTCCACACAGTGATGAGTACTGATCATTGAAAACTTGAAGCACTGCTGGCCAAATACCTGAGATAAGACCCAATCATTTCCACACTACCCTAGTGGCGTCTCCAACTAAGCTAGTGCACTGCTCTTGGCAGTTCAGCTATGGACAAGGCTTCAAGCTGCTGCTCTCATTTTAACCAATAAAATTGCACGGCTTAGGTCTCTAACATGTACCTGTATTTTGACGTGGTCAGAAAAGATGTAGCGTGGTTGCAATCAGAGGCACAATTATGGAATTGTCTTGGCAATGTATAGCTGACGTGTAAATTGTAGGAAATTGTCAAGGCAAAAGTTTACTTCAAACAATTTAAATTTATCTTCCAGCAATTTCGGCTGTCCGAGTAAACAAGTTTTACATACATTCTGGAAATGTACTTTACCACATGTTGATGAAATCTCACAAAGTGACAATTACTGTGACTCAAACAGAAAAGGACTACACCACCACCGGGGGGATAAAAAAAAAAGAAGAAAAACATAACAGTAATGCAAAACAACAACATAAATAACTCCCAAGATTGCAAGATTACGGTGAACCTGAGGAAGCAGCATTCAGCCTCCCAAACCCTCTAGCCACACTCCTTGAGAACATATATCTGAATTTTAATTAGGTAAATCAGACCAAGCGCATCTAACACTATCACTAAACGAAGCTCTATAAATAAAATAGCTCTCTTCTAATTTGGATACTTATTCATGAAAGGCTTAGCAGTAGCGCCTGTACCCTTTCCCACCATGCTACAAGAAACAAACAAATGAGCCAACTTATATTAAGGCAAGCCAGCTGTGCACGACAGGTAGCCATTTTCAGGTTGGATCTTTGTCTCAGATCTGAAGCTGGAGATGTCTACTCTTGAGACCTTCCTGCTGGTTTTTTAAACTATTATTTTTTTTTTGTTGCCAAGATCGAGGAGATCTTGTTTTTCTCACAGTGCCTTTAAGTGTTTTAAGATTTCAAAGCAGGCTATTCATACATATGCTGTATATAGTCCAATAAAGGGCGCTTAAAGTCCAAAACAACAATAACTATAAAACAAGTTAATAAAAACAATAATTTGTAAGTAAAACTTGTTAAAAAGTGCATCTCATCATATCTGAAAATGTTATTTTAGATTAGTACGGTAATTTAAGTGAACTTCAAAGTTTTTGCAGATTTATTACACATACAGTGAATATTTTAGGACGTTTTCTGTTTACTTGGATGAAATTAGATGCCTCCGCTTTTGGTAGTGTGGGCACGTGCCAACTCCTGATAAAAATTTAATCGGCTGTAGTCTACGTCTTGTTAACATTTCCCCAACATGTTTTACTTCACACTCCTCACAAATCTGAGGTCAATTTTGTTGCTTGTCTTGTTTAAACTGTTCTTCCTTTCATTCAACTTTCTATTAATATTCTAACACTCTAAACAGTTGGCTGCTTTATAAATGACCCTTTGTTGCTCTATGGAGGGTGTAAATGACAGTCTGCTGGAAAGCTGCCAAATCAGCAGTCTTCCCTGTGTTTATGTAGGCCATAAATTGATCATAACATAGCATTTCTGGACAAAACAGCCTTCTTAAATGTATGACGCAAGACCTTCAATCTTTTTAATCTCTTAAAATGCTTCTGTACATTCTGTGTACATATTACCTAACCATGTGCATTTAAAATGCAAAATGAATTAACTTAGCTTATTAAGGGGCCTTTTGCAAAACAAACTGTCTAAAGAAGGGCATTGCATGCTGGCGTAGAGGTTAAAATGCACCCTCTCCATGTTCAGAGCCCTCAGCCTTCTAAGCGCTCATCCTGGGTTTGACTCCTGCCCCGTGAACATTTGCCAAATGTCTCTTCCTCTTTCTGTACCCTCTACTGCAAATAAAAGGCTGCTGTTGCCACAAAACCTTGAAATACTTTAAATAAGGTGTAATAAAGTGCTAAACATGTCCAAACAAAGTAGCTTCTGATAAAATGACAATATAGTATAAAAGTATTTCACTTGATCATTCTCTGCTCAAAGATTTTTCTAAATCTGTCTTAGTGCAAGAAGGATAACTGAAATGAAGTTTAACATTTTAGGAGTATTTCCAGGAATTGCATTTTGTGCAATGCCCTTAGTAAATGTTATTATATATTCAGCAAGTGTTCTAAGAGCTTCATAAATACAAAGTCGTTTAATTACACTAATTAAATGTAGCTTTCTGCTTTCACAGAAGCATCCCTTTAGAACAAATAGGTGAAAGAGTCTCATCTTTTGGCATTGTGTTATTTTCATGTTATGTAACAACTGTCTGTTTCGCAGTCAGTTCTTCCTTCATTTGTCTTTATATTCATGCCCGTTTCAAAAAATTAGTTTCGAAGTGGCCTTGCACTCCATCTTCCTTTGCTTCTCAAAGAGCGTGCTGCTTTTGATTTGTTTTGTATTTATAAGCTCAGAATTGGAAAAGCACTTTGCTCCCTCAAGGGCAAAGCACTCTGGAAACCTTTGAGCGCAGTTTCATTGTAAACGCACAACACTTTTCAAGCCTTAATTCTGGCCCTGCGTTTGGGATTGAACAGTTGAATCACAAGTCTGTAAACCGTGGCGTCGTTTGATTGAAGCTGGTTGTTACCAAATGAGAGCGGAGACCAGTTTTCCCTCCATACGTCTTGTCCATCCATCCTCATTACAACCCCCCACCCCCCTTCTTGAGGCGTCCCTCACCTCAACATTACTCCAACTCCTGAACTGAGCTGGTATTAAGACTGACTCTTCAATCCCAGACGATCGATGCCGTCACTTACTGACCGAGTCACACCGCTGATTACAGCGTCCATCAATTTACAGTGATGTTGGTAGAAGTGGAGTAGGAGGAGAAGGAGGGGTGGATTCGTTTTTGCCAGTTGGAGCCCCTGCAGGGCCGGTGTGGGAATAATAAAATTCTGCGGCCTTCAGGTGCAAATGGATGTTAGAAAATAGGAGTTTTTTTCCCATTATTTTGTTTTGTTTTTATCCTTGAAAAAAAAAAAAAAAAAAAAACGTGACACAATGTTGTATCAAAATGCAAAAGAGCGTGGTGGCCAATCGCATGGGGGTGATGATGAGAAACACAGTTGAATTTATTCTACCTAAGAGTAAGATCTGCTAATCGTTTGAAATAATTAATCGAGTCAGTAACAAAAAGTTGATTAGGTTTGGAGGAAAGAAACCAACTAATTATAGGAAATTACACTACATTGTGTAGTAAAACACCACACTCTGTCCATCCGTCAATCCATCCATCCACCCACCCACCCACCTGCCCACTCACCATCCATCCATCCATCCACTTTCTTTCTGCCTAAAAGCATTTTTTATTGTCTGAGTCTATCTTCATTTTCTATCTGAATGAGTTCCATTGGAACTCATTTGAAGTTACTGATTACATTCCTGCTAATAAATTATATGTGTTCACAGCAGGTCGCTGTCTTTGTGCTAGACGAGAGCGGGTGTCTTTTCTTGTGCTCATGTTTGCTATAATGTAACACAAAAAAAAAGCAGAAGAAAAACTGGATTTAATGCCATTTCCAGTGGTGAGAGTTTGCCCAAATGTAAACTGAAGTGATGATTGATTGATGTTTTGTGTGTGCAGGCTGACCATGCCTAATATAGTTACTTCCACTCATACGTAGTGTAGTAAATGTACTTTTCCTGCTATACATGATCTAAATGCTGGCAAGAAATTATGGAACCCTAAGAACAAACTTATTTGGGTCCCCACTTCCAGTTATTGCACCAGTATTTTGGCCTTTAAACTATCAAGCCTCAAGAAAGTGTTTTGAATACAGTAACCCTAAATTTTAGGATTTAATAGGTAAGCACAATGTTATTTGCATTATTTATTTAAATACAAACAAATAAATAGGAAAGAAAAAGTTTGTATTTTTCTCTGACTTTCTCATTTGCTAAAAAAAATTATCAATAGTAAATCCTTTTAATGCCGTCTGAGTACAGTTGGGGGCAAATTATTTCATTGTGCTTAAAAACAAGCAAAACAGAGTTAACTTACAGTTAATGGGCATAAAATATGACTGCAGCACAGAGACAAATGACAGAGAGGATTAACTAATTAACAAATGATATGAGGTTGTAAATTAGCTGAAGTCCTAATATCTGTAAAATATAAAGAATTTAAAACTTTATATAAACTCAGTTAAACCTTCACAAAGTTAGATATAGCTTCATATTTCTAACAAAATTAAAACAAATCAAAAATTTTTTTGACTGTACTGTGTGTGTGAATATTATGCCCCTTTTCCACTAGGGTCAGCATGGTCTAGAATGAGTAGGTTCCGCCCCGATTTTGCACCTTTCCATTACCTTTGTCAGCTGAGCCGACCCCTTTTTTGGAATATCTCTGCCTTGGTCTGAAGCGTGCAGAGGTGACCTAATACACCCACCTATGGACTGACTGGTCCAGTAAAGTTATGTCACTCTCACTCCTACCTAACAGTGGTAGCCTGCTGTTGTTTGTTTGAAGTGATGTCATAGATGGCAAAGCATGGCTTCCAATGAGTTCCATAGGGAAACTAAAGAAACTAAAGTGCGAATAACGGGTAGTGAAAGACAACAACGACAGGTGTGGTGCAGACTGCAAGTTCTTGAAGGGTTTAGCAGAAATGGACGGCATGAATGGTCAGGTCAGGTTGCCATGAGGAATGAGTTGAGATCGGGGCTGTTATCGTGTTCAACTAGTGGGCAAGAGCAGGCTTCGGTCGGTTAGCGATAGAGCAGCCAATGTTGGTGTGTGATAGACAGAGAATTCACGGCGAGCCTGCTTTGTCAGAGAGGAAGATGGCTAGTAGCCAGTTGCAGCAGCCAACCAGAAAGTCTCCATGGTGATCAGGGAGCGGAAGCGAGAGTCAGCTGGATACAGCTGGATCCAGCTGGAAGGCTGCGAAACTGGAGTCTCAACAGATTGGATGATCGCTGATTGGATCAGTACCACATTAAGAAAACAGATCAGGAGTACGAGGCATGAACAGATTGATGACTGAGCAGTGTGAGGTCGGTGAAGAAGTCTTAACTTGTGAGGGGATCGGTATTAGGCATGATGAATTACTGACTGATTTTTGCTGAAGCCATGTTAAGCGAATGTCTATGACCTCACCCACTCCTGAGAAGGTAATGGAAACACAACTAGACTGTTCTGTACCAAGCTGACCCGACCCAGTTTAGACCAAACTGATCCTAGTGTAAAAGGGAATTTGTACTCTTGGGGGACCACTCATTTTATGCTCTTGGTGGCCTCTCACTTTGTGAGAAAAAAAAAATCACAATCACCAATCACGAGTGGGGTTCAACAAGTTGCCCACACCTGGCGAAAGCAAGACAAATGCTGATCCACTCACTAGTTTGGTTTAAAGCATTATGTCACTACAATAGCACCTGGCAGTGGGTGGAATGTATTCAGTAAAATGTGGGAATCTGTCCTTTAAGTTTGAAATATTCAAAATAGACAAATGGGCAAGTGTAATAATAAGCGTCACTCAGACAAGGAGGAACTGCGATTCCTAGATGGCTGTGTCAGAGCATCTCTGTTGCTCAAGCTCGTCTGTCAAATGTGTCGTCTTCCACAGTCATGCATTTCTTTGAATAAGTCTATTCAAGCAAAACTGGTGATCCAGCAAAAGGCCCATGGTTGACTATGACCCACTAATGCATATAGGTTAGAGAGATGTTTCTAACAGTGATTCCCATGCTTTTACATGTATAGGGCAGCTGCAGATCAGTCAGGGTACTTGCGCTGACATTTTTACCACCAAAAGCTTCTACAATGAGCAATTTTCAACGGGAATATGCCCTGAGGATGAAGGTGACCATTTATTTTAAAACATGTGGATGGTTGGATTCCTGCTAACCTAAGCAATACAGGGCAACAGGATGCACTATAGGAGGGAAGCAAACTGGTTTACTGATAAGCAGCGTTGGGCGTCTTACATAAAAAAAGTAATTAGTCATAGTTAAAAATTACATTTTCTAAAACGTAATTGAGCTAGTAGTACAGTGACGACACTTCAAATGTAATTATTTGCTCAGCAAAGTAACATTATTTTTATGTTCTATAACAGTTACGTTCTATAACATCAAGTATTTTTATAACTGAATAATGAATAAAAAATACCATACAGTTTTAGAAAAAAAATGGTATTTGAACTCGATTTGTAGATGTAAGCTGTATGTAGAAATATAAATTATAGAAAAAGTAAATATTGGAAATACATAATCACAGTTACATACATATATACACACATATATACACCCCCACGTACACCCCCCCCCCCACACACACACCCACACACCCCCACACACATATATATATATATATATATATACATGTATATATACATATATATACATATATATATACACATATATACATATGTATATACACATATATACATATATATATACACATATATACACATATACATATATATACATATATATACATATATATATATATATATACATATATATATACATATGTATATACATATGTATACATATACACTACCGTTCAAAAGTTTGGGGTCACATTGAAATGTCCTTATTTTTGAAGGAAAAGCACTGTACTATTCAATGAAGATAACTTTAAACTAATCTTAACTTTAAAGAACACACGCTATACATTGCTAATGTGGTAAATGACTATTCTAGCTGCAAATGTCTGGTTGTTGGTGCAATATCTACATAGGTGTATAGAGGCCCATTTCCAGCAACTATCACTCCAGTGTTCTAATGGTACAATGTGTTTGCTCATTGGCTCAGAAGGCTAATTGATGATTAGAAAACCCTTGTGCAATCATGTTCACACATCTGAAAACAGTTTAGCTCGGTACAGAAGCTACAAAACTGACCTTCCTTTGAGCAGATTGAGTTTCTGGAGCATCACATTTGTGGGGTCAATTAAACGCTCAAAATGGCCAGAAAAAGAGAACTTTCATCTGAAACTCGACAGTCTATTCTTGTTCTTAGAAATGAAGGCTATTCCATGCGAGAAATTGCTAAGAAATTGAAGATTTCCTACAACGGTGTGTACTACTCCCTTCAGAGGACAGCACAAACAGGCTCTAACCAGAGTAGAAAAAGAAGTGGGAGGCCGCGTTGCACAACTGAGCAAGAAGATAAGTACATTAGAGTCTCTAGTTTGAGAAACAGACGCCTCACAGGTCCCCAACTGGCATCTTCATTAAATAGTACCCGCAAAACACCAGTGTCAACATCTACAGTGAAGAGGCGGCTGCGGGATTCTGGGCTTCAGGGCAGAGTGGCAAAGAAAAAGCCATATCTGAGACTGGCCAATAAAAGAAAAAGATTAAGATGGGCAAAAGAACACAGACATTGGACAGAGGAAGACTGGAAAAAAGTGCTGTGGACGGATGAATCCAAGTTTGAGGTGTTTGGATCACAAAGAAGAACGTTTGTGAGACGCAGAACAACTGAAAAGATGCTGGAAGAATGCCTGACGCCATCTGTTAAGCATGGTGGAGGTAATGTGATGGTCTGGGGTTGCTTTGGTGCTGGTAAGGTGGGAGATTTGTACAGGGTAAAAGGGATTCTGAATAAGGAAGGCTATCACTCCATTTTGCAACGCCATGCCATACCCAGTGGACAGCGCTTGATTGGAGCCAATTTCATCCTACAACAGGACAATGACCCAAAACACACCTCGAAATTGTGCAAGAACTATTTAGAGAAGAAGCAGGCAGCTGGTATTCTATCGGTAATGGAGTG
This sequence comes from Apricaphanius iberus, assembly GCA_028564705.1. Classification (NCBI taxonomy): domain Eukaryota; kingdom Metazoa; phylum Chordata; class Actinopteri; order Cyprinodontiformes; family Aphaniidae; genus Apricaphanius; species Apricaphanius iberus. Next base: position 8,890,192 of record JAPXFQ010001905.1, read on the forward strand.
GCCAGCGCAGTCACCAGATTTGAACCCCGTTGAGCTGTTGTGGGAGCAGCTTGACCGTATGGTACGCAAGAAGTGCCCATCCAACCAATCCAAATTGTGGGAGCTGCTTCTAGAAGCGTGGGGTGCAATTTCTCCAGATTACCTCAACAAATTAACAGCTAGAATGCCAAAGGTCTGCAATGCTGTAATTGCTGCAAATGGAGGATTCTTTGATGAAAGCAAAGTTTGATGTAAAAACAATCTTATTTCAAATAAAAATCATTATTTCTAACCTTGTCAATGTCTTGACTCTATTTTTTATTCATTTCACAACGTATGGTGGTGAATAAGTGTGACTTTTCATGGAAAACACAAAATTGTTTGGGTGACCCCAAACTTTTGAACGGTAGTGTATATATATACATATGTATATATATATGTATATATATATACATATATATATACATATATACATATATATATGTATGTATGTATGTGTGTATATGTGTATATGTATATATATATACATACATACATACATACATACATATATATATATATACACATATACACACATACATACATACATATATATATATATACACATATACACACATACATACATATATATATATATATATATATATATATATATATATATATGTACATGTAGTTACTATGAAATAGTAATCTGACTACTGATTACTCCTTCCAACAGTTTCTTAGTTACTTTACTGATTATTTCAAAACTAAGGTACATTACAAGTTACTTTATTAGATACTTTCAGTTGCTGTCAATAACAATCCCTACTGCCTCAACATAAAAACAATAACTGCTTTTGCCAATACTCACGTTACTGTAAGTGCATTTTAACAGAAAGGCTGGAAATATACTTGCTTTTTAACCTCATGTTGACACCAGTAACTATGAAACAACAAGATGTGTCTTAGGCACATGCTTGCTCACTGCATGTACTACTGGAGAGTTCCTCTGGGGGGCAGTTACAGAGTACAGCACTCAGACTCAAGCAGTGGAAACAAAACAAACTTGGGCTCCGTACAGGAGATAATAATCAGGTGTTTCAGATTAGGACAGAAAAAGACTGCAGCAGTGTTGTTGAAGGTATGCATCTTATTTACCGCTATTGTTGCTTGTTTTCCTACTGCTTTTGCTGCCGTGTATTAAATATATATTTGAATATATATATATATTTGCTACACTAAAACTGCAAAATAGTAATGCTCAGCGGCCTGAAAAAGTAACAAATTTGAATACTGTTAAGAACATAGTAACGTGTTAGATATACTGCAATACTCATAATGACTAATCTGTTACTGGCATCACTGTATCTATATATATATATATATATATATTATGGCATGCCGTTCAGGAAAAATATTATATATTTATATTGATATGTTTGAATATATGGAATGAACCTTGAATATATGGAATGAACGTCTGAATATATTGAATCAACCTTGAATATATGGAATGAACGTCTGAATATATTGAATCAACCTTGAATATATGGAATGAACCTTGAATATATGGAATGAACGTCTGAATATATTGAATCAACCTTGAATATATGGAATCAACCTTGAATATATGGAATGAACCTTGAATATATGGAATGAACGTCTGAATATATTGAATCAACCTTGAATATATGGAATCAACCTTGAATATATGGAATGAACCTTGAATATATGGAATCAACGGCCGCGCCAAAGGGAAAAAAAAAATCAACCTTGAATATATTGAATCAACCTTGAATATATGGAATGAACGTCTGAATATATTGAATCAACCTTGAATATATTGAATCAACCTTGAATATATGGAATGAACGTCTGAATATATTGAATCAACCTTGAATATATGGAATCAAAGTTTGGCCTCAAGGATTATGGGTAATGTAGTAGATTAGTATGGCTGTCTGAATGCTGAAGTTGGCTTCCATTTATAATTAGGAAAATGCCTAAAAGGTTACTCCAACTGATGTTTCACTGTTTAAAGAATCTGTGTTTTGTAGTTTTTAGACTAGAGCAGATTAAAGCTGCTTGGATCAGTGAGAAATTAGGTGGAATTGCCCTTTGGCCTTGTCCCGAATCAGAGGCTAGAATCAGAAGCCAACTTCAGCCTCATGCTGGAGGAACCATGTTATCACTCGACACCACAGCTGCAAGAACAAGCTCTGGATGTTCGCCTGGAGACCGACAGCTGAAATGGGTAAGTTTAGATATTTATATGATGATGAATGTGATTCAGTATACCCGTATATGTGACTGTAAACACATTAAAACATGTGAACTGCAGTTAGCAGCAGGTTGCAGTTAGCTTGTGCTTTGCGACCTACAGTAGTTTGATGTGCTAACATCTCTGTGTGTGCTTTATATTCTTGTAAAATCAGTGTAATTAGGTTTATTCCAGATAAATTATGTGGTGTTTGGTTTTTATCCAAATGTGGTCGATTCAGACGCTAACACATAAACCAAGGGAATAAATATGCTGGGCGTGCATCAAATGATTTTCAGACTAAAGACGGGCAGACTTTAGAAATCTTGCTGGAGTCTCTGCGCGCTCCCGCCGTCTTTATCGTTAAATGTAAGGCGATTTATGCCAGTGTTTTTGTTTGATATCATTGCAAATCCTAGTGTAGTCGTAGTGACATAAACAACCAACAACAAATAAAGCCGTTCTCGCTCAGGCGGAGCGCAACGCTACAGAGCTCAGCAGGGGTCCGTTGCAGAAATAAGATAATCCTGGATAGTTTTCATTCACTAGACCCTTTCAAAAGACAATCCTGCCATCAGTGCTGGCATTAATACAGCCCATCAATGAGCCTTCTTAATTACTTAAACTATACAGTAGCCTACTACTTTGTAACTGTAGTGCATGATGTAAATATTGTCAATAAATTTTTCGCTGCTGTTACAGTACAACCAAATTTCCCCATGTTGGTCAATTAAAGGATTATTCTATTGTATTCTATTCTGGTCACTCATAAGAACACAGTCCGTGGCAACAATTTGCCCAATCAGGTGCACATTACTGCATTTCACAATATATTATGTGGCGGTACAGTGGTGGTGTCCGGGCTGTTCATGTGCAGGGTTGCATATCAAGTGCGAGACCGTAGAGTCTGTGGTAAACCGTAGAAAATAGATGGAAATAACTAGTTTTTTATCCCAATTGAAGCCCCGTTCCTCAAGACTGTTTGCAAGCCGCTCCAAACGGTGGCCGACCTTCACAGTCCCCATGAAGGACTAATCTGCTCCTCAGCTCTAAAGGCCTGAAGCTCCCAGACCTCGGCATCACTCCAGTTTACCATTTCAGATGATACAGTTTACGAATGCTGAAGGAAGTCCCCATGTTTACTTACATTTTACATAGTGTTGCCCACTAGGGCTCAGCCCACATTCAACACATCATCATGACATCACTCTCTATAACTATCAAGCTTCCCAACACGAATGCTGCTATATTCCCACAACGCCATGCCACCATTGAGAATTCATAAGACGCACTGTGCCAGTAATATTACCCGAATATGCGGATGATTAATGTTTACGTAACGGCCAGTGAGCGTTCAGGGTCAACCTTCAGACTGACTGGCAGATAAACTAATTCGACTGAAAACTATCCGTTTTGAAATAATTAAACCACTTGGTTTAATTCAGTTTTAATTACAGGCTGACTTTGTGAAACAGGTTTTGGAATAAAATACTTTGAATAAAACTGGCTAAAATATAAAATATATCTTTTAGTGAAAATTTACAATTCAGTAATGTGTTTTATAAATAAATCCATGAAAATTTTAAAGAAAAAAACAAATATTTTAATACTAATGAAACTAACTTTATAGAATTAATACAGGCGTTTACAGTTTCTGTTTTCTTTGATTTTTTTAAATACTGGCTTTTTTATTTACAAAATGCATCATTGATTATTGTTCTATTTGTTTTTCGGCGGAGTTGATAGGATCTTGGAGATAATCCAGGAACTAAAGGAACTGATGTTCTTTCCTTAGCAACATAAAATTGCATCATCACTTCTTTTCCAACTTTTATTCTTAGAAATCAAGAATATGTTTTTATGACCTCACTGACTTCTCTTTTAAATGTGACACTTTTCAGAATATTTTAAAGATGTTGTAAAGTACCTACAGAATATTTCTTTGTGAATAACCCTTACATACATAAACTGAATGAAATTAAATACATAGGTTCTGTAATTGTCATGAATTGAATTGTCAAACAGAAGTTAAATTAAAGGTAGTTGTTCAGTTAAGAACATTAGCATGACTTCCTGTGATTTGATTTCTTTTTTAATGGAATTCACAACTAATCATATTTGGTCAGCAACGGAATAAAAGTGCATAACACTTGTTTCATTGGTGGTTCACCTTTTCTGTCTTTTGTCCCTCAGTATGACGTGTCTGGGCCAACCTTCCCCTTCGTGTATCCACTACTTTTCCTTCTGGATTGGCACCTAACCGGGGAGCATCAAGGTTGATGAAGAGCCAAAAGGAAAATCTTTGACCACAAATAAATTCTCATAACAAGAATAAAACATTCATCTATCTTTCACAGCTTTCACTATTGTTTTTTTCACTGTATAATAATCTGTGCTTAAAACATTTTAGCAGTTAATTCTGATCTTACTTTAACAATTAGGAAAATGATTTATGAGGTCACTGGTGTTCATGGCTAACCAAAAACAGGTTTTTGTTTTAGTTCTTTGTTGTATTGTATCTGAACACACTTTTTAATCAGCACATGCAGGAATTCAACACATTAACCACAAAGAGTGGGATATGATTCTGTATTCTAGAACTGGAAATTCAGAGATTTTGAGGTGCCTAAATCTTTTCCAAGTTTATTTTAAAGCACAACTGGACACGTAAAAAAGCTGTTGCCTTTAAAAAAATGTTATAACGCTTTCTGCAGCAGACATTCTGTCAATTATCGTAGCTAGTTGGCATGAAAAGGAGAAAGAGGAACCCAGTGCTCTGACATTGTGTAGATGAGTTCCTTGGGTTCCTTCTAATGCCAGACAGTGCTAGACCTCATGTGGCTGGAGTGTGTCAGTACTTCCTGCAGAATGGAGAGATTGATACTGGACTGGCCTGTCCGTTTCCCAGACCAGAATCCAGTTGAGCTCATCTGGGGCCTCACGTCGTGTTCCATCCACCAACACCACGTTACACCACAGATGAGAGTTGGTGGATGTTTTAGTCCAGGTCTGGCAGAAGATCCCCCTGGAGACCATCCGCCACCTCATCAGGAGCATGCCCGGTGTTGTAGGGAGATCGTACCGGCAGGTGGAGGCCACAATACTGAGCCTCATTCTGACTTGTTATAAGAACATTACATCAAAGTTGGATCAGCCTGTAATGTGTTTTCTACTTAAATTTGGAGTGTGACTTCAAATCCAGACCTCTCTGGGTTCAATTTGATTTCCATTGATAATTGATCATTCTATTTGTATAATTGTTTTGTCAACTATGTAAAGAACAATGTGTTTTAATAAGAATAGAGTAAAATAATCCTTTAATTGTCCCACAAGGGGAAATTTGGTCTTAAAAGCAGCAACAACAAAAACACATATACAAACTGAACAGGAAACAGAACAGAAAGAAAATATTTACATGTACAATACTTACAAAAACAGGTTAAGTACAGATAAGGTGTTAAACCCAGGTTGAGTGCAAACAGCAGGATGCTTAAAGATGTTTAAATAATTAGAATTTTAGAAAAGTGCAGATTCCGCATTTACTGTGCCTTAAAAAGTATATGTAAGTAATTTCCAATAAGTTAGTATATAGTCTGTGAAAAAGAATGTGCAAGTTATAACAGTAGTCTTCGGTTGATTAGTGCAATTTACACTAGTAATGTAAAAATCTATGTTGGAAGCAGTATCGATTATAAAATCTGACAGCTGCATAAAGTAAGGACCTGTAGAAATACTCCTTCATGAATCTAGGATGCAGCAGTCTGTCACTGAAGGACCTCTGCAGTTCAACATTTATTTTAATCGTTATGGTCTAGGATTTGTTATTTTAGTGTTTATTTTTTGAGGTTGGGTTTATGTAATCCTTTAGTGGATGGATTTCAAAATGTACCATTTATTTATCAATGAAATAATGTTTCTTTTATAATCAGTATGTTTAATTAAAAAAAGAGAGGATGCCAAAAAAATTCAACTATTTGTTATAATACTATCTTCATTTAAGTGAAGCAATATAGTTTGTAAATCCCAAGAGGAAAATTATAAAATTTGCTGACAAATTATAAGATCATTTTGAGATCATCCATATTGCAGATGAGTATCATAGCTCATCAGTAAGAAACACAGGGATGCTTTATGTCAGAGATTACAAATGGGGAAGAAAAAATCCCTCCAATATATTTTACCCTTTTTCTATGTATATACAGTATAACAACTGGAGATAGTGATGCAAAGAAGGATTATTCATAAAATTAAAACAAATTATGGACAACCCTGATCATCCTCTTCATGAGACTATCCTACAGCAACAAGCTCTGTGGTAAGGATCAGACCAGACTACCTGCTGAGCGGCTGAGGTCATTTGGAGTCCAGGGAGCGCTGTTAAAGACCTTCTATGACCCTGTGGTGACTTCTGTCCTTTTTTACATTGTTGTATGTTGGAGCATTAGTATATCGACAGCTGAGAGGAAGAGATAAACTCATCAGGAAGGCCAGCTCTGTTCTAGTACGCACCCTGGATCCAGTACAGGTGGTTGGAAACAGAAGGACTCTGGTTAAAATAACATCTCTAATGGAGAGAATCTCCCACCCCATGCATGGAAATGTTGCTGGATTGTAGAGCTCCTTCATTGACAGACTGCTGTATCCTAGATGCAGGAAGGAGCTTTTCTGCAGGTCCTTCCTCGCTGCAGCTGATAGACTGTTCAATCAAAACTGCTGCCAACAAACATGGATGTTTACATCAGCTCTGTATATTGTTCTAATCAACAGAACAACACCACTACTGCTATAAATTGTACCAATTTCTTTTTAAATCTATATATACTATCAGGTTGGATGTTGAATGTTGGTGGACAGCCATTTTCAGGTCTCCAGAGATGCTCAATTGTGTTTGGGTCTAGGATCTGACTGGGCCAGTCAAGAACGGTTACAGAGTTATTCCAAAGCCACTCCTTTTTTATTTTAGGTGTGTGCTTGGGTCACTGTCGTGTTGAAAGGTGGAGCTTCAACCCAGTCTGGGGTCCTAATTACTCTGGTAGAAGTTTTCTTGCAGGATGTACTTGGCCGCATTCATCTTTCCTTCAGTTACAACCAGTTCTGTCCCTGCAGCTGAAAAACACCCCCACAACATGATACTCCCACCACCATGTTTTACTGTAGGGTTTTGTTGGGCTGCTAAGGAGCAGTGCCTGGTTTTCTCCACATCTACCACTTACAATTAAGGCCAGAAAGTTCAATCTCAAGCAGATTCTTTTTATTTTTTTTTCCACAGTGACAACCACTGATTGTGGCCCCATTAACTTCATGTTAACAATAAAAACCTCCCATTTTAAACGTAAAATATGAAAAGTTCACCTACTGTGGCCTAAACAAGTCACAAATACCTCTATTCGCATGGATCTGAACTGCACATACAGTAGCCAATTGTTTTGAGTTTTGGACTTCTAAGGATTTAGGCCATATCCACACATAGCCGTTTAATAAAAAACCCAAAGATTTTCCACCGCTTCTTTAGAAAAAAAATCCGGATAAATGTGTTTTTCAGCACTTTCATAGACATGGCAAACCTGTAGGGGCAATAGCTCTCCAAAATCCTATCCACTCAGAGTAACTTTCTATTCTCTATATTCAGCCTGCAGCAGTAACAGAGCTCTAAAAGTAAACAAACAAAACATGCTTTGACAATTGATGATTCCAACACAGCTCTGAGGGCATAAATGCTGTTTCTGAGTGTAAATGCAGCTTGTGAAGTTACAGCACCTAAAACTTAGTTTTCATCCGTCCACACATAGATGCTGAAAATGGAGAAATAGCAGATCTCCAATTTGGCCAGATTTAAAAAAATGTTGGGTTTTTTTGTTCCGAAAATCTCAGTTTACGTGTGGATGACAGGCCAAATCGTAGAAAAATATCTCAGTTTTCTGAGATACCCAACTACATGTGGACAAGGCATTAAATGTTCTGAAAGCTGAATCTGTGCTCCACTACCACACTGGAGACTGAAATACAATCATCATCTTAGTTTTAACTGCTTCAGCGGGAGTAAGTTCAGTAGTAAGCACAACTTCTGTACAGGGTTACGGTTTTTGGAGCAGGACTGTGACTGCTCCAAAGCCTCCGTAAATCTTGAAACACACTGCTAGCTCATTGATCATGAGATGCCATGAAATTATGCACAAATGCTTCAAATGTAAATCTCTTTTTATTAATTTAGTTAACTGTATTCCACGTGTCTGCACGACAAACGGACAAATTAATCTGTCAAAATTACAGAAACCCTCCATATTTATCCGCTACTGTAATAACTGCCCCCCCCCCAAAAAAGGTCAAATAAGGAAATAATCCCTGCTTTTCATGAATTGGACGATACATATATCTCTCGCTTTTGACAAAGTCCAATTTGTTTTCAAGGTTTCAAAAACAGGAAAATTCCTAATGAGAAGTTAGAAATTAAAAACTGAGATTCAGTTGTTGAAATAGGCAACTTGATGCCTAAATCATAAAGTTCATCTCAGCAAAACCATTAATTAAACACATAATGAAAGGTATGATAATCTGCTACAATACCCATAATACTAAGGCTTAAGGTTTCATTCCATATATTCAAACTTCATTCCATATATTCAAACTTTCATTCCATATATTCAGACTTTCATTCTATATATTCAAACTTCATTCAATATATTCAGACTTTCATTCCATATATTCAAACTTCATTCCATATATTCAGACTTTCATTCTATATATTCAAACTTCATTCAATATATTCAGACTTTCATTCCATATATTCAAACTTCATTCCATATATTCAGACTTTCATTCTATATATATTCAAACTTCATTCCATATATTCAAGGTTCATTGCATATATTCAAGGTTCATTCCATATATTCAAACTTCATTCCATATTCAAGGTTTTTACATATCATTCAAACTTTAATTCCATTAATTTTCAAGACTTTCATTCTATATATTCAGATCTTTCATTCTATACTATTTCAAACTCTCATTCCATATATTCAAGGTTCAATTCCATAATATTCAAGGTTCACTTCCATATATTCAGATTTCATCCATTAGTCAAGGTTTCATTCCAATTATTTCAGGACTTTCTTTCCATTTATCAAGGTTCATTCCATATATTCAGACTTTCATTCAATATATTCAGACTTTCATTCCATATATTCAAGGTTCATTCCATATATTCAGACTTTCATTCCATATATTCAAGGTTCATTCCATATATTCAGACTTTCATTCCATATATTCAAGGTTCATTCCATATATTCAGACTTTCATTCCATATATTCAAGGTTCATTCCATATATTCAGACTTTCATTCCATATATTCAAGGTTCATTCCATATATTCAGACTTTCATTCAATATATTCAGACTTTCATTCCATATATTCAAGGTTCATTCCATATATTCAGACTTTCATTTCCATATATTAGTCTTTCAATCCACTATTTCAAGGTTCAAGATTCCATATAATACACGAGACTTTCATTCCATTATATTCAAGGTTTCATTCCATATATTCAAGGTTCATTCCATCCATTCAACTTTCCATTCATATTATTCAGACTTTCATTCCATATATTCAGACTTTCATTCCATATATTCAAGGTTCATTCCATATATTCAAACTTCATTCAATATATTCAGACTTTCATTCAAAATATTCAGACTTTCATTCAAAATATTCAGACTTTCATTCAAAATATTCAGACTTTCATTCCATATATTCAAGGTTCATTCCATATATTCAGACTTTCATTCCATATATTCAGACTTTCATTCAATATATTCAGATTTTCATTCCATATATTCAAGGTTCATTCAATATATTCAAAGTTCAAGCAATATATTCAAGGTTCATTCCATATATTCCAACATATCAATATAAATATATAATATTTTCCTGAACGGCATGCCATAATATATATATATATATATATACACACACACACATATATACATACACATATATACATATATACATACACATATATACATACACATATATACATATACACACATATATACACATACACACATATATGCACACCTACACACATACATATACACACATTTTATATATACAGTTTCCTTGGGTGTCGAGGTTATCAACATTTTGGGGTTACTTTGTTAATATATCTCACAAGTATTGTTTTATTTTCCGGGATGTATGGAGATTTATTTAATACCAAACCCTAACCAAAACTGCAGCCTTTAAGAGGGAGGCTACAAGAGCGAGCCTTCGGCGGCGATATATCCATCAGCGCAATTCATCGTGAGATGCTGGAGGGAGTCTCCACTTTAGTGAAACTAATGTCCATCCAACTTAAAACTAACTTCACAGTGGTCTTACAGAATGCAGACACCGAGAGGAGTCAGGGTATAAGCCCACCCTGCAGTCATCACTGACGCCGGTTTTCTCTCTGCAGCTGAAGTGCGGCCGTTAGAAAGCCTGAAACCGCTGCGCTTCATTCAGTCACATTTTAGTAACGTGCCACTTTACATCAACAGTAACGGTATTGGTATTGCAAAATTTTGAGGAGTTAATTTGATCATTGGTTGTGACATTTCAATCTAACTATTTATGGGTTACGTTACATAAATTTAAATAATCTGCTGCTACTGTCTGGATACCAGAAGTAAATGTTTAATATTTGTAAATCTATGTATTGTCTTTTCAAATATCTATTTTAGTCCTTCAAAGAACAACAATATATAGGCCTATGCTGAAAAGAAATTACAAATAGTTAGAGTCTATTAACTATTAAGGCATCTTCTGAAGGTAGTATGCTTGCATTAAATCTTATGTTTAGTTATCAGAGTAAAAAAAACAGCTCAGCAGTCTTTTCAGATTTTTACTCCCAATAAAAATGAATAATTCAAACTTACAGTTCTTGTAATGACTTTCTTGTAAAGTTTCTCATGAATATGATTAGGGATTTTTGATATTGGCATTTTACCAATTTCTGATACCGATATAGTTGAAACAATAATTCCCGATACAGATATAAACCGATATGACTGATAGATGATTACAGAAAAGTTCAAGGTCGGCTCAGAAATGCAAAAGCAACAGAACATATTGCGGGTTTTGGCAAATACACAAAAATATCTCAAAAACTATACGTCTGATCACCGCTGACAATTGAGAAAGAGGAGAAGAAGCTGAAGAATTATACGTTTAAAACCCTTTAACATTACTGCAAATTTGAAATGAAATAATTTTAAAAAGTACAATTAACCGCAAATGAAAGTTAAAGCCGTTCTTTAACAATTTGGAGTAGAGGCATGGGTAGATTCTGAAAGAAAACACTAAAGTTTACTCCACAACAATCAGAATGTAAGTGCTATTATCACCTGGTAATTTCAGATTTCGTCTGACTGTTTAGCTTCTAAAAACACGTTTTAAAAGTGGCTTTAAAATAAAGTGGTGGACTAAAACACACTGGGTCTAAAGCCTAAGTATTACCTTTACCTACACAAATTTGAAGTACAAAAAAAAGGAAATAAATCAGGATCACTGTCTCTTATCAACGCTCCATGGCGTCCTGTTATATTTTGTTTTAGAAGTGTGTTTTGTCACGTTGCCAAAATGATCTCTTACTGGTGCATAAATGTGGATATGTCCATTTACGCCTTAGTTTAATGTCCTGTGATAAAACCAACCCCTGATGTGAGATATCTACGTACACCACATTCCACTGGCTATTTGATGTGTCAGTCATCATTAATCTGTTTGGTTAAAACGCATACGTAAAATGAAGGACAAAGTAAGATGTCACTCAAAAGGAAGCACTTCCGGTCATGCGCAGTGGCTAATATGAAAATCCTAATTAAGCTGAAGCTACCAGGAGATGCTTGCAAGGAAAGAATTTACAAAGGTTTTCAGCTGCAGATTATGTTGGATTTAGGTATTTTATTGGAAAAAAAATACCTGGGCCCTTGTTAATTTTAAAAGACAGTTTTTGTTCGAGATGGCACTAATATGAGACTATTAAGGTAAGTCGTTAGTTTTACAAAAGTGCTTACCCTTTCTACAGTTATGATTGTATCCTTGATTGGCTTACTTCTTGGGAATCTCAAGACTTATAACTTTCAAAATTTGTGTAATATATATGTACATTAAAGGGGTGCCCAGAAAAAAAGCCAGATTTGATCCATAGCTATGCAACATCTTATAGTTCAATGCCAACATCGGCTTGTAATGACTGTAGGCCGACAATATGAGACATCCGTAATTATGACATTTAGCAGAGATAAATACTGCTGCAATCTTTAGGGACCCAAAGCTGTAAACAGTTAGACTTAATTAGAGCTGCATCATTTTTCTTCATCTTCACAATTTGCTCTACTTTGTGTTCATCTGTCACATAAAATTTGCATTAATTCAATATGTTTGGGGTTGCGGCAACATGTGAAAATGTTCAAATTCTAGGAATAGTTTTGCAAGGCATCGTAACTGCTGTTGATATAAAAGGCCTTTTGGACTTGAAGCTACTGCTTGGAGTACATATCTTTTAAAGCCAAGATGTGTGACGAGAGATGGATTCAGTCGTAAACTGCTGGATGACGGTGAGTATCACTGCAGCAACAACAATGCCAGGATGAACTGTTTGGCTAAACTAAACTGGGTCGACAGTAAACACAGGAGCTCAAAAAGCAGTCCCATCACGGTTCATGAAGTTTTTATAACTTTTTTTTCTTCCCCCAACACATCCTTAGAGATGCTGAATACCTTTGTATTAGACCTCTACTCGGGTTCTAGTTTGCTTTTATTTTAAGCTGGCATAATATTCTATAATATACTGTTTTGCCCATATATGCTGTGGTGTTTATTTTTATTTTCCTGACAATTTTAAGAAAAAAGCCTTTTTGGTTCCACCAAAAAATAGATTTTATTCCTTCCCTTATTCCATTCTACAGTACGAGATTGGTTTTTCTCTTAACATTAATTGCAAGGTGAAACTTTCTAACATGTTTTTTTTATTATTACAAGTAATGCATTTAAAATCCTAAGTCACTATTACTTGAAAAATAAAAGATTTTATTCTAGTATAACCACTTCACATGTTTACAGTATTGTAATGGTGCTTTTTTTGGCAAATTGACATGGTCAAGAAGCAAGGACTTATTTCCAGAAAAAAAAGAAAAAGCGTTAGACCCTCCAACAGTAAGGGAACAACAAACACAATTTAACTATATATGACTTTTTTTTTTGAGCAGTACAACAGTTTTGCTTTCTAAAGCATTTGTTTTTAAAGCCATAAAATTAATAATAAAGAGAGCTCCCACTGTTCATTGCCTATATTCCGGTCTCACTGTTCCAATATCTCAAGCAGCCCTTGTGGTGGTGAATACGTTGCTTTCATGGGCACAACAGCATTATCAATATTTAATACCTACAGAGACCAGTAAACAGCTGGTTAAGAAGAGCCTAATGTGGCTCTGCAGGGTCTGAGACACTACAAGTATCTCCAAAGCAGACTTTTTATTTATTTATTTCAATAGGACTAGATTTTTTGTTTTGTTTTGAAGAGCTTGCATTATGTTGTTCCTGGCAAGTGACATAAAAATGAGAGATAGGGCTGCATGCAATATGAATGTGAGCGGCGCTCCTATCAGGGGTGCCACCATGGCAAAATGAGGCCTATTCTCTGGAGTCACCGAGAAGCTCCAGATATAATTTTCAAGCTACAATAAGAGTTCTGATATGGGCCACGCTACGGTCGTAGATAATGTGTTTTTGTCAGTGTAAAATCCTTACCAATATGCTTATCTGTCCCATGCCGGGTTGCTACATCTACTCCTCTATAATAAACAAAATGTTTCTTTTGTGGTGTACCATTGACCTGTGTCAACACATAAATGAGACATAACAATAAAGTTTACGTTGTATTAAAATAGTATTTTTTGACTCATCTGCACAGAATATGAATGTAATAACACCACCTTATTGTTTGAATTGCTTTCACAGATCACTGTGTTCCTAAAGATGATAATCAAAAAGTTGTTAATCCAGAATGCTGGTGGCTTTCTGAAAAGGTAAACATCTACCCGTTTAATTTCTTTTTATTCAAAAGACTTTCATATACATAAAATATTAGATATTTACATTTGGTTTAGAAAGGAACAAGGTTAACAATCTCCTAAATAATCTATCGTTAAAACCTTTAATTGGAGACTGCTACAGCCAGGAAGATGCTACATTTTCTCTTTGGATTGGAGACATTTCCCATTGGATTGTATAGATCAAAATAATTACTTGACCTGCTATCTACTTTATAGAATTAGCAGTAACTATGACAGCATATTACCTGCTTTGTCATTTTAATGCTTGTTCAGCTTAATGAAAAAGAGTGGCTTCTTTTTTGCCCACAGGAGGTGTAAGGACTAAACAGCCTGCTGTACTGGTGGGCATACTTAAGAGTACATTTCTATACTTTCCTTTCTCACACACTTTTCCTAGCATGCCCAAAACATTCCTAGTACTGTAGTATGGAACAAAAGGAACTTTCTTTTTATGAGTTAAAGAAACCCCTACTGTGCTACAAGTAGTAGTCCTAGATTGTGCTTGTCCATAGCTGGGCAAAATATCAAAATACCTTGGGTACAACAGTGTTGTTCTATGTGCAATATTAAAACTAACAATTTTTTGGCTATCAGGTATACATTTGCATACATTGCTCATCTGCTTGGCATTTTATTTGAAAGCTCAGTTTGTCTTTCTGCCCCTAAATGCAGCACTCACCGCTCATTCACAGCCATAAGGACATTTCTGGAGTATACATAGGTATGATAGGTGAGACTGTCAGAGACTCAGTCTCAGATGTGATGAATTCATTGACAAACATCCTTTTTCTAAAGTGAAACATCTCTAAGGTTTGGTAATAAGAAGAGCAGACTTGTTAAAGGAATGGGACTTTTAATGCTGTCAAGATTGGTAACTCAGACTCAAATGCAGACAAGCATATATATATATATATATCTAATATATATATATATATATATATATATATATATATATATATATATATATATATATATTAGATTAAAAAAAACATGCAAGCCTTACTCTTTCAAATTCGACTCTTTGCTTGTAAAGCCCAATTTCCAATGAAAAAAAATATCTATGGACATATATTATTGTGAGTTGGAGTTGTATTTTCCCCCACTACATTCTGTTCTTGCTAGTATCCATAAGCCCCTGATTATGCATGCATGCATACATACATACATACATACACACACACACATCATATCTTATAATTTGAAATTGATTTCTTTTATTTGAGTGTGGATGAGTCAAAACAATATTAGAAACAGTTTTGTCAATAAGTACTTGAATTTAAGTTGAAATTGTGGACTAGTCCTTGATTAGGCTTTTCAAGTTCAAAACTTAAATTGATAATTGAAAGAAACAACTAAAACTAACATTTTAATGAGATTACAATATGATTAAAGAGAGAATACTCATTAATTTTGCCTTATGCTGGCTTTGATTTAATACTTTATCTAATAAAAAGAAGTTAAGGTCACAAGAGAACTGCAATGATCTAAATTGTTTAGGCTATAAAACTGAAGTTGAAATCAGAAGCAGCCATTAGAAAGATAAAGTTATATTATACCGATTTTGGTTTAAATAAATGAAATGTT
Source organism: Apricaphanius iberus (assembly GCA_028564705.1). Classification (NCBI taxonomy): domain Eukaryota; kingdom Metazoa; phylum Chordata; class Actinopteri; order Cyprinodontiformes; family Aphaniidae; genus Apricaphanius; species Apricaphanius iberus. The sequence goes on from JAPXFQ010001905.1 coordinate 8,906,086, forward strand.
TTATTTCAATTAGGATGTTTATATCTCTTAAAATAAGCATTCTTAACAGAGAAATGTGTAATATTTTCTCCATAATGAAACATCCCAGGCTGAGAGAAGAAAGGGAAGTATTGTGGTGCAAGGCTGGGTGTAACTTAGAAACATTGAAGCAGTCAGAAGATTAGTTATATTATCATAAGGAATTTGATTTTTTTTTAAATAAATGAAATGTTTTATTTCAGTTAGGATTTTTCTATATTTTTAAAAGAGGCCTTTCTTAAAAGAGAAATTTGTAATAATGGTTGTATCAGAATAAAATGTCCAAGGCTGACAGAAAAGAGGGAAGTGCTAAGATGCAAGACTGCGCGTAGCTTGGAAAAAGCAGAAGTGGAGGACAAGGAGGTAGATTTTGTCATCTTTGCAGCAGCCTAACAGTTAAAATGTACTTTTCAATGAAGAGATCTAATAAATAATATGAAAAATTAGTTATATCCATGAAAAAGAAGAAGTTGACTGAGACAGAGGGATATGGGACAATAGAAATGAAGGTGAAAGCAGGATTTTAAGTTTTAACCTGGGGCATAAAGAAGTAGTTAATCTTATGTCAGGAAACATGCAACCAGCAACGGGAGGACAGCAGCTAGATCTAGCCAAAAATTTCAGACTAGTTCAAGCGTGATACAAAGGTGTGGAGAACAGTTCAAGGCTTGCAGAATGGCAAAATAGGATCTACGTGGTTTGTAATGGGGAAGTAAGTTTGTCAGGACAGGTCAGATCAGACAGCAGTGACAGCATCAAGGGTCAGTGTTTTTTATGAAGACAAACAGGAACTATTCTTTATTAGGAACAGGAATTAGTTAAGATTCCGGTTGGAGTAGCAAATAATCATGTACACAAAGTACAAATCTTGGTGCTTGGATTTAACCAAATTGTTTATAGGTTGCTTGTAGCCAAATTTTAAAACAACACCCCAGTAGCTCATTGTCCAAGCTACTTAAATAAAACCAGCCCAGTTATCAAGTGAAAGTTGTCAAGGAGAAAGGGCTGACATTAACGGCTGTGGCTGGGGGTCTATTGCTGGCTGCTGGCCTGCTCAGTCGGGCCAAACTATCAGAGGAAGCGGGGTGAGACATTCGGAAGAAAGCAGTTAGAGGCTGGGCAAATATTTCTCAAACACCAGTTTAGGGAATTCTCTGCAGAACCTGTTTGGGAGGATTCGACAGGCTGAGGGGCTCCCATACCTTCTATGGTAAGCTGGTTCATTCGCTGACAACATCAATATTTTAGGCAGAGATGATATGGAAAGATTTGTTTTAAAAGTGGACATGCTTTCCATATAATCTCTGCTTGATATCTGTTAAAATTATGCATGAACATAAATGATTGGAAATTTGATTTTTTCCCCCCACAATTATAACTTGGACCTGTCTCTTTTAATACAAGTTATAACTGGTTTATGGTCTGTACAAAAAATATTAATAAAGTTCTTTGCACATCATTTTCACAATAAGCTATCTCGCCTGCTAAATCATTGACAATTTCAGTCCCTTTCAAACAAAGTGGAATTGGACTTGGTGGGTGGAGCAGCAAAAATTAACAAAACATTTATTGATGTTTTTCATTCATATTTGGATTGTTTATAAAGGAAGCATAGACCTAAATGACCACACAAAAGAAAAGAAAAGGTGAAATATGCATAATATGTCCCCTTTAAATAACTATAGCAGATAAACTAACGGTACACAAACGCTACACCTCGGCGTATTCAGCACTTGCAGTGGTTGCAAGTATAACTATCATTCAGTACAACAAAATAATCAAGCATTAGAATTTACAGTATGTCTACAATTTTTCAAAAACAAAATTAAGCCTTCACTGCGGATTTTATTAATATATTTCAAACTGATTAATCATGATGTGCTAATCAGATCTTTTTTGTTTATTTGTGTCTCCTAAGAATCATGCCGTTTCTAACAGATTACTAGCCACCAACAGAGTTTGTAAATAAACTAAATGATCTCTGTTTCAGAATATCATGCACAGCATGGTTTCTTCACTCTCTTTTGAAATTATAAAAACATGCACAAATATTTTTGATTACTTGCTCTGTGGAAACACAAATGGAGCTCTGTGTATTACAACCATATTGTTGTGAATCAAAAGTTGCCCTACTCACATTCTCTGGAAAGAGAAAGAAAATTAAAAAAAAATCAGCCATCTTGACTTTATTTAATTGCTCAGATAGAGATGGAACTTTCGCAAGTGCACAACAGATGCTGAGCTCAGATCACTGTAATCTGACTAGAGGCATAAATGCTTTCTAGCAGAAACATAGCATTAAACTAAGTGTAGACGCTTGACACACAGAATGATGTCGACATGAAGCTACCTTTGAAGTGTCGGTGCCAAAATAGTAGAAAGTTGGCTTCTAAAAAAAGTATCTCTCAAACCTACAAAGCAGAAATTTTAGATCAAATTAGATATGCTACACTATTACATGTGAATTCTTGGAAATGAAATTCTCGTTTGGCATAGTGTCATTACCACTAAAAAATGTATACACAATAGTATGACAGGGATGTGAGAATACTTCATGACGATGCAAGCCAGAAGTTCGATGCATATAGAAAACCCCCAAAAACGAATGCACTCAAGATTGTTGCAAAAGGTAAATAGCTCTTGGTAAGATTTAATAAAGTGAGCAAAACGGCAAACCCAAAAAGAAAAAGAATGAAGCAGAGTCATCTGCATTTAATGAGAAAAAATGACAGGGAGAGAAAAAAAGGCTGTAACAATATGCAACAACCAAAGAAAACACTGAAAACTAAAAAACACTGAGCAGTACACAACCTACAGAAGATGTAAGACACCACGTTATTAAATTGATTAGAGACAGTGGCATGATACAGTTTCTGATCTTTCTTTATTGTCTTGTGTTTCAGCTTAGCTTGTGTTTATGTTCATAGAGTCTTTGTGTAAATTTAATCAGTGTATTTTCCCTACCTCAATTAGATGAGTTCACTTTTTAAATTTGGAGCATCTGACCTCTTTAAGGTCTCTGCACATTACCGACCACAAGGTTTAATCCTTGCTGACTGTAGGAATCAGAAGAAGGTTCATGAGTTCATGCATTACACATTAAGTGCACCATAAGCACCATTAAATGTCAACTTTTTATTCTTTCTCTTTTTCTTCTAAACACACATTGATGGTACACACATGCAGTACATTTTGCTTAATATTCGTTTAATGCATTTGATTTTACCTAAAATAATTTGATTAAGAAAAAGGTTAAACTAACAAGTGTGGCAATTTCTAAGGGCTTTATGTTAAGGTAGATGGATTAGTTTCTACCTGCGCTACATTTTTGATACTTGTTCAATATGTTAACACTTAACTGCATCACAGGTGCAGGGTAGAAGATTTTGATGGATTTAATGTTGATTCACAGTTAGAGGTAATTCCATAAGTTGTCACACTCACATGGTGTAATATGTTAGAGTGAGCTCTGAGAGCTGCAGATGCTGCAGGTCAGAGCATTAGCAGACATACTTCCTACTGATAAAGGGATGCAGGAACTGGTTACAGGATTACATGTGCAGAGATTCAGCCACATATGTAAAATTTAGCATTTTCTATTCTGTACCAAAAGGGTTCAGTGCAGAAATGTTCATGCACACCCTTACGTTAGAGATTTTTACATCCTAAAACGGAACTCTAATAACAATAGAACTGATTATACATAAATGACTTAATTATTGTGCTTTTGTAGCCAAATAGTCTTCACTAAGAGGATTTTATAGAATTTCTTAAATCAAACAGATTTACTATATATAGATACACCAACTAATCAGACAGATATTTTCCTCCTTTTTTATCAGCAGGTCAAATACTAAAAAATTAAAACAAAAAAATCCGAAACCATTAAATTAGAAATCATTCAATTTTTAAGTCAATTAACATATCAGCCAATATACTTGTAAATGCACAATATACATGTACTTTGATGCAGTTTTTTAAGTTTAATACAGTTGGTCAAATGTTAGAAATAGAAGAATTAAAGCATAAATGATGATTAAAATCCGTTTCATCCAAAGCACCTCTATCAGTAACGTATATTTTCTTACTAAAATATATTTTCATTTATGTCCTGTAGTCCTTAAAATAAAATATATCCAAATCAGTTCAAATTGGATTTGGAAGATGACATGTTTTTGTTGCCCAGAAAAAATAAATTTCTCTAATAACAGGTATTAAGCTTTAAACATACTTGTTGTAAGTTGTCGTAAACACCTATATAAACAACGACACATTACTGACAACTACTAACAGAATTTTGTGCTCTTTGACCTTATTTAATTTATGTCCAAGCCTCATGTGTCTATTGATTTGTACAGCTTATAAAAGCCTCTGCATAGCTAATGTAAAGCTTACATTAAAACAGCTTTAACTATCATGGGATCATATTAAAATAGTCTATGACATATTTTTTGGTTATTAGGGTTGGTGTTAAAACTTCACAAAGCTGTGAAACATTTCTTGACAGTAAAGCAGCATTTGATTCAACTTTATCATTTCAAGGGAGCCATTAAGGGACATCACCATGTATAGGTTGATGTATGATTGTTAATTTGTGTCTAAAGAAGAGTTTTGATAATTAGTAACAGTTTTTAAGTGTTAAGTGTGTAGAATGGTATCCCTTAGAATTGCTCTGCTCTTTATGGATAAAATATAGCTTCGAAAAGTTAACATGAACCGCTATTAGCAATGCTATCTGCTGAGGGACTAAGCAGAGACCAACCCAGCAACTTTTTGTGTACTTTTGTGTTGAAACTCTTCAAATATTCAAACTGTCCATAAGAAAAAATAAATGTTCATGCGGTTGGCTAACTGGAAGTGCATAGATGGCTTACTACCTGCTCTGTAAAGCCAGAAAAAAAGCCATTCAACCTTTGTTCTGGAATCTAAAACAGTTTTACACTGCAGGAGTGGTATAATGGAAAAATATTATGTGTGTGTGTTGTGTGTGCACGCGCATGCATGCGTTTATGAATGTCTATAAAAAATTTAAAAAACACTTTGAATATTTCTGACTTGACCTTTGCCTTCATTTACTAAAAAGTTGTCTAACATACCACATGAAGGAACAACAGCACAGAGTATGCCCTTAATTTAGGCATATTTATCCTTGTTATTAGTGGCTAAATGAGGCATTCAGGGTCAGGGCAAATGCAAATTTTTGACATCTGTTTGTATTGCACGATGGGAGCTCCAGAGGTCATGGAAATACACAAGATTTTTAATGGTTCAATTCCAAGCCCGCCCTTCCGAGACTGGATACGGGGAATTGAGATATAATTAGGTAAGAGTGACAGCATCTTTGAGGTAATTAAGCAGAAGAGGCAGATGAAAATTCCCCCAGGTGGGCAGGGAGGAAGAAGTGGCAGGAAGGAAGTGCTTTCTAGTCTGGGATTAAAACTGATTATTGGGAGCTAATGTGTGAGAACGAAGAGTAAGGAGCGAAGTGACACAGACAGAGCACAACAACACGCCTGTGGGGTTCTTCCCCGTCTTATTTGTCATGCCTATTTGCTTTTATGTTAGCATTGCTCATGCAGCCTCAAAGCAGGGCCACCCACTTCACCTCAGATACTTTATGATGCTATAATAGCTAGCCATGACAATATGCATCCAATTAACAGGCTTTATGTGATTAGGAAGCCTATCCATTCATCTAATGTGATTCGCATCATTACCGGATGACTTCATTGGGAAGATGATCTGACTGCAGACAGGCGCAGGAAGGAGTGGTGTCTTAGATCTGTGTGTGTCTGTGTGTGTGTGTATGAGAGATGATGAAAGCTCATTTAATCAGAGAGCTGAATCCATACGATGAGGGAACCAATGTTTCCTCCTCCCAATGATAATGATTTGAAAGGATAAAACCATCTAGAGCTATAACACAGAATGAAAGAAGCCCATTTCGGTGAATGGAATACATGATGTTGTCCAGTGATATAAGGATGGCCTTTGAATAGCCTTTAAAGGCCTGTGAAAGAAATTGTATTTCAGCTTCAGAGTAGCTTTTTAGATTAAGACGCTAAGAGAGAAGCTTTCCAAAGATAACACTTCAAGGATTTTGATTGGAAAGGTGAACTGTAAAACATGGGGGAACCACAGTGCAAGATCTTTTAAAGTTTTCCCACAACATCTGGTTCAAAACTACATCCACTGATCAAGCTTAACATTATGAAAACTAATAAGCAAAGTGAATAAACCAGATTTTGTCTTCATAGATGAATCTGTTTTTGGGTTATATAAACTGAATTTTATCCTCAAAGTTGCAGGATCTGCAGGATAATACCCAAAAGACCCAAATTACAAAACAACTGTTTAATGCAAAAAAATGCTTCAACACATTTAAAACTGCGTTTAAACTCAAGTATTTTTAGCAAATATATTAGACCTTTATATCAATGTCTGTTCTGTATAACACAATATATAACCTAATAGCAAAAAATAGTCATGTGATTGTAAAAAAAAATATAGAACATTATTTTGTTACTTTGTGATTTTTTGTCTGGCCATTTTTGTGGGTTTGTCACTATTTTCTGAGACATTGCACTTGCAAAATTTGCTTGGCAGTGTTGAACACCATCTCCACTGGTCAAAAGGAATAAACAAGGGGAATGAAAAATGGAATATGATGACATACAAGGCAGCAATACAGAAAGATGAATGACTTTGTTCCATCTAATCATCCACGTGGCCAGCACTCACATTCCCTGCCAAACAGGCAGTAAATTTGCTGAAATGAGCTGCAGATGGTAACCTAAGCTCTGTAACCCAGCGTATCACACAGTAAACGAAGAGCTGAGGTCGACACTGGCAGTGAAACTTCTGCAGGGAACTGAGACACTGTAGTGTTGTGACTTTTTGTTATTTAGCCTTAAAAATATGATTCTGTTTAGCTCCAATTAAGGTCCTGTTTCCATGTATTTTGTCTATTCTGCATCCTTGCTGGAACAGTCCTATTAGAGCAAAGGTTTATTCTGATCAGATGGGATTTAATTGGCATATTGTTATAAATATACTGTATATATACTGTAAATATCTCAAGCAGCATGCCAGCAAGTAATTTCCTCAGATGTATGAAAGCAGAAAACATTTTGGAAACAACTTTTCTCAGGGGAAAACAATGCATTTACAGACCACTACAAGAAACACAATGGTTTGTTGCTTTTGGACATAACTTCTGTAGTTGTAGAGTTCATATCAGAACTAAACACCAAATTAGTACAAAAAGATTTTTTTTAATTAAAAGAATAAGCAAATTCATTGTTTTGGGTAAAATTAAAAAGTGGTGAAAGAGACTAGGCATGAGCCATACTGAAATTCCCCAGGTAGGATAACTGTGTAAAAACACTGCAGTTTCTTGTTTTAAAAAAAATACAATCAAAAACCTCAGATTTACGTCGAGTAGTTACATATAACTGTTTAAATTAAATCTTCAGATACTTGGTTACTTAGACTCCATTATTTCGGAAAGTAACCAAGTATCTGAACAGTTACTCAAAGCAGCTGCGTGGAACCACTTGAAATAACAGTTTTAAGAAAGTAAGATTTTTATTTATTTTTTATTGCAGTGTTAGTGAATAGTATGCTTTTCTGGTCAGGCTAATATTTCCAAGTTCACGTGAGTAGATAATAGAATGCTACAAAGCTACATATTTCTGCCACGTAACTTGGTACGAAATAATGTAATCAGATTAATTTGATAAAGTAATTGACGTTGTTAAACTACCATTACATTTTGAATGGTAAAACTTTAACTTTAATAAGTAACATTTTCAAAGTAACCTATTTAATACAGGTTGGTTACATAGTATTATGTGGGGGAGAGTAAATCCTGACATTATCTTTGCTTTACACCAACACAGAAAATTCTGGTCACTGCAGCCCTTTATAAACACTTTCACAGAATTTTAATGTAGTTTTCAAACCTTTAGATTTTTTGTCAGGCCTAAACGCTGTTACCAGTAAATGAGGCCAAAATGGAACAAAACATTTGCATTTTATTGTCCTGGCATTGTTGTGTAAACAACGCCTAGATCTGCATTCTGCATGTATAAATTGAATGTGTTTTTTATTAAAGTAATTTGGGATCAGCCAAAAACTTCTCTACTGATACAGCATCATTCAATGGTTTATCGTGATTTTGTTTCCCCCCCCATTTCAGTTTTTTCATCCTTTTGTGTTGCCATTTAAGTCTATGTTGCCTCTATAAAACCTCAAAACATGAATCTAAACCATCCATATCATTCAATTTTCTTTGCTTTCAGAAAAGGTGAGCTTCTACAACTCGTTTGAAAAAGTGCCTTAACATGACATCACGATAAGAGGAATTTGCATATAACTGCCCCTCAGCTTTCAACCCCTACCCGCTAATTCAAATTAGCGGGTGGGGAAATTGAAAAAAAAATAAAAAATTAAGCAGACGGGATCACCTTACGTCAGAGTGATTTTGTGCAAAGACATTTCTTAAAATGTTTTGTACAGACTATACAACTCTTATAACTTATTTAAAAAAGAGGTAAAATATGCCCCCCCTTAAATTCCCACTTTCCCACTGACTAAAAATACAGAGATGGACATGTTATAAAAATATTGACAAAATGTCTGGTTTTGTTGCATTAAGTTACATTTTGTGTAAAGCACATTATTCTTAGATTTTAAAGAATAAAAAAAACATTTTTAAAGCAAAGAATTACATCAGAAGCTAAATTTCCTAGTAAAAGAATAAATGAAACATTGCTAGAGTAGTTGATAAAAAAGGTAACTAGTCTTAGAGGTTTCAGAAAATGTGTTATTTTGACACAGCTTAAGGTTCTGACTGAAACCAAATGTCCATGAACAAGATCAAACCTGTGTGGAGGCAGAAAGTCGGGTTCCAGAAAGGAACACAATTTCAGAAGGTAGATCTTTCTCAACATGCAGAGCCAAAAAGCTGTATATGTAGCAGTAACTAGATTCCAGATGTAGTATTTGCTTAATAAACTAACTGAAGCTACTCTAAATTAATCGGGATATGTGCATCATCGCCTATTTTGTATTTTGAACTTGTGGCCTTGTTGTCATACACACACACACAGAGCAGTAGCTGCATCTTGCTGATTAATGCAAGGACACACCCCAGGGGTACCACCGAGGAAAAATTTAACAAAATATCCCTGAGCAAGAGGGCAGTACAAAACATAGACATAAACACGCACACACAAACACACCGAGAGTGCTATAAGACATTGTGTGCAATGAAGCTAGTTAAAGCCTTTATCTGTTCTCCTTGTAGTGCGGGAGTACAGCCTGTGGATGTGTTAACAGAGCTCAGCTTTAAGCGCCACCTTTCACTCTGTGCCCGTCACTGTCTTGCCTCTTTTCTCAGTCTGTCCCTAACAACTGTCTTTTGCTCTCTGCTTGCCTTAGTGCTGCTGGATCTGTCCTGCTGCTTTAGTCTCTGTCACCTCTCTTTCTGCATGGGTATGCATCTATTTCTGTCTATCAACAGCCTTTGGGTGTGACTGTGTAAAAAGCTATTGTAAGATATATTGTAAAAAAAAAAAAAGATATTCAGCCCAACCCACTCAACTACCCATCCACACTTTTACACATTGCCAGCCCCCACTGATCACCGTCTGTTTGAATGCTAATCAATTTCTCAGAACTTTTCACTGTCCTACTTTTGGTTTTGGTAATGCTGCTCCTTCCTCTGAACTCCTATTTCTTTTTTCCTCACCTTTACTTCTAATTGGTAGGTTTTGATACAATGTTGATTCCTGCTTAGTGGTGCTCTTCCACCAGGGGACCTCAGGGATGCACCCCAAAAATAAAAAGCTGTCAGATGCATCGTGATGGAGATTTTATCTGCTCATCTGCATGTCCCGTCAACAGGAATGGATATATCCATTGCATTGTGCTGTAAATACTTAAGTTTGGTGCTATGCTAATGCGCTATAAATCATTTCAAGGAATTTGCATTTTTACTTCTAGAGAGGGAGCACCGCATCCACTCAATATCATTTCTCAATCCCCTTGAACATGAGGATAATGTTATTTTCCACATAAAGGTGAAAATCCAAAACGTAGCAAAAAAAATAATATATATATATATATATATATATATATATATATATATACACATGGGCTGCACGGTGGCGCAGTGGTTAGCACTGTTGCCTTGCAGCAAGAAGGTCGTGGGTTCGTATCCCGGTCCAGGGTCTTTCTGCATGGAGTTTGCATGTTCTCCCCGTGCATGCGTGGGTTCTCTCCGGGTACTCCGGCTTCCTCCCACAGTCCAAAAACATGCATGATAGTGAATTGATCATTCTAAATTGTCCGTAGGAATGAATGTGAGTGTGAATGGTTGTCTGTCTCTCTGTGTTGGCCCTGCAACAGACTGGCGTCCTGTTCAGGGTGTACCCTGCCTAACGCCTGATAATTGCTGGGATAGGCTCCAGCTGCCCCGTGACCCTGAATTGGATAAGCGGTTAAGAAGATGGATGGATGGATGGATATATATACATACATACATATATACATACATACATACACAGACACAGACATACATACACACACACTGAGACGACAGGTGTATCAGAGATGGAGAAGAAGCAGAATACAGAGAGCTAGTGAACTGCTTTTGGGCATGGTGTGGAAGCAATCATCTTACCTTTAATGTGAACAAAACAAAGGAGATGATTGTAGATTTTAGAAATAAAAGGGATAAGTCAAAGACCGTCTCTATCAAGGGAGAAGAAGTGGAAGTGGTTGAGGAGTACAGATACATCGGTGTTCATCTGGACAACAGACTGGACTGGAGAATCAATCAGCAGGCTGCTCTTTTTGAGGAAGCTAATGTCTTTCAAGGTTTGCATCAAGATGCTGCAAATCTTCTACAAGACTGTTCTGGACGATGGCTCAACAACCTGATAAAGAAGGCTGGTTCTGATCTGGGGAGATCTGTGGAACAAGTGAAGAAAATGATGCAAAGAAGAATTCTTCAAAAAATTAAAAAGATTATGGACAACCCTAATAATCCTTTTCATGAGACTATCCAATAGCAACAGAGTATCTTCAGTCGGAGGCTTCTTCAGTTTCACTGTAACACAGACCGCTACAAGAAATCTTTTCTCCCCACAGTCATCATGATCTAAAACATCTCCTTGAAAAATAAATTAGCAATGAGCTATAACAACACTTAATTTCCCTTTGGGATCCATAAAGTATTTTTGAATTGAATATTGTGCAAAAGCTCTTCCGTTTCAGTAATTTGTCTTAAAAGGTGAAACTAATATATAGACTCATTACATGCAAGGCAAGATTATAATTATAATTTTGATTATTAAGGCTTATGAAAACCATAAAGTCAAATTCTCAGAAAATTAGAATATAGTGAAAAGTTTCAATATTTAAGCCTCCAAATGTCACACTCTAATCAGCTAATTAATCCAAATAACCTGCCAAGGGTTCCTGAAACCGTCCCAGTGTGGTTCAGTAGGAATCACAATCACGGGAAGACTGCTGACCTGACAGTTGTGCAGAAATCCATCATTTACACCCTCAAATGGAGGGAAACCCTTAAAAAGTAAGAGCAAATTAAGTTGGATGTTCCAAAAGTGCTGTATCAAAGCAGATCAATAGAAAGTCATGTGGAAGGAAAAAGTGTGGAAGAAAAAGGTGCACAGGTAACAGGGATGATGGCAGCCTAAAGATTATTTTTTAGAAAAAGGCCATTCATAAGTGTTGGTGACCTTCTCAAGAAGTGGACTGAGGCTGGAGTTGGTGCATCAAGAGCCACCACATGCTGTACCGCTGGATCCTGGACATGAGCTTCAAAGGCAGTAGTTCTCTTATCAATTCACTCCTGGTATGTTGTAGCCTGGAAAAATCCAGACCCTAATCTATTAAGATTAAGAGTCTGGCATCAAGTAATGAAAAGGGCCAAACTCGAGGTGTTAAGGAGAATACTTTGTAAATATAATAAATAAAACCCTTTATTTTTGGCACAACACTGCTACCTCTCAGTGACCAAAAATCAATTAAGCTGGTTTTTAGCAATAATATCTCTTTACATTTTATTAGATTTTATATTTAGTCATTTGAAACAAAGTTTAGCTGTTTTGAAGCCACAGCCAATAAGGCTATTTGCGAATTTGTTATACATATGCAAAGTATTGTAAACTGACATTCATTGCACGCCAAATGGAAAGCTTTTATCCTTATAACCATATTTTTTGGGAAACCAATCACAAAAACATATATTCAAGCTAACGTCATTTCAGATTCAACCAATACAAACACTGTAACTATGAGAAATGACCTAACTAACACGATAATGGCCATGTTAAATAATGGAAAAAAATAAAATAAAACGGTGGTATAGGATTTTGTTTTTATTTTGTACACTGTTGCAGTGTCTTAATTTTTTTACTGACTTGGACATACCTTGAAAGGTTGGCTATCCGGATGCTTTGTGTTTCAGGTTCGCCGTTGACATAGTCGATGTGCGGCGTATTATCTTGAGACCCACCAGCAAAGGTTTGCACAAAAATGTAAGATTTTTCCCACCTGGATCATCACTAACCTTTGCAAAAAATATTTTAGGTAGTAAAATGAATATGCAGCTTCACTCATTCATACAGATTTACAGCAGCTCCAGCAATTAGTAGGATTTGCCTGCATACTGTAATTCGCAGTTTGACATCAGAAGCATTGTGGTGCGACTCTATGACCAATGTTGCCATATTTTATGTTTTCCCCTGTTTTAACCACTATGGTTTTAGTCAGGCTTTTGTCAGGAATGCTCAAATGAAAGCTAGCATCACTTGAAAAAAATGAACTGCGAGAGAGCGCGACTGAATGCATCATTTCCTTCATTGCTAGTAGGTTTACTTGGCTATGGTTGTGGCTCCAACCACCCCAGCTCCTCGTCTGAATCCATGTCTGGCTACTCATGTTTACGCTGGCGTTTTCTAGTCGGGAGTGTTTCGGCCATAGGATTTCTATGGCCTTGGCGGCATGTTGATTAGGTGTATTATGGGATAGTCTACAAAACATGGAGAAATACATTTCCCAAAATGTATATATTCATCTTTCAGGTGGAAAGTGGAAAACAGACAAGTATTCCAATGATATTACAAAAGTAACTGTATTCTGAATACCATGTTTAAAAATTGTAAGACCTAAAGGAATACAGTTAATAATTTATAGTTAATAATTAGTATCTTAAATGCGTAACGCCAGTACATGTATTCCATTACTACCCAACACTGGGAACCAAGTATGCCTTTTAAGTTGTCACTGCACGCAAATGGAGAACGCCACGATCGATCAAAACAATACATGGAGCTACCAGCAGAGCTAACTGGTAGATTAAACTCTTGCCGTATCCAGTTGGCACAACAGCAAAAATGTCCTCATAAAGGAACGATTTGAGCGCCCTTCCTATTTTTCTTTCTGTTTCCCAGTTTAATAAATTTGTTTTTTGAATTGTCTAACTTTTCCTCTCCTGTGGACTCACATACACGCACAGGTGAGGAACGTAATCTTCTACCTTTTTCAAACTTCCTGGCTCATGCCTGTGGCACACAGATGTAATCACTGAAAGAACTAGAAAAGGTGGAAAGCAGTGTGGATGTGGAAGTTGGAGTAACTGACGGATTTTGTGGGCAGAATACAGAAAGGATGAGAGAAAAGAGAAATAAATAGGGTGATTCTATGGCATGACTCCATGGTGTATGATATTTTATTTTCCTCAATGTGAATAGGAACTGCCAGTTGCTTTTAATCACATCCAGGCTTCAAAATTCACAGAGCTGTGGTCATTTAAAAATATTTGCAAATGTAATAGGGATACACAGTGAGGGGCACAACAGAAAAAGACAGAAATGGATTTAAAAAGAATGCAGTAGAAATGGACTAAAGACGAAAAAAATAAGGCGATGGAGAGTAGGAGGGAAAGTCAGTTCCAGGATGAATGCCTTCTTGAAACATTAATAGCTGACAGAATACCATTAAAACAAAATGTTGACATATGGTATGGAACCAGGAAAAAAAGAGCACAGCTATCAAAAGAGCCAACACACCTGGGATATGTAGATAAGGAGGCAGGGTGGATATGAGATGAGAGGAGGAAGGATGTAATTTAGAGGAAAATATGAAATGAAAGCTTTAGAGGGAATCATCTGTACCTAGATGTGTGAACAGAATAGAAAAAGCAGAGGTGTACTGAGATCTGCATATTTGGCAGGAAAACTCCTTCAGCAAGACTCAAATTCTTGGTAATTTAGAGCCAATTAACTTAATTACGGCACCCAGAGGATCGAGACCCTAATGGAAAGATTCCTTAATCCAAGCAAATTCACGTCCTCTTTAGAATACTATTTAACATGATATTTTTTTACAGTTTAATTCTTCAGAAATTTAGAGGGAATTGACAAAGTTTGGTTGTTGGGTTCAGTGTCATGTTAAAGTATTTACATGATCCTCTATAACCTGTTCTGTTTTACAACTATAAACTCCAGCATAAACTATTTTACTGATTTTATTTAACGTACTGACAAAAAAGTAGGGCATGTTTGTGAAGTGTAAAGAAATAGATGCATCTTCCTGATTTTAAGTTTATTTATAAGCAGATCCCTGTATTTTATGTGATACAGGACACCCAAACAGGGGATCAAATCCAACACTGGGTCAAATAACTCTCAGTATGTATAGACTGCAAAAATACTTGCACAAAGGTAAAATTGGAACATCCATTCCATTTTTCTAACCTTTCAACATACAGAGACGCATTCAATTTTAATCAGATCTAATTTAGATACCTGGTCATTTAGCTTAATTATTCAAGATTCAAGGCAAACAATCATTCCCACTGCCTTCTCAAAGGTTGATAAACAGCGGCCCTACCTCCACTTACCCAGTTTTTCATGCAAATCTTATTACAATTTACATTGTTTTATAATAAAGTTCACTACTGCAGAGCAAAGGTAAATGTAGAGGTTAATCTAGCAGCTATTGCTTAGAAACCTAAGACTTGCATTGTGCATTTTAATGAACACAAACGTTGGCAAAGTGAAACTCAAGGACTGACTGGTAAGAATATCCAGACAAGGAGGAGGGTGTTAGAGGTCCAGTGTGGGAGGATAAAATAGCAGAAAGAGTTTCCTTTACTTTAGAGGGAATAATACATTTGGCTAAGCCTTAATTAGTCTACAGTATAAGAAAACTACTACTTATTACACTTTATTAAGCATATATTGACAAAACCACAGCCACCTTTTTAGTATTTAGAGTATTTAGTTGATTAGTTATTGGATTTATTTGCTGTATTTTCCATCTTATTTTCAGTTATATGATAAGCAGGTAAGTACCAAGGCTGGCTGGTGCTCTGCTAATTAACATTCCCATCTATCTTCCTTCAGCATTTGTCCAATCTGTGGCCCTCTAGCTGTGTTCTGATTCAAAAGCTAGCTCATTGGTGTGAGAAGGCAATTAATCACACAACTTAAGTGATGCGTAGTTGATGAGGTCTAAGAGTACGTTTCCATTTTACATTGACAAAATATGAAGTGATTTATAAATGGATGTAGGGGATGTATTTACACTATATGAAGCAATATTGCTAATTTCAGTTCAAAATAATTGCATGTTTGACAAACACGATTTATTAATAAAACTATAAGTTAAATGATGCTAAGTTTATTTACTGCAAAAAATCTAAGCAACAAGTCTTGAGATATTCAAAAAATATTTTGCAGCACCATGCAAAAATATTAAGTTCTCTTTTCTACCAACATGTGTGTGATTTATGTAATGATAATCAAATATGTTTTTTTTGCATATTTAGTGTGTATTTGTACTAAGCCCCCGATACTGAAAGAAAACTTGCAATTATCTCCACTCTCAAACCTCTTGTGCCTTTCTTTCTCCTTTTTTTTGGGGGGGGGGGGGTACTAAAGATGACTGGATATTGTCTTTATTCGCTGTGTTCCAAAAACATAAATTTGCATGTCTTGCCACAGATTCAGCATTAGGGTTAGCTTGGCAATACGATGTAGCCCTAACACTACTTTCAAAATTCACGGTACAGACCATACAGTCCGGTACACATGCATGCACTGAGTTTACACACAGAAACATAACTGGGTTGCACATTATCTAGGACAAGATGCACCTCTGTAAAAAAACAGCGCATACCAGCCTACTGCTTGCATAACGTTTCTGCTTCTTCTAGCCCCACGTTTGGGAACATGGTGGGTTCCCCAAGTTACAGAACGATACATTGTCATGGTAACTGGTTATCCACTTTCGGTAGCGTTGGTGGTTGCTGTTAACTCATGTCATTGAGAGTCAGTGTGGTCACTACTTATGGATTATGTTCAATTTCTTTCCACTTTTAGTAAATTATTGTGTTTCTGGAGGCTGTACAATCACCAGCCTATTGGGACATTGAGTCCACCGGTTTCGGCCTATGAAAAACAGCGTCAACAGTGGCGCTCACTTCTGACATGGGGATTACCATCCCAACAATGTGATGGCGCATAACCTGGGATACCAAAGCAAATATCGGGTGCATACAGCTTCATTGGGACCACTGTCAGCGGCTGCTTCTGGACCTGCAGCAGACTGGTGTATGCTAGGGTCGATCAGAGGGTCAGGGTTATATACTTGGGTTGTTCTACAATGAGTAAGTACATTCTATTTTTATATAGTTTGATGTTTTCATGTGTTAATAAGTCTCATTTTGGTTTGTCTTTTGTCTGTTAAATATCCAAATCACATTTAACTTTTGCAATGGAACTAAGTTATGTGCTTCCATCATTTTCTACCACTAAATATGGTAATATGACAAAAGTAATAAACATACACTGGTATTTGTGATTTAATGTCACAAAATATGTACAAGTGTAAGAGGATTCAAACTTTTATAAGGCACCTTATGCAAGTTAGCAGTAACGGCAGCTTCAAATTCCAGTGTGAACTGACTTTACAACTGATACTTGGACGAAAACAGCTTTTTGTTTGATAAGAGATTTAATTTTTGATTTAGATTTTCTAACTACAGTTTGTTATTTTATAAAATAAGTTCATGTTTTATTTCTACTATAGCCCCCAGAATACATTGGACTACAGCATTCTGTCTTCATTTTTCACTTAGACCAAGAGCAGATTGTTAATGCTAAACAAAAAAAAAAACACCAACCTGAATGGAAATGGCAATGTTACTCTGTGTTCTATATTGTACAGCATGGCCTGTATTCCTCACAATTACATAATACACACTACCAACAGACCAACAGCGAGCAGCCCATCTTTCAGCATTTAAAATCTTTCCGTCCATGGTGCAAGATGTAGCATGTACAGTTCGTCACAATGTCCTCCTTTGCTGACATTGATCATGAAAAGTAGAACAAGAAACGGGAGCAAATGTCACAAAGGGCCACACAGGGGGATAAGGAAATGGTGTAAAATTCTAGAGCCTTACAGCAAACAGATGAAGAGTGTCAGATCAAACTCCACTAGTCTGTAACAAAGGAAAACAGGGGAAGCAATGTAAGGCAGAACGATCTTTAAGCAGCTGTTGCAATGCTTGACTTGCTATTGTCATCAGGAGTACAAGTTTATGCCCCAAAAATACCTGAAAGAAAAAGAAAAATAATGTAACCTCTTGATTCAAACTCATTTCTTAACTTAAGTTATTAAATGATTATTCTTATTTTATATTTATATTTTCTAATTTACCCTAATATAAATTATATAAGCTACTTTGTTTCCATTTCAAAATAAGCTGTTGAAGAAGCTCAAAAGAACACACATTTCCTAAATATAGGTTAGAGATGTGACATTTATGTTCAAATGGTGTGGAATGACTAACAACCTGCCATTATTAGCGATTTTCTTCCAAGAAGTTAGAAAAGAGCTCCTATGTTTAAACTATTTAACTGTTTAGATTTAACTGGTCAAGATTCAAATACATGCTTAGGTATCTGTTTCAGAAAGTCTGCACATTTTTTTCTTACCTATATTATCAACAATTAATCCTCTGTTAATTGTGTTGATTTTCAAGTAAAAGGATTGAAAGGCTGTGATGGCTGTACAAGTTTCTCGTTTGCTCTTTCAAAAGGATCTGCAACTTCTAGTTAAGGAAAGGCTGCCTTTGAACATAAAGATTATGCTTTTTTTGATACCCACATTGTTAAATAAATAGAAGCAAAACATGACTTCCTTATGCAGCTTACATTAAGAATTATACTGAGACTTAAAAAGAAAAACCTACCAGACAGTCTCCATTTGTTTATATGTAAAACAGTATAATAAGCAAAATGATTCCTAAGAATGAATTTAGATTGGAGGGTTACATCTCAACCAATCCCTTTACTGAGATCTTCCTTCAAAACAGATTTAATCACAGGAGGAGCACAACTAAGAAAATGGAGAAGGCTTTGAACATTGATTGGTAATTTATTTAAAACCTGCAGCAACAGCATCCCTGCAAATACAAAAGAGTCTGAAAAGCAAAGCTTTGAAGGAATAGGGTTTCTTTGCAGGAGTCTGATGTCAGTGCACATGATTTAATAAAGGTAAAAAATAGTGGACCATCAATGACGCACTCCTGTCTGGCATGAATGTTTTCCAGCACCTTCCCGCAGAGAAAGTAACGATTTTTGATCTTGCTCTAAACCACCAAAGCTAATGTTTATTGCCCGTTAATATTCCAAGAGAAAAGTTAAAAATACATTTTCAGTCACCACAAAGAACTCACTGTGCAAACCCTTGTTTGAATGAAACTTCCCACGCATGTAGCAAAATATCACACATGCAAATAAAACAAAACTTAAAGTTAGAAAATAGACAATCGGTCAGACTGTTGGTCTACACAACACCCACAGTCATGATTCATATGTGTGAAGTGTGACTTTAACTACCTTTTTAGAACTGGAGAATAATCAAAAACTAAACCTTTCTAAAAATCATGACTTCATTTTAATTTCGTGATAAATAAACAGGTTTAGTAGTACTATCAGTGTTTTTTGTTTTTAGTTTTTTACAAATTAAACAGGTAAAAAAAAGTTAGATATAAAAACGGTTGAAAGTAAACCGTGAATGGCAACATATCCTGTTTTCGAAGAAATTGTACATGCAGGTCATGCCACCTTTGATAATGCCTTTGCTTCTGTGAGGTTTGCGTGTGTGAAAGTTTCTCAGACTGTGCAGACATGGAAAGGTTTGATCTTTAAAGCGGAACTGAACCCTGCGGACCTCTGGCACTCATCATAATTCCAGAGGTGGGGAAGAAACCCATTAAATATGTATGCATTGGTTGTTGATTTTGCACAGAAACCTTTGGAAATATCAAACAGTCAGACTTTGCCTGTCAAAGAATTCAGCTTACTGACATGGATTTTGGATCTGGACTTTGTAAACTTCCCAAGCATGTATCCTACTGGGATTTGGTTACTGCTACTAAATGTAAAATTTTCACTCACCCACGTATATGTAGAGTGTATATTTAGACTTTTTTCCTTTTATCTGCTAACATATATTGTGGGGTTTTGTTTTGTTGTACATTACCTTTGCTAAATACCTATGACAGAAATAGGGTTTTTGTCATCTATCCATTGTCAATATCCATTATTTCATGAAGGGGTTGTGAGGTGGCATATCTGTCTCCAGTAGTGATTGGGTAAGAATCAGGACAGATCACCAGTCATGGAACACACTCACTCCTAATGGAAATTACATAAACTTACATTACATGGACTGTGGGAAGAACCTGGAGTATCTGGACATACCTTTGCATGCACAGGGATAATGTGCAAACTCCAACAAGAAATAGTCCCAGATGGGATTTGAACCCAGGACAGCGCTAACTACTGCACTAACGTACAGCTCAATATAGTTACACTCGTTTTTGTTGCTCTCCACAGGCACAGGGGTCTTTAGTGAAAGATAAAAGACTTATGAAGAAAAAGGAAAGTTTTCAGATTATACGTTTCCAGATATTGAAAAATGCAGACTGAAGTCTCTGTTTTAATCGATTTGGTTAATCTTTAATTACCTTATTACAGCCTGGTTTTCCAAATCTCCAGACTGTAAATTCTTAAAAATAAGAAAATCCCTCATGAATGAAAAATCAACTACTGTATAACTTGCAAAACAACTATCCCCCTGCATTCTCTGGAGAAAGTAGACCTGTACTTTAATGCTGAGATCTCTAATAGGCTGCCAACATTTTAAAATCCGGCTTGTTCCATGACAGAAGTTGAAAATTCCAAATTATAAAACAAAGCATCTTCACTATAATCCCTTCAGCTTTCCACATATCTCTCTTCATCTATTACAGCCTGAATGTAATTTTGTAAATTTGATTTTCCTTTTGAATAGCTTTAACATCTCTTCGCACAGGGTTTACTTTAAACATCTTACTGAGAATTAAAGTAACCAGCTTTAACTGTTCTTCACACCTTCAGAATATCGTCTTCATCCATGTCAGAGAATGTTGCAACCTGGTAGCACTTTTGTGGTATATTCACTGATAGTAACAAGAAAAGAAATTTAAATTTCCAAGAAGCCAAGAAACAATCAAACTTGAAATTGTCTATTGTCATAAACAGATTTCCTTGAACTCTGTCACTTTTTGAAAATGAAAAAAAAGTATTAACACATAACACATTGGATTGTTTTGTATTGCATTTTTTCCTCTCTTTATTTTACTCAGAGACAACCTTACTACCCTCCTGCCTCAGATATTGTACTTTTACAGAGATATAAAGTCTTATTTTGTCAATAGCCATGCATATTTAGTAGTAACAGTACTTTCTCACACTGAGGGATGGAGAGAATAAAAAACAAAGCGGCATAAAAATGTGCAGGAGCACAGTGCAGGAACAAATCTCCTTGGGACATAAAAATTGTCCTCTGACTCTTATGTGCAAACAAGCATTTTTTGTGTTAGTGTGAGTACAACAAATCCATCCCTCTGTTCAGTTACAAATGGGGACTTTGTCTTTTTTTATTTTTTATTTAGGCTGATCACAGCCACAGGCAAGCAAAAGTATAAGCCCCATGTTTGAGTCAATGACAAATGTCAAACTAAATCAAATAACATACTTTCAAACAACAGCCGCCTTTCTGCGCACTTACACACACAGAAAAATACATTTCAGCCACCATCTTAGAGCTCAGAGTTTGAGCATTCAGTCCAAGGCCAGGCAGCTTGTTAGAATTCAGTGTGGCAAAGTCTTATCTAAAAGAGATAGAAAACATGTGGACAGACAGCGGGGCTTGGCACAAAACATTTCAGATAATCATAAGTCATGTGGCCAGAAGGTGCCACAAGGTCTCTTTAATTTTTATCAGAAAAAAAAAAATCAAGGGAACAACAGATTTGACATACCACATCAACAGAATACATTCATTGGATATTTTGGGAGTATGGGAAGCACAAGCATTTTATAAGGTTATTGTAGACCCTGAGCTCTTGTGTTTTAGGATATTTAGTTTAAGCCATCTTAATAAGTTGACTATTTCTGAATACAGCTATTTTAAGCACCTCTGGAATTTTTTTTTGTGTAAAACACAAATAACTAAATTAATTTATTTTGCCATAGCAATTTGGCAAAGACTATATATATATATATATATATATATATATATATATATATATATAGTTACTTTGTATAAAACATACCAAGAGTAAATGTAAGTACTGTAAATGTTTTTGAACTTCTTCAGCTTCATTTGATTTTGGCCTGTGCACTTACATGGCAAGACATTAAGGTTGAATTTGGTGAACCTCTTCTATTTAAATGCAATCATACATTTAGAATAATTATGCTGCTAAATAAAAAAAGACAACCCATTTTATGTTTACTAGAGTCCAAGAGATTGTCCTGTATTTCAGAGAGTTTAAGTTATTTTGAACTCAAATGAGCTTTGTAGGGTCTTTGCAATAAAAAAAGCAGCACATAGAATGACAGCCTCTTGAACATACTTATAGTGAAGCAATACAAATATTTGGCAGCTATCAACTGTGCTAGTTGTCCCACTTAATAATAAGAGACTTAATGTGTTTTTTATGGAAATGGTGAATGCTACAGCTGAGCATGAACGTGCATAATGTAACTCTGCCCCTTCGAAGGACTCAGGATATCTGACATGAGGCAATTGCTATTCAAGTGAATTTACAGGCATATAGAGGCAACCGCTTTGAAAAGGCCATGGCTCATTCTATTGACCAGAACATTGCTTGGGCATGTGAGAGGATGAATTATTTTAATTTATATGTATACATTTACTTTTGGTTAAGCTATATGTATAGTCCCTTTAATGGAACCTGTTTTAAGATGTCATCTGTTTAAAAAAAACAAAAAACAGGAAAAAAAAAACTGTACAATAACAATAGGGGTGAATTTTGTGAGCTGTGTTAGAAGAAATCAACTGTTGGAGCAATAATGAGAAAACTGAATAAATACAAGATCACTGTAAATCTCCCTTAGCCTGGGAATCAATGCAAGATCTCACCTTGTTAGGTACACATAATCTTGAGAACCATTATGAAAAAAGCCCAGTACTACAAGGATGGAAACCAGTCAATGACCTGAAAAAAGCTTGGATCACAGTAACAAAAGTTACTATAGTAACACTATAAACATTATGCTTTGGGGCTGTTTTACTCCAAGGGTGACAGGATGACTGATCCATATTAAGGAAAGGATGAATGGGGCCATGTATGATGAGATTTAGGGCAAAAACCTCCTATCAGTGAGATTATTGAAGATAAATGTGGCTGGATCTTTCAGCATCACAATTATCCCAGAAATACCGCCCAGGCAACAAAGAATATTCTTGAAAACTCCAACTGCCAGAGAAGCTCAATCTTAGCCTCATCTTACAGGTACACATGGTTTAAGTGTGAGGTTCAGTGGTCTATAGCAGATTCTACACAGACTTACCTATGGTAAAACCGTTTTACTCAAGGTTTTATATTATTATTCCTCTTAGAGTAGTTAAGGCAAGTCATACCGGACACAACAGTTTAAGGTGCTTTAAATCATTAGGGGATAAAATAAAATAAAAGCAACAATATAACCATAAAACAAAACAATAGAGACACATAATATACGACATATTAAAACATAGGCGATTCCAGCTATCATTGATCACTTATTCAAAGGGAGTTCTAAACAGATTGGTTTATAGCTTTGATTTAAAGGAACAGCTTTGCAATGATCTGGAAGTTAATTTCAGATAACGGGAGCATAGAAACCGAAAGCCGCTTCACCTGGTTTGGTTCCAATTCTAGGGGTGATTCTAGTGGTATACAGTTGGACGACCTGAGTGGTCGGAGGGTTGATATAGTGGCAACAAGTTTTCCACACATGCTTTGGTGCTAAGCCGTTCAATAATTTAAAGGCTAATAAAAGTATTTTTTAGTCTATTTTCAGAGCTACAGCGAACCAGTGTAAGGACTTTAGAACTGAGGTGATGTGCTCTACTTTTCTGGTTCTAGTGAGGTTGTGAGTACCATGTTCTGGATCAGCTGCAGCTGATAAAACTGACCATCCTTTCTTAAAGTAAAACTAATATTTTTGTGAAACTTCATCAAATCCACATCAAATCAAAGAGCAACAGCTCAAATCGTATCCTAAGAACTCTACATCTCAGAAAATCATCTTGAGATATATATATATATATATATATATATATATATATATATATATATATATATATATTTATATACATACATACGTAAGATATTACAAATTTCCATGCAATACATGTAAAGAAAGTTGCTGGAAACCAAATTACTGGAGGGACAATAGCAGAAAATAGAATTTAAAAAAAATCATCTTGTTGTAAACATATCGTGTGTCATCTTTCATTTTGTTCCATGTTGGTCTTTTATTTTTGAAGTGTGAGGTGCTCAGTCATATAACGCATTCCAACTGTTCAGGTAATTGTTTTTAAGACGGCAAATACTGATGGGCTTTACACTGAGCGTTCGTGCTGCGTTTATCATTTCCCCCAAAAATACAGGCCTTTCAGTTTTGCTTATTTTGAAACTTTATGGCCTGCTGTGCAGCACAGTGGAAAGAATGTGGTGAGATTTGTATCAAGGCTCATTGCCAGTCACACACAGCTGGTGGGGAAGTTGGGTGTGCGTCTGCATGAGTTTGTGGGGTGGAGGGTTCCAGTTTGACATGAACATTCTGCAGGTTCTCCAGTTAACACAAAAATAATAACCGTATACTCAATAAGTGAATTCCAATTTTTTTCAGCTTTCCCCTATCCAACTGCAAAATTCTGAAAAGTTCTCTCCACAAATTAAACATATAAATGTGACCCCTGAAGTCTTTACTTTAGCCATCTGAGCTACCAACGAGCAGTCACCCTTAAGTTTAATATAAATAATATGAAAGCTCTGCGTAAACACACCTGATTGAAATGATTAGGTCATTAGCAGGATTCTGTAAAATTCCAGGCATCTGGTTGACTCATCTGAAAATTGCAGGACACTGGCCCTTGAGAGCCCCAGTATAGTTCCTGCAAACAAAATTGTATGTTAACCACATCCCACAGATACATGATTAGATCCGCTACCACTATGGGAACTTCAGGGTAGTTTATTCAGATCTTTTTTCTGAAAAGGGTAATCTGTTGGCCTGCTCTTCTCAGCCACCGTGTCTCCATGCACAATTGGCCTTTGACTGTTCCAGGACCGAGTAGCGTCACTAATCAGCGTAAACAGGCACCCAAATCAGCAACAATAACGAGAGATCGACATGCTTGTTGCTGCGTTTCCATTTCCTGTTTTTATTAACTGTTTTTACCAGTACCACTTCTTATTTTTTACTAACCGGTTGTTTAGAGACGTCTGCTCATTTCCCACTGAATTACAACCAATTAGTGAGACTTAATCACAGTTTCCATTGAGCGATTCGATCGGACCATTCCTAGTATATTCCCCCATACATGTAACACATTGCTCCTGAAATGGCCCCGAAAACGACCCTGTTGGCCTGGGCTAATGAAGTGGACAGATGCGCACACCGGGAAGGTCCAGACAAATTACCCTGAAGTTCCGCTTGTGGAAACGCACCCAAACGCTACCACAAACGCTACCACAAACCTGTTTTGCAATGGTGACCTCTGTCTTGACTGTAGCCATCTGTGCTACAAGCTGCAGTATACAATCTATCATCAGCCATTAAAACCAAAAACCTTAAGCACCTAAACAATTTTTTTATGTTTTGTATTCATTTTTTTGACTGTATGACTGAAACACAATCTTACATTTTAAACATTACATACTTTCCTACACTATTTTACATTGATAATTTTAACCAAAACCTTAATGGTGGTGTAAAGTAATACACACAATACGAATATTGTCAGAATCTATGATAAAAAAAAGCTGCGAAAAAAAGGAGAAATAAAAAAGGAAATATAATTACACAGCTATGTACAAAGGAGAACACTGAAAAGGTCTCAGGCTACTCCAGTATTTAATATTCATAAATCCACTGAAATGGATTTGACTGCCCCCCTCCAGGTGCCATTGCAAAATTCAAACTGAATCTGCAGGTACTTAAATGTGCTTCAGTGCCTTTGGCCTGTAGGGGGCAATTTAGTAGCACGACACCACAGTGAGGAGAACCACTTGTGTAGATGTGTGTGGGTATGGTGACCCAAGTCTGTGATATTAGAAGCGTCAGTCTTGAATCCAGATTTACTTCAGTCTCTGCAGAATAGCAATTTTCAATACTTTGGTTGATCCCGTCTGCCAAACAAGAAATTAAAAATGGATTTCCATCAACAAATCGCTGTCTCAATTTACAATTGGAAGTTACAGTTGATAGAGAGTCATTCTGTCTGTTTCTAAATGTCCACGAAAGCCTTTTTTTCCAGTTTTCACTGCTGTCATGTGGTGAGGATTAGTTTAGGTGGTCTTATTTGTTTTAATCAAAAGTCCAATGAAAAACTAAAAGCCATCCCCCTCATCCAAATTAAACAAATTTAATGTCATGAAATAGAATTCGGGTCTGAATTGGAGACGTGTTTCCTTGATGAAAAATAAATAGGGATGGGAGTTGCTGTAAGGCAGTGCAGAAGCTCAGTGGTAGCACTGGTGCAGCTGCAGAAACAAAGACATGATGATGAAAATGTAAGCACTCAAAAAGATTTTTACCATGGTGCTTGGAGCTTCCTGCTGGGAAGCTTCAGGACTTCTTTTTTCCCAGAAAGCCTATATGCAGTAAAGACGAACTAACAGAATTATGCATACACGTTACCTAGAAAATAAACCCCTTACCCAGCACATGACCTTGAGTTTACCAAGTTATGTTGATCAAAATGTTTTGCCTCTAAAATGCGGGACCAAATCCGCTACCCTCTACAGTGTGCTTATAAGTCTGAATAGAGAAATGTGTTAGTGACGGTTTAAGCAAATGTATCTCTTCACCATAATCTTCTGATATAAATTTATACCCAATGATTATGCAAAGGAGCCAGGTGATTTCCCACTACAGCTCATAGACTCCAGTTTGTTATGACCATAGGAAGAGTGGCAAACTGCGCTGCTTATATGGTGTGGAATGATTTGTCACAACTCCTCATAAGCAAAACAGCCTGTAACTGTAACAGATCTAACTGATCAGCTGCCAACATATTCACGCTTTTGGCTCATTTGGTAAATATGATGCAGAGAGCTACAAATAAGGAATTAGAAACACTGGTTGCTTGCTCAAACATATTTTACTTTCAGTGCCTTAAATAAATGCCTTAATTATTTATCAATTGTTCATTTCAAACATATTTTTTCCTTTGCAAACTTAAACAAGGCTAACAATTGCTTTTTAAGTCATTCTTCCAGAATGTGCCCAGAAATTGCCTTGCAAAAGCATTTCATATACTTTGAATATTATCACATTTTCATATCTAATAAGATTAAATCTTAGTTTATTTTAATATGATTTCATATGGTAGATACACATAAAGTTACACATATTAATGTAGAGAAAGAAAAAAAATCATTTTATATCAGAAAATCTGAAAAGTAGGGTTTGCATTTTTATTTAGGCCCTTTGTGTGAACATTTTGTTGAGCTATACTTCACTACCAATACAGCTCGAAGTCTTTGGGGTGTATCTCTAGAAAACCCCAACAGGCTTTCTTTCAAGATTTCCCTGCACTTTGCTTCATCCATTCAAATTACCCTGGCAAACTCTGAACAGCTGAAGAGAAGCAGCCCACAGCATGATGCTCGCGTCACCCTTTTTTATGGTGGGGATATAGGGTAAGTATTGTGCTTTAAATAAGGGCCAAAAAGTTCAGTTTCACTCTTAGGTCTGCAGAGTGTATACTGTAACTCACATCTGTCCTGCTCATAGATTCTTACACCTGAGCTGTGGCACACTGCAGCTATGTGTCATGTCTGGCAGCATGGTACTCCGGATTGGTATCTTAGTACAAACAGATTTACTCCTCAAGCAAAGCATTAGAGCTTTTGCTATAGTACTTCACTTGAGATATATATATATATATATATGTGTGAGAAATCTTTATTAGACATCGCTGACGGTTTAATTTCTTGAAGTTACGGACACAAATGGAAAAACTGGAGAGAAGAAAGCAGATGAAGAGAGGCAGCAGAGGTAGAAGTGTGAATTGATGATACAAGAAAGGAAGGGGAACAAAGAGGAAACAAGAAAACATCCCAGTCCTCCCCATCTGCTGGACAGCAGAGTGGTGGAAAAAAAGACCAACAACCAATAACACTAAGCAACATTAACGAAACAAACCAAATAATATGAAAAAAGAACTACACATTTACAACCCAAAAAAAGGGTATTTAAATACAAGAATCTCACTGAAAATCTCTTGGCACCAATTATCTATTAACCTCAACCCAATAATATATCTGTAGATACCGAGGTCCCCATGTGATGTGTGTGTGAGCATACTGGTGCATATAAGGTTTAGCTGGGGTGATGAGCAGTCAATTCGTCCTGCAGGAATCGACGCAGACATGGAGGAGGTCAGGACACAGACATCCAAAGGGCCCCAGAGCCTAGGAGCCCCAGGAGGATAAACGCAGGGCTGACCGCAACTCCCAAGAGAGGAACAGAGGGAAGCCCCTGGGGGAACATCCAGCAGCTACAATGCTGGGGCCCATGGGCTCCGTCGGCAACTGGCTATGCCAGTTTGGGCCCGGCCCAGGACCCGGAGATTACGGGGACCAGGGGCACCCCCCAGCATGTCCTTGACCAAGGAGCACAGCCACAGTCAGCCATCACCCATCGCTGCCACCCGGGGCCAACCCCATCGCCAACACCCCTAATCTATTGCCACACGGTTTGCAACAAATGTGAACAAATTGGCTGCTTCCCTGTTAAACCGTCTCCTTACCTGGTCTGTCAGTTTCCTTGGAAGCCATATATTGGTTGCTGTTCAGTTGTACTATATATTGGTAAGGCAACGCAATTTTATTTATATAGCAGCCTTTCAACAAGGCAATTCAAGGTAATGGAAAATGGATTGCAGAATGCTTTATAGAATGTTTATTAACAACCAATTACCATTTTGTACTTCTCTACTTCCCTAAACTGTCTCATTATACTTTATTTTCTTTAAAGTTTAATATAAAAAAAAACCTAAGTGATTAACTGAGCTGCATTCATATAGCCAATACAATTTACTGACTTCTTGGTAATGAGGTAAGGCTGTTCACTAAATAAGAGTTTATCACAAGAAGTTATCTGAATGAGCATTTTCTGGATCACATTAACTTTTTAGTATGATCAAAGAGCTGGAAAAGGTGCTGTTACAGTGTTACCCATAATGCAATCGAGCAGATGTTCCGTTAGATCTGTCATTTAATTTTTTTTAACATAAATGAATTTCATATTTCCTGTAAGATGGTAAATCAGGGACTCTGTTTCAACTCATCCTGAAATCTTTACTGATCAACAGTAAATACATCAGCTGTGATGGGATTAACTAAATATCAGCAAATTTTTTACATTCCAACTGCTCTGTTAAACTGATTATCTAATATTTGCACTGCTAGCCAAAGTAAAGGAATAAACACACACATAACTAGAATAAAAATAGAAGACATTACATGAAAGGACCGGTAATAAGAGATATGCAACTGATTTACTGAAGTTAAAAACAAGGTATATAAAATGCTATATTCTGTATATTTGCATTATATGCATTTTACTGAATAATCTAAGTGAAATAGAAAAACAAGAGCAGAACAATTTTTTTTTCAGATGAACAATAACAGTGTAGGGGAACTCTACTGTATTCAGCGCATCTGTAGAACAGTTGTCTATCTTGAATGCACAATGAATAAGACCTGAATAAAAAGTGCTGGTTCAAGCCCTGGGCCTTATATAATTGAGATTTTATTCATTAGTAAATCTGCTGTTCCTATTGCCTATGATTTAAAAAAGGTAGTCACTCAGTAGGTTTATATGCACATCTAAATCAAGCTTTTGACAGTTATCGGACTAATTGCTTAGTCAGAGTCGAGAGTTGTGACCCCGTTTACATGTCACTCAGATAATCTAATTATTGAATGAAGTATGTTTGCCTCCATGCTGCTAGGTGGCGACATGCATTCCTCTAAAGCTGACATTCTTCCTTTGGATTAGTCAGAGATAATAAAAAAATGCTAAACTCACTGAAGCAGGTGGATTGCAACGCTGCAGAACAGTACATTTTGTAAGTACTGTAGCCTCCTGTGTGATTTACACTTGTTGTTGCTGCTTGTTTTCTTGTTGCTCTCACTTCCGCAGTCTCTTCAGTTCCTGAAAGGGGAGTGCCCCAGCTACCAAAAGCTTTGCTTCTCCTGACTGCCGTTTACATGCAGAGAAATTAGATTTTCCAATCGCTTAATCGGTGTACCTTAGTCTAATTTCTCAAACTTCATTTTGGTTAAATTAATTCGAGCTAAGGTGCATTTCAGTCAGACTGTCAGACTAAGGCAATAATTCATGTAAATGCACTGACTGCATGTTCATTCCATTAACATTTGTGTTGAGAATTTAGATAACATATTGTCACATCCACAAGCCATCCTTTAAGTCATCATAATATATGTTATGAAGAAGAAAACATGAAGACCTAGAGTGTATGTGAACATGTTCATGTTATGGTTAGAAAAGCTATAATCAGTTAGTGATTAAAAAAAAAAAAATATATATATATATATGAGGGGAGATCTACACCATCTTGCATAAATCTTATTCAGTCAAGATTGTGCAAGAGACAACCTTGTATTTCCTTTATTACTAGTGTTTGCATGTAAAATTGCTCTTTTTGACATTTACAATTAGAACGCTATGCAACAACACTGGCACAATCTCACCTCGAACAACTGCAGTTAGAGGATTACAACCAGCAGCATTTTAAAAGCAGGAATTGAGTCAGCAGGTTGAAGGATTACTGGAATGAAAAAAAAATATTTCAGTATGCTGAACTATATTGTAAAATTACCTACAGTACATGTAAATGTTATAGAATATTTAGAAAACTGTACCCCAAGCAAATTTTACCTGATCCTAAATCCAGCCTAGAAGGAGTGGTAAAAATGTGCTGCTGTGTTATGCCATATTTATGCCCCAGAGAAACAGAAAATCATGGATGAACATGAAGTTTCAGAAGCTCTAGATAATTTAACAAAATTATAAATGATAAAAAAGGTGCAGATACTTTTATTATAAGTGGATTGTCAAATGGTAATAACAGTGCTACTGGGGAATTTAGAGTAAATGTTGAATTAAAGAAAATATGAATCTAAGAATTTTTTTGCTAATAAAAGATTGATTAATCTTAAGCATTAAAACTTAAGCATTAAAACAAATAATCTGGGGAATCAAATGTGGATCTTTAAACTACTCAGCAAATTCAGATTGTATGAAAAATGCCAATTAGGGTCTTTATTTAGGACTGTATGTTGTGGTAAATTATCAAAAGCTTCCATTCCTTATCGATAATTCCTTGTTTTTTTATTTTTTTATTTTCCTTTTAGATCCATCCACCGCAGGTATGACAACACAAATGGCATAGCAGATTAAGAAAACTGTCAAATAAAGTCAGCAAATGTTTAACATCTGTTGGTTTGATTCAGCTTCCACACACACAAGTACAGTGAAACACAAGCTGACTTCATGAATACATTTAAATGTGTCTCCTAAATGTGCGTGTCGGACATGAAGGGCCACCTTTCTCCCTTCCATCTGGTGTAGAATCTGAAAAGATGGTGTCGTGCTCAGCTTACTTTACAACTCGCCATGGGATAAAACTGGCATTATATGTGCGCACTGGGAGACATGTGAAATCTCCCAAATGTCCCAACAGTCATGCAGACACATATGCAAACACACTCACACGTTCAAGCGTGTACCAGCAATATAGTCTGTGCCAGCTCCAAGGTTGGACGTTTTCTTTCTTATATCACAGAAGCAGAAACTCTGTTGCTCGTTCCCCAGGGCTGAAGACTGATTCCCTTGCTTTATTTAATAATGCAGGAGGAGGAGAAGAATTTTGATGTTTTTTATTGTGGGAACAGGAAACAATCAACTTGCAGCAGCAGCAAAAATGGAAGAGCTAAGTTTTTCCCAGTCTAAGATTGAAATCTTTTAAATCCATGGTGAAAACACCCAAGCAAGGAAGCTAGTCCTTTGAGCGAAGAGTGCTCAAAGAGGTGCGGACGGTCTAAATCAGCCACATACAGACAGTTTCTAACACACATGCATACAAACAAACAAATCCCCCTGAGCAGCACTGTCATCACTCCTCATTTCCTCCAAGGGCCACAAGAATCAGTCGAATCTGCCACACACATACAAAGGCAGGCACATTTACCTACAGCTGCAAAAGCACACATCATCATAATCTACCATCTCATCCCATTTTTCATGCGGCTCCTCCATTATCCCTCATTCTATACCTTCAGCAATTTCTCACCCGTGACCATCTCCATCTTGAGTAACAAAAACTCAGCTGGAGCGTGAAGCCGTTTCCATGTGAGCTGTAATTAAAAACACTTAAAGACTTGAAGTGAAGTCCCGCTCTTGCTCAGAATCTAGGCAAAAAAACAACAACTTCTCAGTGAGTTTAATTAGCATGCTTCTTGGAACAGGGCAAACGCCGACAGTTCATCAAAAGTATTAAATCTATTCAGAGTTTGTTAATGTTAGAGAAAGGGCCTGAGTTACAACAGCAAAGTGTGAACAGGAGGCATCCACACATGTACAAGCTGAAGAAAGTCTCATTTACAAGCTGTTTGGGGCGTCACTTCACACAAGTAAAAAAAAAACTGATGACATTTATTAAATAGCAACTGTTCTTTGCATTAATGTTCTAAGTTTAATTTTATAATAGCCGAAAAATATATGTTCAAAAATAATTCTCCCTCTGTGCTGAAAGCATCATTTAAATAGGCGAATACATATGGTTATATACTGGATATTAATTATTCTACATTAAAAGCAGCATGAAGTTAATCGAACAAGCATATCAGGGACTTTTGGCAGTAGACCTTCACATTAAATGCAACAGATGGAATTTCTTGATGAGAGACAAGTGTTTGGACTAATTGGTGTAAATCGAGATCTGCTTCATTACTGAAATATGCTGATTCGATGTGTATGGAAATCATGTTAAGACCCGACAACAGGGCAATTCAATCACAGAATCCATCTGTCAAACAGATACAGCTACGTTTTATTGTAGAACGCTTTCCACTGTATGTCAAACAGAGGGATATTTGATGGCCTTGACCGCAAAACTCAAGAAACGTATTCTACCATCTTTCCCTCTTTGGGGAAATTGATTAGCAACAAATGTGCAATGAAAATTTGACCTTCAGGCCATTATGTCCTGCCCAGATGTAAGTTAAACAAATGTCAGTTAGACCATTCGGTCAGGCCTAAAACTTTTCTAATATGCTGAAATATGAAAACATTATGTTTCTGTCTTTTAAAAATAAAAAAATAAAAAAAATAAAAATAATCGCTTTTCAATTAAACTTACTTGATATTCAGATGGAAAGCAATGTTTTTCTGTTTCTTCAACAGAACTTTCCCAGAGGATTGGACTTTTCATATACAGTGTAGAAATCACAACACTTAAGTAGAATATAATAGAAATATATTTTGTTGTCCATAGTAAGGACATTTATGTTTACCCTTTAACGCTCATTCTCACATTGAAACAAAGTGGCTGCTTTTCCTACCTTATGGTCATCAAACAGAGGGCAAGAAGAACGAACAAAATTATACCAGCAACTGTACTTCTTCATACCTGTGGCTTCTTTGTCCTGGACATTATAGTCAGCAAAGAACTCTAGAAAAACAGCTTCAAATCAACAGCAAAAAGAGACAAAAATGTGTCGGTCTTGTTCAAAACACAAAATCTTAGTACGATTCACAACTTAACAGTGAAGAGACGAAAAAAAAAATGGGTTCACCACAAGTACAAAACCTATAAACTCAAGCCAAGCTGAGTGGTGTACAGAATCCAGTAGATTGAGTGAGGCTCAAAAGTCATATAGGGGGACAGTAATCAACCACTTGCCTACCACATAACAACAAAAAAAAAATATATATATATACAACAGAAGTAAATTTTTCTGCTTAAGATTACACTCCAAAAGACCCTTAGAGAAAATACACTCTGGAAAGCTGTGTGTTCACTTTTGGACAGAAACAATGTATGTCTATTGAAAGTAGAAGAAACCTAACTAGTAAAGGGGGAAAAACGCAAAAAACAAAAAAACATTTAACGTGACCATAGGTCTCGCTATAGTATGACATTTTTCTCTGTCCTACTGAGTCAATACTTTGTACAGAGCTGCAGCGGCTGCAATCACAGCAATGTTTTTGGAAGTATATCTTTACCAGCTTTGCACATCTAGAAACAAACAGTTTTGACCATTGCAGAACTACTCAAGCTGAGTAGATGTGAACCCCTCTTAAGTTATTTGCAGAATTCAACAGAGTTTATTCAAAGATCAGTAATTTGGAAAAGGGTCAGTAATTTGCAGCGTATTCCCTTACATTTGCTGCATCTCCTACATGATTTGTGGTAAACTGTAAATGGGACATCTCATGGTTGTTACTTAAAAATAGCAATTTAAAGCTAGCTTTCTTGTGATAAAATTATGTAGTCCAGAAGACTCCAAATTGCTTCACACTGCATTCAGTCATTCATCCATTCACACACAGGTCATGGTGAGCCAAGTTGTACCCACAGCTACCCTGGGCCACACTGACAGAAATGAGGCTACCGAATGCAGATCAGCATTGGACAGTTTTGACCACCACCAGTATTGGTATAGTAGAATTTAGTCACGTGCTGAATGGGAGCTTGCTTAATATTGTAGAAACATGAGGGAAAAACTGATTTAATAAAGTCCTTTTAATTAATTGCCAAAGAACTGCTACATAAGATGTAATTGGCAAAAGAAAATGAGTGACTTCATCCACCATATTCTCTGAATACAAGAAGACTGGTACTGTCACACAAACAACAAGCTACAGCGTGATGGCAATCTGCATCAAATCTGAGGATTAAGAAAAGCTCCTGTTGTGTAGAAGTTTTTTGTAATTAGCTGTAATCTTATTTTCCACTGCTTGAAAACAGCATATGGGAAGGAAATTATTGGTTCAGGTATTAGTCAAATCCTCAGGTATTGAAAAAAAAAGCTAAATTGAGTTAGTAAAAAAAAAAAAAAAAAAGTACTTAATTTGATTGCAAAATGCAACAAAATGTGAAGAGGGATTCAGAGATTTTCTGAATGTATTTACACAAAATCTCATCTTATCTCCTTTTCTTTGAAAAGGAATAACAACAATTATTACTGATAATGTAAGATTAATATAATTTATTAATTATTACATTTTTGGTTCGTTTCCTCTGTTGACAGTTGTTCGGTTTTTATATTCAGTCACTTATTCAAGCATTCTTGATAAGTGGGACATAAAAGCAACAGTAATCAGTCAAAAGTTTGAACAATTGGATGAAGGGCTGGGCAGTATACCGAAAATGTACCGATAAACATTTATGACATTTACAGACGTCATTTAACCCGTGCTGCTAAATTTGGTATTTTAAAAACATGAAAAGATGTGTTCAAGTTTAGAGGTGCTCATGCCCCTTTAATAAAAATGAGCGATACATTGTGTCACGGGACTACGTACAGTCATGTGACTTCATTTCTCCAGACTGAGAACAGAGTTACCCACATAGCAGCTGTGATGCTATATTTAGCGAGTGTTTAGACTCCTTCAGGGTATCTTTTTCAAAGAAGTGACCAGCTACGAAGATAGTGAGTTTTTATGGTGTTATTGGATGCTTTGAGAATAACAATGGAGTACGTTACTGCTTTCACTGAGCAGCAGAGATGCAGTGAGGCCCAGCAAGCTGTAGCTCTGCCCGCACTGGTCTTTCCAGTTAGAGCAGATATTAATACCATTTAGTCCAGAATGTTGATACACCGCTTAAAGTCACCACTGGCTGATTCTGTGCTCCGATGTAAACGCAAAATATTTTGACTAAAATAAGACTGCAAACTAAAATCACAGATTTCATTCACAGCCCCAGTCATTTCCTCATGGTCTGTGTGGTCACTTCTTAGTCAATACAGGAGTAAGAAAAACAGAAAGGAGTGGGAATCAAACCCTGAATCAAAAGGCTGTTTGAAGTTTCATCACTTTTTCTGACACATGATGTAAATTAAGCCACTACTGGACCTGAAAAACATAAGGGTGGGGGGGTTGTGGGTTTTTGTTGTTATCGTCCACTCCCATTATTGAGGAGAACTGCTCAATATGCCGTGATATTGATTATAAGTCATATCGCCCAGCCCTAATTTGATGCAATATACATTAAATAAAAAAAGTCCAACTACTGAGAAGTGCTTCTTATAAAAATCATGTTAACTAAATGAAATGTGAAAAAGTGAAATGTTAAAAGACTGGACTAAACAAATTATGTGTGTTGTCTTCTATGTTGTGAAAGGATGGACATAATCTTGGATTATAGGAAACTATTGTTACATATTGTAAGAGACATGAACAAATAAGACTTTTTGACCCATTTCTGGGTCAGAATTCATCAGTTGAAGACTGGCATATACCAAGTGTCTATGGTTATTTTGATATGAACTAAAAAAAAAATATATATATAAATAAAAATACCACTAAAATAGTAGTTTCCAAGTAAACCACTATTGTTCACAGTATTACTCTACTCTTCACAAAGTAAAAGTAAAGTAAGATGATTTATCAGCCAAGCTCTCTGCCTGGGTATCAAGCCTGCAAACTGTAGTTCTAAAACAGCATTATGCAAACCAACTTTTGAAAAACATGCTGAGCTAATGTCAGACAGAAAATACTGCATAAAAACTTAATTTGTGTGAGCAAGATGGGAGTTGATTAAAGACTATCATAGTATATTTGAAGTCAAATGTGGGTTTAGAAAAAAAAAAAAAAACTTCCTGTATGATGATATAAAATATCTACTGCTGTCAAGAAAAAGCTGGCCACATTCAAAACATCCTTTGTAGGTGATTAATACCAATAAAAGGTTATATTATGGTATTTTAAAGTGGATACATTTTTAAGTAAATTTTAATCAACTATTACAGTGATAATATCTGCAGATGTCTTCAAACAGTGATTGGCATCTGTGACTAAATAAATCCTGAGCGGGATATCCCTTGTAATTACCATGATTTCCAGACTATAAGGTGCGCCTGAATATAAGCCACACCGGCCAGTTTTAGGTGTTTACATGTTTAACATTTAATTTCCATACAGACGTGGACAAAATTGTTGGTACCCTTCATTAAATAAAAGAAAAACTCATAATGGTCACAGAAATAACTTTAGTCTGACAAAAGTAATAATAAATAAAAATTATATAAATGTTGACCAATGAAAGTCAGACATTGCTTTTCATCCATGCTTCAACAGAAATATTTAAAAAATAAATGCATGAAACAGGCCTGGACAAAAATGATGGTACCCCTAGAAAAGAATGAAAATGTGAATGTGACCAAAGGGACATGTTAATCCAAGGTATGTCCACTAATCAGCATCCTAGGTGTCTACAATCCTGTAATCACTCAGTGGGCCTATATATAGGACTCCAGGTAGTCACTGTGTTGTTTGGTGACGTGGTGTGTACCACACTCAATATAAACCAGAGGAAGCAAAGGAAAGAGTTGTCTCAGGAGATGAGAAAGAAAATCATAGACAAGCATGTTAACTGTAAAGGCTATAAGACCATCTCCAAGCAGCTAGATGTTTCTGTGACTACAGCTGCACATGTCATTCAGTAATGTACGATCCATGGGACTGTAGCCAACCTCCCTGGACGTGGCTGCAGGAGGAAAATTGATGACAGATCAAAGAGACGGATAATCCAAATGGTAACAAAAGAGCCTAGAAAGACTTCAAAATAGATCCAAGCTGAACTTTATGCTCAAGGAACATCAGTGTCAGATCGGAACATCCTTCGCTGTTTGAGCCAGAGGACAAATCATAAAAAAAAACAGACTGGAGTATGCCAAACTACATGCTGACGAGCCACAAAGCTTCTGGGAGAATGTCCTGTGGACAGATGAGACAAAAATTTAACTTTTTGCCAAGGCACATCAGCTCTATGTTCACAGACGGAAAAATGAAGCATATCTAGAAAAGAACACGGTCCCTACTGTGAAACATGGGGGAGGCTCGGTTATGTTCTGGGGCTGATTTGCTGCATCTGACACAGGGTGTCTTGAATCTGTGCAGGGTACAATGAAATCTCAAGACTATCAGGGGATTCTAGAGAGAAATGTGCTGGCCAGTGTCAGAAAGCATGGTCTCAGTCGCAGGTCACGGGTCTTACAACAGGAAAATGACCCAAAACACACAGCTAAAAACACCCAAGAAGGGCTAAGAGGAAAACACTGGCCTTCTATGAGCCCTGATCTCAATCCTATTGAGCATCTTTGGAAGGAGCTGAAACGTGCTGTCTGGAAAAGGCGCCCTTCAAACCGGAAACAACTAGAACAGTTTGCTCATGAGGAGTGGGCCAAAATACCTGCTGAGAGGTGCAGAAGTCTCATTGACAGTTACAGGAATCATTTGATTGCAGTGATTGCCTCAAAAGGTTGTGCAACCAAATATTAAGTTGTGGGTACCATCATTTTTGTCCAGGCCTGTTTCATGCATTTATTTTTTAAATAATTCCGTTGAAGCATGGATGAAAAGCAATGTCTGACTTTCATTGGTCAACATTTATATAATTTTTATTTATTATTACTTTTGTCAGATTAAAGTTATTTCTGTGACCATTATGAGTTTTTCTTTGATTTAATGAAGGGTACCAACAATTTTGTCCAAGTCTGTATGTAAGGGCTTGTGCAAAGAGGGGATTGTTGGGAAAGAGATTTGTGTTGGGAGGCTTCCATTTTATTATAGACCACAGGGTTCAATGCATGGGATAAAAAAGTAGTGGCTCATAGTCCAGAAACTACAGTACATACAAACAGCTGATCAAAAGAGTATCAAATATTATGTTCAAGTCCTGATTCATCTTTGTTTTCCAAAGTCATTCAGAAGGCCTGCACTGCATCAAGTGCAATGCAGCTGAACCTGATTTTAGCATCTGAGAGACATGCTTCTGCCCTCTAAAAAAATTCCACTGACTAAATTTAACCCACATTTTCATAACCTCATTTTGTCTCCCATACAGTGATGCACACACACATTGTGGAAGCAGACAGGAAAATAAAAATGTAAAGCCTTAAAAGGTCAACAAAATCAGAACTTGTAAAGAGGTTTTAGATAGCTTTTCCCACTGATTGAAACTGGCTAGGACTTGACCTACACTTTTGCCTTGGATAAGGCATAATATTGGCTCTATCTATGACATCGTCTTTTAAAAGTAAAAGATAAGATCAGCTGCAGAGTTTAAAACTGAATGCTCAAGGCTTCCAGGAACTTTTTTTCAAAAATGTGTTCAAAAAAAGATCCCAGATTGAAGTTTAATCACACTGCCAGACTGGAAGCGCAGGATGGCAGGAATGTGTGAAAAGAGCCCAGACTTGGCAATATATTCAACTGTGAAACACAGCAAGTACGCTGAGTATGAGGGGAAGAAAATCAAATTATAATATGCAAAGGAGATTAAAGTATGTAATCTATTTAGAGTAAAATAGTTGATGAATTAGTCTAAAATGCTTTTGTGTAACTGTTTACTTTTTTAAAATACATTTTCAAGAAACTGTCCCAAAACTAGTCCTTCTACAAGCTCCATTTGTTAGGATCCTCTTTCAAAAACCTTTTGACAGTCATGTTTACACACACTCCATCCACAGATTTCGGACCAGATGGAGGACAGCTCCTCCTGGCACCCTGTCTTACAAACAATCCCTGAAATCCACAAACAGGACATGGAATCCTGTCTAATGAATTGCTGCTGCCAGTTGCATTTCGGCACTGATGCTATCTGTCTACAAGCTATGTGATTACATGTGACTCTACATTGAGCTGAGGAAGATTTTTCCAGAAATATATTGAATACCTTTTCCCAATTTTCAGTATAAATACAAAACTAACCTATAGTAGGGTTATGTTTTGCCATTTAATCTGTAAACCTTTCTAAATGCCCTTCGATTGTCATTCCTACAATCAATAGTTGATGAGCTCATTATAGAACAGGTTTCATACCAGGTGCGGCTGGTCAATGATGGGTTGTCGATGAGTGCATCACCCTCTTCAAGTCACACGACAACAGAGAGGAGAAAAAGAGGCTAATATTGCCGGTCCAAGTCTGACTATTATTGTCAAATCAACAGCTTGAATGTCACTTTCCAATCTAAAACCTCGCTCCATTGGGGCCATGTCAGTAAGAGTTAAAAATCGCCACCAGGCGCTCTCATAGAGTTACATTGTGAGATTCTTTTTTTTCAAAGCTTGGACCCTACAATGCATTTCCATGGGCACCAAGGAGGGCTCGCCTCGACGTGATTTCGTAATACGCACTGTGTGCGCTCTGAGACGTAAAGTCAAAGACTTACATGAACAGTACGCACACGGGTAGCGACAAACCACAGGTGATGGAGACAAACAAAAAGAGACGCAAAATGCAGAAATAAAAAAATAATAATTTGGTTATATCACTCAAAACAATACAGTTTAAGAGAAAAGTACTTACCCAAATTGTACTTTTTGTAAATATATAAAAAGTGTAGTAGCATCACTCTTTAACACTAACACTTTTAACACACTTTAAAATAATTGTACTATGTTACACTTTACAGAAATAGATTATTCTAAAATGTACTTTAAATGAAAGTTAGGTGTACTTTTTAAAGTGTAACTATCTGATACCTGTTTTTTCACATACTTTTGACACATTTTAAATTGTATGCTCAGAATTGTTATTGTAAGATACACTGAAAGCATACTTTAAAAGTACACATTTTAATATTATATTTTAGAATAATCTATTTGTGTAAAGTGTAACATTGTAAAATGTTGTTAAAGTGTGTTAAAAGTGTTCGTGTTAAAGAGTGATGCTAGCACACTTTTTAGATATTTACAAAAAGTACAATTTGGGTAAGTACAATTTCAACATACTATTGGAAATATAAACATACTTGAAATAGGCAAGGCAAGTTTATTTGTAGAGCACAATTCATACACAAGGCAATTCAAAGTGCTTCACAGTTGCATAAATTAAGAAAACAGATAAACAGGAAAAAAAACAAAAAAATATCAGCTTAAAAAATAATCAATTACAATAAAAAGCAAGAGTGCAGATAAAATACTTTCAATTGCCATATGCACGAGTAAAAAGAACTGTTTTCAGCCTGAGTTTAAACATTGTTAGAGTTAAGGCTTGTCTCACATCCTCATGAAGACTGTTGCATATTTTAGCTGCCTGAAACTGAAATGTAGCCTCACCGTGTTTATTGTTGACTCTGGGAACCACCAGGAGACCCCTGCCTGAAGTTCTCAGGGCCCGAGATGGTTCATATGTCTCTAACTTGTCAGAGATGTACTTTGGTGCCAAACAATGAAAGGACTTGTACACAAGCAGAGCCGTTTTAAATTCTATTCTCTGAGCGACAGGAAGCCAGTGCAGAGACCGGAGCACTGGACTAATATGGTCGTATTTCCTGGTTCTTGTCAGGACTCGAGCAGCAGCATTCTGGATATAATGCAGCTGTCTAACAGCTCGTTTAGAGAGGCCAGTGAGCAGGCCGTTACAGCAGTCTAACCTGCTGGAGACAAATGCATGGATAAGTCTCTCCAAGTCTGGTTTCAGTACTATTCCTCTGATCTTAGCAATGTTTTTCATATGGTAAAAAGCTGTTGATCTTATTGCTTTGATGTGGCTGTTTAAGTTCAGGTCCGAGTCCATGATTACCCCTAGATTTCTAACCTGATTTTTTGGTTGAAGACAGAGAGACTCAAGATGACTGATAACACTTTCTCTTTGTGTCTGTGGGCCAAAAACAATGATCTCAGTTTTATCTGAGTTTAACTGGAGAAAGTTGTTTTGCGTCCACACACTGATCTGTTCAATACAGTGACAGAGTGCATCTATAGGCCCATGTTCACCTGCCGTCAGTGACACGTAGATCTGAGTGTCATCTGCGTAGTTATGGTAAGACACATTATTGCTGTTAAGTAGCTGACCCAATGGAAGCATGTACAAGTTGAATAATAGTGGTCCCAAGATTGACCCCTGGGGGACTCCACAGGTCATGGGAATTTTGTCTGAGACTTTTGCCAATTTCAACAAAGTACGTCCTGTCCTCGAGATAGGACTTGAACCAGTTTAGAGCAGTACCAGAGATTCCCACACAGTTTACTAACCTGTGAAGAAATATCCCATGGTCCACTGTGTCAAAGGCAGCGCTCATGTCCAGCAGAACTAAAACTGAGACTTCTGGTCCAGATAATATCAGCAGTCGATTACTCTCCAACTGTGCCGAACAACTAGGTCCAATATTTAACTATATTTTTAATTTATCCTTGTCTCAGCAGAATGTGCCTAATTTGTGGAAACAGTCTATTATAGTCCCTGTTGGCAAATCTAAACATCTCAAATCATTAAATGACTTCAGGCCTATAGCCCTGACCTCATTAGTCATGAAGTCATTGGAAAAACTGATCAAAGCTGAACTGCTGAAAAAGACTGAACACCTGATGGACGCATTGCAGTTCGCATACAGGACCAAGAGAGGAGTTCAGGATGCCACCATAACTCTGTTGAACTATATCTATAAACACCTTGAGAGTCCAAACAATCATGCTAAATTGATGTTTGTTGATTTTTCATCCGCTTTCAACACCATTCAGCCACACCTACTGATCCAGAGACTAAAGGAGAACTTTGGTCTGGAAGGTAATATTGTTGGCTGGATTTTGGACTTTCTTACATGCAGAACACAAAGAGTCAGAGTAAACGGACAAATTTCTGATTTGTCTATAACATCGACTGGCTCACCACAAGGGTGCGTTCTCTCTCCTTTGCTGTACATATTGTACACAAATGATTGTCGTAGCATTTTTGATAACCGTCATATATTAAAGTTTGCAGATGACACAGTTATAGTGAGCCTGTTGAATGCCACCGAAACTTCACATGGTCCTGTGGTTAATTATTTTTTAAAATGGTGTCAGCAAT
The DNA here is from genome assembly GCA_028564705.1 of Apricaphanius iberus. NCBI lineage: Eukaryota > Metazoa > Chordata > Actinopteri > Cyprinodontiformes > Aphaniidae > Apricaphanius > Apricaphanius iberus. The sequence continues at coordinate 8,948,830 of JAPXFQ010001905.1, forward strand.
CTTTTTTATCCTTAAACGTTTTAAAGACAAAGGACATGTGCATTGATTTCAGACGTGTTCAGCCTTCCTCTGACATCACAGTGATTGATGGTCAGACAATCGAATCTGTAGAGTTTTATAAGTACTTAGGCACTTTTCTCGACAACAAGCTGACATTCAAGAAAAATACTGACTTGATTTATAAGAAAAGCCAGCAGCGTCTTTTTTTTCTTAGAAAACTTTCTAAATTCCAGGTTGACTCTACTTTGATGACTATGTTTTATCGTTCTTTTATTGAGTCTGTTGTTACGTTCTCCTTTATTTGTTGGTTCCGATCCTTGAGAGTAAAAGAGAAGAACTTACTGAACAAGGTTGTTAGTGTTAGCAGTAAAATCATTGGGCTTCCACAAGAAACTTTACAAGATATCTACAACAAACAGCTGCTCAAGAAAGCAAACTCCATCTTGTCCGACTCTTCTCATCCTTTACATCAACAGTTTCAGTTTCTACCATCAGCTTCACTGCTCAGACTCCCATTTGCTAAAACAAACAGACTCAAACACTCCTTTGTTCCTTCTGCTGTCTCTCTTTTAAATACCAAGAGGAAAAGGTAGCTATACATTATTATTTGATTAGGTGTTTTTATGCTATTTTAACTGTGTGTATTTGTGTTTCTGCATTTTTTGTAAGTTTGTGTTCCCCTACTGCTGCAAAACCAATTGCCCCATCGGGGGACAAATAAAGGCATTGATTGATTGATTGATTGATTGATTTGCCCGCGTTGGTGTTCGTGCGGATATCTTTTGTCACCTTGAACAGAGCCATCTCAGTGCTGCGGTGGGGCCTAAAAATATATTAAAGTACTCTTTTTCCCCGCTTGGTAGGTCTGTAAGTAAACCTTATTTTGTGGGTTTTAGTTAATGTATATGCTTTTAAATGTGTCCAACAGGAAAACAGAAGAAATTACCCATAATTCACTTGGGAGAAACCTGACACAGAACCATGAGTTTAAATATTTATAGTATCTTAACAAATAATTCTTAATTGACACCAGTTAAAATACAACGTATGCTTTAATTTTACTAAGTATATATTAGTACATGTAAAACCATACACTTAGAGCTTTAGTACACTTTAATTACTATTTAAATATATTTAGAACAAAATTAGTTGTTCCAAAATAGCATGCTTCAATTTAACTAGTCATGAACACACTTGAAGTATGATGATGATTAGTGTTACTTCAAGTACACAAAAGTATGTCAAATTTGACTACACTTAGTGCATTTATTGTTCACCTGGGAAGTACCAAAGTCACTGACATCTATCAGTCTTGAAAGGGGTTACAAAGTTATTTCCAAGACCCTGTGACCATACTGAACCACAATAAGAGCCATTATCAACAAATTGAGGAAGCAGGCAGCAGGGTTTGAACTTCTCAGAAGTGATTTTCCTCTACTACAGCAGGAAGTCATTGCTGACTCATCATGGATGTCAGAAAATAACTCTGAACATTTAGAGCACTGTACACTCTGTTACAGGCAGTGTTCATGATTCAACATTAAGACACTGGTCTAAAATGATGTCCATGGGAGAGTTAAAAGTTCAAAAACCTTGCTTGCATTAGTGTCCCATTATATCTGCCATAAAACTAACAACATATCTTGAAAACAACATTGTACCATAGTGCTAGTTTATTAATAATTTGCGGCCGCTTTGGTGTTTAAGGACGGAGATGATGCAACTAAGGGAACAACCATTTCAGTTTTCTAAAGAAGAATCCTGAAGGGCAACACCCAGACATAGGCAAGAGCCTACATTTTGCAAACATGGCAAAAATCACAGAGTTTTTCCAAAAGAGACTGAGATAAGGTGAACCCAGATAGGTGAAAGCTGGATATGCAATACAATGTGTAGGCTAGTTGAATTGCAATGTTTTTACTCTGAAATTCTATGTTTCGTTTGTCAGAACGGAAAAGTCAAGAAGGCAACAGGCGTCCGAGAGAATTAGGCCAACAGGACAAATCAAGTCGAGGGTATTTAAAACAATAAGGCTGATTCATAGGCTGCTACACATGGCAGGTCTTGTGAAGTGAAACGTGACTTCGGAGTCATATCCAAAACAAAAGGTACAGTTATAATCCCCTTCCTTCAGAGAGGAATGATTATGATTTTTTTTTTTTACCAACACGCTCCACTGACCAATTTACTGGCTCCAGTGTTTGGCCGCTCAAGCTTTAGTCTATGTGGCGCCCTGTGATGCTTTGGAAAAGGCAGACTCCATAAGTCTTGAGAAACTCCATAGAGAGGGTGCCAATGTTCAAAAACACCCCATTGTGGCTGAATAACAAGAATCTGCAAGGAGGAGTGGGGCAAAATTACTCCACACAAAGACCCAATACCATGTGTAGCACACATTTGATGGTTATTCCCAAGTGTGACACAATCAGCTAAAGCAGCTATTAAAGTTAGGGAGCACTTACATAACTTACAAAAACCTACATAATGGACATTGTGCTCAGGCTGTAAAAACCTAGCCAGGTAAATGATTTTATATCTATTCATCCATCTGTCTATACATTATATATGGTTTGAAAGCATTAAAATTATCATAATTCTAGTTGCAAATACACAACCTTTTTACGTAGTAAGGTAAGGTTTTTAGCTCTTTTATAAAGAACCCAGCTATTTTCATTTTTTTCTATAAAAAAGAAAGAGTTTAAGATAACAGAGCAGGTTTAGATTTTTGAAAAACAGTTTAAAACAAATTATCTGTGTTTTGAAAAGAAAAAGGGATAATCAACATTGTTCCATTAGTACGTATTGCCAACAGATAATAGCAGTATTTACAATAAGTCTTTGTCTTTAGCTTATCACAAGCTTTATATTCCTTTCTGAGCTTTGCAAAAAAATATACAGATGCCATGTAGGAGTTGATTTCTTAAATGGGATTATTTAAAAAAAGAAAACTTAAAACAAGCAAGAAGCAAAGGTAAAATTACTACACAAGTACTAAGCCTTCAAACGAAAGATAAATCCTGCAGTATCAAAAACACACACATCTCTGTAAAGCGCCTTGATTGGTAATTAAAATAGCTTGAGACAGGCAGCAGATTACAGAGCTGGCAAAGCTGCTGCTTTTAAACATTTGTGAAGACACTGGGGTATGATTGTGGATTTGCCACTAAGACTTCCCATCTGACTTTACAGATATTCTTCCAAATGTCCTTGATATCTCTCTGTAGCTCCTTCCAGCTTCCAGTATCTTTATAGACAAGATATTTTTGTCACATGTCCTCATTATATCACAGCAGCTAGACTTTTTTTGCGAAAATGCCTTCAAAGGAAACCTATACACACAGAAACAGTGACAGGCACACATACTTTGTAACTGAATGAGCACAATACCCAGTTAGTACACACAGAGGGCTTACTTAATCTCCTGGTAATGAAAAGAAGATGGCTGAGTGCAGTCTTTACAAATCCCCCAGGAAATTAATGTTATTTGAACAAAAAGCCAATTTAACAATAAGACTGTATTTCCTCATCAATATCCAATAAAAGCCACTCTCATTAAGATAAATAATTTTTGTTTGCGTACAAACTCAATAACCAGACACAGAGGATGAAATAACCTGTGCTTCCAGTTGTCGTAAAACTAATAATAACCCCAAGAATGTCTTTTCTTAAAGATCATCAACAGTAATTATATATGATTAAGCAATACAGGGCTCAGACGGGCATTGAGAGGGGGCTTATAAATAGGGAAGGAGTCGGAGCAGCAGATGGGCCATGTTGTCGGGACAAATGGTCCAATTCCTCAGTGTTAACAGATTTGATGGTACTAGAGCAAGACGGTGGTCGTTAGAATCAGACTGTGGAAATAGAGTGAAGTACAACAGAGATCAGGTGAGGGTAGGGCAAGAACTTCAAATAAATCTCACATTCAGATATATGGGTATATGTGTAAAGTTCTCTACGCAATAGTCACTGGTTTGAATTTAATTTTCACAGAGTAAAGAAAAAAAAAATAAAAAAATCAACCCACTGAACCTTTCCACTGTATTTTGTAAGTCACAGCACAGTAGAATTGCAATATTAAAGAAGCAGGACTTTTGATACCAAGTTGTGCATAAGATGACAACCTTTTATCAAATGTTACATACATTTGTTCTTTGTAGATGTAGGAAATAAGGTTGTCATATTAGTGAACAATTCACATTTTTAATTTGTGGCCTAATAAAAACTAGAAATTAGACACAAAGAAATTAGCCAGTAATTGAAATTATCTGTAGCTTGATTGCATCAGACTAGTTATGTGTCTGTCAGAATCTCAAAATTACAACACACTCATGTGTGAAAAGTGGAGGAAGAACAGGTTTGACAAAAGCGCCATTCATACATGAACCTGAACTGGTCACTACTAGAATACGTTATGAGTGGATGTACACATTATTGTCGAAGTATGTCAAATTATTGATACGATTATATGTGTTAGTAACTTAGCAAATTGGATTAGTGATATAAATAATATGACAAAACAAAACTGTTTTAAAACATGAATTCAATATAGCAAGTCTAAAATCTAAAGCAATTTTCCTGCGCATCTTTTGTTGAACATGACAATGCTGGTTCATTATTTAATCTAACAAAAACCAAAGAAAGAGGATAAAAAAAGACAAAATTAAGGGTTGTGTGGAATTCAAAATGCATCACTTTAAACGAGGGATGTTCGATATTGGCGTTTCTACAGATATCCAGTATACCGTTGTAGCCTAACTCAATTTCCGATACCGATATAAACAAATACAGATATGTGTGGACCCTCCCTCATAAAAAACAAAAACTACTAAACCCTTTTACGTAACCACAATGAAATATCTTGTATCCTGCATACTTGAGTTTTAAAAATGTACGTGTACTAGAATTTTAGTTAGGCAATTGAAAAAGGTGCCATTTTTATTTTGACTTCAAAAGTAGCTGGAACATTTTCTCACACCGAGAATACCGACAAAGGCCCACCACTCAGGACAAATTTCTAATTTTAGAAAATGCAAACAACATTATACCTTTGTGGCTGATGATGTCACCAAGTGCGCCCGATAGACTGTTAAGGTTGGCCCAGAAGAAGCCTTTTGATATATTGAAAGTTGTCTCAAACAAATAATATCTCAAAAAAATAAACCTCAAATCTGTCATATTTTTACATTCTGAGAGAGAAAAGAAGTAGCTGAAGAGTTTGATAAATCATAAGAATATGGTGTGAAAAGCTCATCTTATTAAAAAAATAAAAACCGATACTGATAATTTCCGATATTACATTTTAATGCCAATATCAGCCGATGATGACTTCAGGCCGATAAAATCGGACATCCCTACTTTAAACCATTTTCAAAAGGAAGGAGGAAAATACAGACGTGGACAAAATTGTTGGTACCCTTCATTAAATAAAAGAAAAACTCATAATGGTCACAGAAATAACTTTAATCTAACAAAAGTAATAATAAATAAAAATTATATAAATGTTGACCAATGAAAGTCAGACATTGCTTTTCATCCATGCTTCAACGGAATTATTTAAAAAATAAATGCATGAAACAGGCCTGGACAAAAATGATGGTACCCACAACTTAATATTTGGTTGCACAACCTTTTGAGGCAATCACTGCAATCAAATGATTCCTGTAACTGTCAATTAGACTTCTGCACCTCTCAGCAGGTATTTTGGCCCACTCCTCATGAGCAAACTGTTCTAGTTGTTTCCGGTTTGAAGGGCGCCTTTTCCAGACAGCACATTTCAGCTCCTTCCAAAGATGCTCAATAGGATTGAGATCAGGGCTCATAGAAGGCCAGTGTTTTCCTCTTAGCCCTTCTTGGGTGTTTTTAGCTGTGTGTTTTGGGTCATTTTCCTGTTGTAAGACCCGTGTCCTGCGACTGAGACCATGCTTTCTGACACTGGCCAGCACATTTCTCTCTAGAATCCCCTGATAGTCTTGAGATTTCATTGTACCCTGCACAGATTCAAGACACCCTGTGTCAGATGCAGCAAATCAGCCCCAGAACATAACCGAGCCTCCCCCATGTTTCACAGTAGGGACCGTGTTCTTTTCTAGATATGCTTCATTTTTCCGTCTGTGAACATAGAGCTGATGTGCCTTGGCAAAAAGTTAAATTTTTGTCTCATCTGTCCACAGGACATTCTCCCAGAAGCTTTGTGGCTCGTCAGCATGTAGTTTGGCATACTCCAGTCTGTTTTTTTTAATGATTTGTCCTCTCCTTGTTCGTCTCCCATGTAGCCCTCTTTGGCTCAAACAGCGAAGGATGTTCCGATCTGACACTGATGTTCCTTGAGCATAAAGTTCAGCTTGGATCTATTTTGAAGTCTTTCTAGGCTCTTTTGTTACCATTTGGATTATCCGTCTCTTTGATCTGTCATCAATTTTCCTCCTGCAGCCACGTCCAGGGAGGTTGGCTACAGTCCCATGGATCGTACATTACTGAATGACATGTGCAGCTGTAGTCACAGAAACATCTAGCTGCTTGGAGATGGTCTTATAGCCTTTACAGTTAACATGCTTGTCTATGATTTTCTTTCTCATCTCCTGAGACAACTCTTTCCTTTGCTTCCTCTGGTTTATATTGAGTGTGGTACACACCACGTCACCAAACAACACAGTGACTACCTGGAGTCCTATATATAGGCCCACTGAGTGATTACAGGATTGTAGACACCTGGGATGCTGATTAGTGGACATACCTTGGATTAACATGTCCCTTTGGTCACATTATTTTCATTCTTTTCTAGGGGTACCATCATTTTTGTCCAGGCCTGTTTCATGCATTTATTTTTTAAATAATTCTGTTGAAGCATGGATGAAAAGCAATGTCTGACTTTCATCGGTCAACATTTATATAATTTTTATTTATTATTACTTTTGTTAGATTAAAGTTATTTCTGTGACCATTATGAGTTTTTCTTTTATTTAATGAAGGGTACCAACAATTTTGTCCACGTCTGTAAAATGAGAAAATGGACAAAAAAAGGAAAAACACAAAAATGAAAATTAGAAAACAGAATCAATGGTCATAATGTTTATTTCTGTTAATTTAAAACAAAGAGTACAAGTGAAATTAGCCTGGCTAACTTTCTACTGGTCCCCCTCCTTCCCCATGCGTTCCCCCCAAGGAGAATAAAATGCTTAAATCTCATCTGTAGGATGACCTTGACTGGCTGGGAGCTGAATTAAATTTCTGTGAAGAAGAGCGATGTATTCAAGTGGCAAGAGTGAAAAAGGATCATGTAAGGCATGATTGGAAAATTCAAAGCATCACTCGAAGGGCAATTATACATAACGGATCACAACCGCCTTGGCTGATGGTACTACAGCAATTGTCACTCCTTATCAAACAGAGTATTTCTATTGGATATTTCATTACATTTGCTGTATGTATGATTAATAACAAAATGCCTAAAGGATCAAATTAAAAACAATTGCCCTACATTTTAATTTAGTATTAGAAATCTTCTTGAATGAATCTGGTATAACTTATCTGCATTGATCTGAACAGCACAACTGTAAAGGCCACTGGGAAGATGATTTAGGGATGGCATCCACCAATCACCTAACTCATACAAGATACTGATTTCATTGATCTAAGATATGTTTCTATTGAAATATACTCATCTGCATCTGTTGTTTTGCTGAACAAGTGAAATAAACCACAGCTGGCCAATTTATGGTAGATTAAAATATGCCTGTGCCTTTTTGTGGGTATTAAATGGGGATGATATATTTAAAGGCTTTCTGTAAGCGAAGCAGCAGGACGGCCTACAATTTTCTTTTGAGGATGTCACATATAGAATTAAGCATATCAAACTGGATTATATTGTGAAGCAATCATATTGTAAGAAATTATTCACGTCTTGCTACATTTCATTCTTTTTTTTCCAGCTTCTCTGAGATTAGTCTTGCCTCTAATGGTGCTTTCAGACCACAAGCTTTTTCAGCGTCAAGCAATGTCATAAAACAACTAGTTTGACGCATATACACAGAAGATACATTTTTAAGCTGAAGCTTGTAAAGCTCGTAGGTGGGCCTTTCTCTGCTGGATGTTTTAAACATCCAGGAGAGATCGTGGTTGGCTAGGGAGCGTCAACGTCGGGCAACGTCACTACAGTGAGATGCTCTGATTGGTTGCCGTGCTGCACCTAGAGCGCTAAGACCGTCAAAAGGTCAACTGGCTGAACTTCTGCGTTGCTAGCGTTATGAGCTTTGTAGCTTGGAATGCGGGAAAAGCTTGAAAAGTTTAAGGAGTCAAAGCTGACAAAGCGTCACAGAGACTGCGATGCTCCTCCAACGGCCTCAACTTTTGACTTAACATGCAATCTTGACGTTGCTGACGCTGACAAAGTCTGCATCTGAATGCACCATACCACTCAACATCGTTATGCTTTACAGCTTATAAAATAATTAAGTCATTGTTAAGGTAGTTTGTTGGATATATAAACGCATTTAGTGAACATTTTGTACTCACAGCCGATGCTTTAGACACAGGAAAAATGGGCAACTGTAAGAATTTGAGCAAATGGAAAAAGGGCAAAACTGTAATGACCAAATAACTGGGTCAGAGAATCCCCAGAACTGCAGCCTTGCAGAGAGCTCCCAGTCTCTTTCTATTAAATTGGCCCCAAAAATAAAAACTGTCAAGCGGGAATAGAGTTCTAAACAGATCTGGGCAAAGATCAACAGAGACGCACACTCAAACTGCTAAATATATTAATGCTGATTCTTGCAATTATGCACATGAAAAATAAATAAACAAAAACAGCAGCAGCACAGATATGGCAAAAAAACTACACAAGACACATTGTTTGTGAAGGCCAAGATCCAATGGGCCCCTCAATGCATGCTTAGTTTTTTGTGTTTTTAAACTGACTTTTAAACTGTATTCATAATCTAGAACAAGCCTGTCAAACTCTAGGCCCGGGAGCCAAACCTGGCCTGCCATAACCATTCATGTGTCCCTCTTAACTGTAGAGTACCATATAAATAGAACCTTTAATTTATATTTATGTGTACCTAGATAGCATTTTATCACTTAAGTCAGTGTTTATTTGAATTTTCCTATTTCACATCATTGTGAAAAGACGTTCAGCATCATTTAATTTAAGAAGTACTTGTCAAGCTTTAAGAAGTACTTGTTGAACCAAATATTTATAGATATTTTAGCAGTCTGTTAAAGATAGTTTCATCAATACCTTCAGTCACAACCAGCCCTGAAAGGACATTCATTACCTTGATGTGGCCCAAAGTAGTTGCGTTTGACACCCCTGATCTAGAAGCATAAAATAAGAACACAGCGAAGTTTGAATACAGTAAGCGTGTTTTTATTAGCAGTTTTTGGCATGGGTAGACCAGGCAGCTGCCTGGCGCGATTTTTTTTTCATGAGATAAGGGGGTTGCAAAAGCTCTTTTGGAAAAAAAATAAATCTGCACCACTACATGGCTCTCTATTATCGGTCACTATGTCTGGAAATTGAAACACTATGTTGAAATTGGTGCAGCTGCAGGCACTCCTGGTGGCTGACAATGGTGCACCAAAGCTGTTGGAGGAAGAGAAAGGAGAGGGCTCCGGGGGACAGTTCATCTCTGAGTTTCTCCCAAATTAAATGGACAGGGGGCGTAACCCACTGTAGGTATTAAATGGCTAAAATCAGTCACATCTTGACGTTCTTCCATATGACCCGCTTCCCACATGGATCTGCATTTTTAAGCAGCTGCAGGAAGCAGAACAGAAGATCGTGTGCCACACAGACCACATGTGTGCAGTGAAAAAGAGCCCCGCACACCATTTAGGACACCTCGATCACCAACATCATCATGACTGTATCTAATTTGGCATGGGAGATGGTGGAAAAGCGGTTCAATTAGCTCCTGCCCAGGATCCCAGTCTTGGTCTTCACCACCACGTCTGCGCTCTTCCTCTGGGTTTTGCATTTAAGGTTCCTCCAGATTCTCCCGTAGATTAACACCTGATCCTGGGAATGTAGGCACGCAGCCCCAAAGGCTCCGTAGACGGCTGACCCGGGTCGCACCATGTTCAGGAAGAACATGAAGTACTTGCATGGGCTGTTGGAGGTCTGCAGCCACCTGCTTATTGATAATTTTGCATCATGGAAGGCCAGAGAGGTTACGTTTAATTTTGGACTAACAGGAGTGACTGAAATAAGACCTTAGTAAATACATAAGAAATGTCCAGAAAACAAAAGAAATGTAAAGTACAGATACTTAAGAGAAAACACAGCAAAAGAGAAGAAAATGTAGTGGAATGGGGAAAAAAAATATACAAACACTAAGTAGAAGGAAACTCAAACTATATCCACCTACCAATCCTAGCACTAAAATCATGAGGTAACCTGAATAGGGAAATGAAACAACTGAAACTCAAAACACAAACAACTCAGAATCTTCACATTAGTATCCACTTGTACGTGTATTAGTGGAATAACTGGGCTCCAAGTGTGATTTTTCAGATGTCCCCCATTTAAGGATTTGTGCAATAAAGAAAATTTATCTTTAAAATTTGCTCTAATAAAACATAGGTGTTTGTGGTGTTGAATATGATGGTAAAATACCAAATTACAGTTGTGGTGTGTGTGTATGTGCGTGTGCAGTAGGGCTGCACAATTAATTAGATTTTGATCATGATCACGATTTTGGTGGCCACAAATAAATGAACCTGATCGTCAACAATATTTACATTCAAAATGTGAGCTCTTCTGCTTTGTTCTTTATGACATATCGACTCAATCAATATTTTACAAGCCAGCAGGGGGAAAACGCATGGCTAAAGCTTCATTAAGCTGCCCAAATAAAAACTGCGCAAATGCCCCTCAGCACTTATAAGGGCTGCACTACGCTTGCTACGTAGCAGATGAAAAACAGTATTTGAGCAATGTAGTAGTTCCAAACCTCCATTATAGATCTGACTAGTAAGAAGAAAGTTCCCGAAAGTGCATTTCCGCCACAGTAAAGACCCGGTGGATGATATGCTATCCCACAATGCAGCGAACGCCCCAAAATCATAGAAGAAGGACCCAGCTAAAAATGGCTACAGATGAACTGTCAACCATTGACACCGCCGCAGTTTCAGTGGATAAATGTACGTGCAAAACATTTAAGGTGTTAAGTCATACCAGACAAAATAACGGCTAGAGGATGGTGCGACCACAGGCGAACGTAACGTAAACATCTGGGTCAACAGAACAGTCAATACGGGTCAAATTACATGCAAAATATGCGGAGCAGTACGCCTGATTTCATGTCTATTACGCGATTGTTTGCTATGCAACATTTACTACATTAACGGGCGAGTAATAGTTGCTAAGCAGCATATAGTAAATACTAAGGATTTGGATGCAGGGAATGTCAAATACCTTTTCTGTATAAGCTGTAATTGTTTCTGTTAAATTGCACTTTGAGATTGCAGTCTGCAGCAACATATTTAGCTTGCATATATATATATATATATATATATATATATATATATATATATATATATATATATATATATATAAAAGTATTGGAGTTTTATTTCAATTTTTTTGCATTTTTATCATCTATTCTAATCTAAAGTTTTATTTTTCGCAAACAAATGTTGCAACATTGTACGTTTATAATTGGTGCAACAAAAATAGATATTTTACAGGACTGGATGAATGATTGTGATTAATAATTGTGATTACAATATTGATAAAAATAATCGTGATTATTATTTTGGTCATAATCATGCAGCCCTACTGTGTAGAGGGGATTGGAGGGGGCCTCACCCGGGATTTAATTCACTGTAGAACTGCCCTTGTGTGTTACATTTTAAAATGTATGCAGTGTGAATGATAGAAAACAAACAAACAAACATGAATTAGTGCTTTTTAAGTCAGAGAGGAAAACAACACTGACTTGGATAAAATGTGAGATATTTGTATTCATTTTCCTGGGCATTGTGTACTGAAAAGTTTTATCACATATCCACCTTATTGGAGTTTGGAAAACAAAATGCAGTGGCACAGATTTTAACGAGTACACAGTCATGGAAAGAAAAGAAAAAAAGTACAATGCTGAAGAGTTAGCCAGGAAAAGAAAAAAAGGTGCGACAAAGATCCCAGAATTCTATACTGCTATTGTATATTACCATTATGTAAGCTAGTAACATTAAGATTGAATGATCTTTCTCCCAGTGTTGCAGTTTAGAAATATACGATTGTAATGATCCTAATACTTCTCCCACAGGTAAGTTATGATCCAGATAATGACAGAAGTAAGTAGACACTGGCCCAGAAAACTTTCATTTTAGTGGTATGTGCTGCAAAAACAATTATTTTCATCTGATAACCTGAAAATATTTTCTTTTAAAAACACGCTCAATGAAAGACTGTATACCGTTTTCATGTGTTGTTTAAAGGAGGACCCACATGTAGAGTGTTGTTTAGGCTGATATTTAATAATAAAGCCAAAAGCACCGTTTGGGGAAAGAACAGGAAGACAACGATGAGTGACGTGATGAGGTTGTTAGAAGACACAAATCGGCGCAGATAAAAGGACACAGGGGAATATTTATACACAGAGACCTAATCAGGGGAAGACAGCTGAGAGAAATCAGGACACAGACAGGCAAACACAGGGACAAAAAGTCATATTGTGAGAGCTGAATGTTTGGTACTTATATTAAATACTGTAAAACAGGAATATAGTAAATTTAAATCAGAACTTGTTGTCTGTTTTCAGAATTGCTCTTTCGTGTCAGTCATTTGAAAAGAGCCCCCCCAAAAAAGTAGCATCTTTTCTGATTGATAAACTAAGCATAAGGGCTCATATACTGTATAAATGCAATGAGAAATTGCTTCATCATAATTTAATTGAAGAGCCAAGCCAAGTAAAAAAAAACTATTTATAAAGCACTTTAAAAATGTCCAAACTGACCAAAGTGCTTACAAAAGATTCTTTAATAATTAAAACTTATAAGACAAAAATACAAACTAATAATAATAGAACTGTAGGATAAATAAAATGTGTTTAAAACAAATGCATTTAAATAGATTCTGTTCTCTCTACCAAAAAAATAAAACAATATTTTTCTTGGTGAACTGGTAAAAATATTTTTTTCTTTTATTTGGATGTAATTCAATTTTTATTCAATGTTCCAATCAAGTATCCAAATGTAAAAATACCAAATAAATAAATAAACCCTAAGCCATAGAGATGTGGGGATCAAGCCCCATGTGCCATCAGTTCCAAACTAAACTCTGCATGCATGGTAATACCTTTATCTGGAAGAGCTGTAATTGCAGGTGCATGACAAATCTGTGAAGATTGTAAATGAATTGCTGTTTTGTCTGACTTCACACTGGCTCTTACAGCGTTATTAGTTGCTTCAGCTGTTAATTGACAGAGCATCCTGCTGGTATGCAAGTTTATGCTTTCTGGTAGGTTGACTGGGTTTTTAATCAGGGTTAATTATCCGTGTGTGTTTGGGTTGTTTAACGGTTAAACATCAGGCTTGGTTAGACTGTATATACTGTAGGTCCAGAACAGTGTACCCATGCCTCTGCCTTAGTGTGGTACATGACGGTCACATTTATTAGCAACGCATTTATATTTTTTCACATTTTGAGCAACCAACTTTAACATATTTTACTGAGAAGTATAAAATAAACCAAGACAAAGTACTCCAAATTTAGGAGGAGGAAACAATGTTGGCATCATTTGTAACGAAGGCTGCAGGTGCAGTGGTTGATGTAATTGCCTTACAGCAAAAAAGATTCTGGCTTAAAATTCTGCACTGAGGTCTCCCTGATGTTTGCATCTTTTTTCCTTGTACACATTGGTTCTCTCTGGATTCTACAGGTTCCTCCTATGATCTAAAGCTATAACTGTTGGTCTCTTTAAATGCTGTTAGGTATGAATGTTATGGTTTGTATTGTAGTATGGGTCTTTTAGGAGAGCTGTTTTTTACGACTTGGCTCACCCAAACAAATCCTGCTATTTCGGCTCACAGGCAGCTCTTCACATTTTTTGTTTCTAAAATTGACTTATTAAATTTTTTTTTAAATGAATTACTAATCTACAAATGTAATTATGTTGAATGCTCACCATTTATATTACTATATTCACCATGGAAGCTAAGAAATTATTAAATATTAAAGTAAAAAAACCGACTGTATGTGAAATGTAATAAACTTTAAACCATTTAGAGTTAAAAAATAAAAAATTGAAAAGCTACGATAATGTAGACAACTCAAGTCTGCTTGGTATTTGTTAACAATGCATAATCTCTCTGCCTTTCAGTTATCAGTATGACTGAAATGCATCCGAATTTTGCTGTGTTACCTGCCGTCTCATTTTCTCACATTTCTAGCACGTTTTGTCTACAACTCTTTTTTTCTCTGCTCTTGCATGTGTATAACTAACCCCCCATCCTTCCTGCTGCCACTGCTCATACCACTTTTTTAACTCATGGCCTATTGAAAATATCTTTGGATATGATTTAGTGCTTTGGACGGTGTGCCCTGCATTACCTAAATAAAGCATATTGAAGCTAAAACAAGGTTTCACTGTGGGGGCAGTATCAGAGTAAGCTTCCCAAAAAGAAATGTCTGTCTGTAGACGTGCCCGACAGAGTCATACCCAAAAAAACAAAAGACGAGTCTGTAATTGCTGCACAACATGGCTCTGCAAACTAATTATCAAAGGAATGTGAAAAAAAATACCTCCCCTTTTTCATTTTTTTAAAAACCATATAAATTTTTTTCCTATTATGTCTTAAAATTAAGCACCTCTTTATGCTTGTCTATCACCTGTCAAATTGTGGAAAAATCTACATATAAAAAATTATTTTTCAAGGTGCACTAGATGGAAGACAATTTGAAAAATCACATCATCCATTTGCTGCAATGTTGTTGCTTCTAAGTGTGATCAGATTTTGCTTTCTGTAATGAATGCAGTTGGAAACATGCAATGGTCTTTTGCAATCAGAGTTTGCGGTGCTAAAATGCACACCACACTATAAATGATCTAAAGCTCAATTCATAGATTCTGAAAAACAAAAGCACAAAAAAAGACAAAAAAACAAAACAGAAGCGCATTTTCTAATGCTTTTGCAAGTGAACAAAAAAATTCCTGGTCCAACATTTCTGGTGGCTGACAACCAACCTTTTATGGTACAGCATCTGAATAATCTGTCTTCATCTTCGACTTCAAGTTAAGCTGCTGGTACTGTTCCCCTTTCTTAAAAGTGATGAGTTGGATAAGATTTTTTTTTTCAGCAGAATCTCATGCAGAGGCAATTAAATTTTTTTAGGAATAGCAACATGGGCAGTAAAGACAGACATTTTTGAATTTAAAGAGATAAATATACTAGAAAGACGTTTTCCACTAATCATGGTGGATACATTTCAGTACAGAACTTTCTGAGTTAGACATCTGCTGCATACCCGTCTGTAATTGTCTAGTGACTGAACAAGCAGAGGACATTTATCACCCTGTCTCTTCTTCAGACAGACAGATGACATCTCCTCCAACACCTTCACCGACACCTCCCTGGATCTTCTCTGTTACTTCGTATAACAGCATCTACTGTGTTCACCTCCACTCCACAGCTCCTTCGCTGTTGGTTCTCCTCAATGTCACACCCATTTTCTGCTATTTATATTCTGCTCCTGTCAGCTCTTTTTGCAGGTCTATCCAGTCTTTTATTTCATCCCTTTTGTAAGCCTGCTTTTTCCTCCAATTTTTTTCTACCACCCCGACAATCACCTAGCAACTTTCTGCTCTACTTATTTCTGCTCTACACTCCAGGTTAAAGTCTAACAAGCTTTTTATCCAACTGAGCATTGCAAACTTTTAGAGGGGTGTCATAAAAATTGTAAATCAAAGCTAATAATCTGTTTACCAGCAAATCTTATCCCACCATTTTCCCCAGAGCTCATTACTTCACAGGCAGATAACAGAAATAAACCCATTAGCAAGATTAAAGGTGGCTAAAAAACAACAACATTTACAGATAGCAAATCTGAATAAATGCATAGTGTAAAAAATTCCATTACTGCACACAAATATATTTAAAAAAAAGTTAAATATCAGTGTCAGCTTGTTTATGTACAGTACATTACTTATTACAGACTTGATTTTTTTTGCTAATGCCTTTATTTTAATAATTTTCAATACTAGTTTCATTTTCCCTGACATATATCTTTCACAGCTGAAATTAGAGTGATGCAAATCAGTGTACCAGACCATCACAGAAAAAAAGGAAACTAAATGTGATTTCATCATTTAACAAAGTTAGTTTGAGCAGATAATCTAAAAATGTAATAAAATATAATCATATGTTACCATTTTAAATTGAAGCATATATATCAATTTTACTCTATTAAAACTATCAATTCAAAATAAAGTTTGATTGACATCCCTAACCAGAAATGGCCTCTCCTTCATTACGGAGGTACTGAAGTTGTGGCGCAGTGTTTCATTTACACCAAGAATGTTTTTGTTTTTTTTCCTCTTTTCTTTTCCCTCTTGTAGTCAGCTCTACTCCTAAAACTAGATTATATTGGATGTAATATTGCAAAGTATGAAGGGTTTTTTATTGTTTTCTTTTGCTATGTATCAAGGGGCTGATGCTGATTTTTTGTTGCAATGCTGCAATTGGTTTGGGTCACAAGATGAGGAAAAATATGAGCTTGCTTTAACAAGAGCTAAATAAATAAATACCAGGCTCTTAAGCACTCCCCACCCAAATTTTCCTCGTTGTGCTAATGGAAGGGGTTGTATCCTTAGGCTATTTATCCACCTTACATTACAATATTTACCTGGGATAACCAGTACAGTTACATTGTTACAATTCTAAACCGTGACTTAAAGAAAACAGTCAATCTAGAAATGTATACAAAAAGCAATCAATACTATCTACCCATCCATTTTCTAAACCTGGTTAATCCTGTTCAGGGTCAGTGTCAGTAGATTGCAGGGCAAAAAATATTTTTAGATTTCAGGTTCTACTGAAAAGGTTGAGCAATTTGGTCTTGGCAGACAAGTGTGCGATTTCAGCCAATTTTTGGGCCTGGTACTGAATCTGTAGAATATTTATAGCAAACTTTACAGCCTAAGACTAATGGTTGGATGGATCAAATTTCACCAGAACATATTTAATTTTATCTCTCTTATTTTATGCTTTACTTGGAAATGGCACTTATAGAACAATCAGAAAACAGAAACAGGAGATGAGAAAAGTATTGTCTCATACAGGTGTTGTAGCAGGAAATAACTTGTAATATAGATTCACAGATGAAAGGCTTTAATAAGGTTACCATACATCTGGGTAATGTTATGTTAGCAGTAACAAACTAATAATGGATTCCAGTTCAGTTTGTGTATTTGTATTAGACTAAGTACACAGGTAAAATTGGTTCTTTGTGCAGTTTCTTTACTGAAAGCTTTTAGTTCTTCCACTTTTAAAAGTTCTGAAATGCCTTTGTTTCAATCCTTTAAAAACCTGAAATTGGTATTCGCTCAGCTTTCTGTTCACAAAAGTCTAAATAACTAACAGCCAATACCTTCATAAAATGAAAATCCTTGTTCAAGGCTGCTGTCCCTAAGTTGTTGTTCAAGTTTGAACACAGGGATTTTTTTTCTGTTTTAAATACAAAAGATAACTAAATAAAAAAGTACAATTCATTCAAATGAAATAATAAACACCCATTATATATCTTCCAGTAGGCATGGCCTGGTATTAGGTTATGTAACGATATCAATTACATATAATTGGCGTAATTTGTTGAACAGCCACACAACAATGTAACACCATTAAAGTTAAATATTCAAGTAAATTGGCTTGTTGAACTATCTTTGTTGAGCGATATGTTTGATAAAAATTGTATAAACTAGTCAATTAGTCTTTTTGCACCAGTAAAATCTGCAGTTAGTTGCTTAAGAGACATATTTCACATTGTTCATCAACTTTACTTTCAAAAGAGTATTACATTAATAAGAGTGATGGGTGGCAAT
Organism: Apricaphanius iberus; assembly: GCA_028564705.1. Classification (NCBI taxonomy): domain Eukaryota; kingdom Metazoa; phylum Chordata; class Actinopteri; order Cyprinodontiformes; family Aphaniidae; genus Apricaphanius; species Apricaphanius iberus. The sequence goes on from JAPXFQ010001905.1 coordinate 8,966,871, forward strand.
CATTTAATTCCCAAGTAGATGTCTGTCCTTATCATAATTTGAAACATTTTCAATATGCAACATTTTTTGTTGGACATTGTGAGAGCCTACGTTCTGATAGATACTGGCAGTCCAGCGCAATAGGTAGGAAGGGGAAGGAAGCGCTGCAATACTTTATGCTCCATACTGGCAGAGCCGCAATAATTACACATTTGACACTTTTAGTCTCACTGCTCTTTGACCGTTTTAAAATAACAGTATTTATATACTGAATGGGCTAGATGAAAGCCAAATATGGTGAAGTATTTATATAGCTGAGCATGTCCGGAATCAACAGTGTAATTCACGACTGTAACTTGGCGGGGCAGGTGGTGTTAATTTGAGGTGTTCAGGCTGCATGTGGGTGTAGAAGGTTCTCACAGGTCAGGGCCGCCACTGTATAATTTCTGTCATGTCTTTTCAGCTAATCTTCAAAACGTCTCTCCCCCTTCTCTTTTGCGGCTCTCTCTTTTCCTGAGGAAAACTTTTTTGAGTGCTTTGCATTAAAATGACAGGCCCTAATATAATAAATAAGGCAGGTTGATTGCACAACGCACATCAGCACGCAAAACTGTACAAGAGTTTGGTTATGAGCTGACACCTGGCTCAATAGGGGAGGAAACTTATGGGGTGGAAGGAGGTCACACTGATTTAGCTGATAGGGCAAGTAACACGTAGAATATAATAGCAATGCTGACTGCCCAGTTTACTACATACAAACTTTCTGCTTGTTTAAAAGCTTATTAGCATTTTTTATCTGACATTTAACAAGTAAGCAATCTTTATAATGTCACGTTTTACAAGTGAAGACTGTTCCATTTTAAACTCCAGCTGGAGAGTTCTGATACATTTCCACAGTATTTGGAGTGGTTCTGAAGCAAGTTCAGTCCCTGCAAATTTTCAATGACAAGCCACTCAGTAAAAGCATGAGCAGAGGCAAAGTAAATTAGGCTAACCATTTTCAGATCCACAAGTTTGGAAATCAGAGGTATACTAATAAGTGGTGTTTTAAAGATGTTTGCAGGCATTTCATGGTAGATTATTAACTAATAGTTAGAATATCACCTGTAAAAAACTCTGAGTACTATCCATGTCATCCCCTTATAGCTTATTTTCATTTATTTTATTTAATATACCAGTACAGACAGGAAAGCAGGTACATGCCAGGGTTAACTTTTTTTTCCTGGATTATGGAATGTGTGTGGAGGGCTGCCTGTGCCCCTCAACAATTTAGCAAAATAAAATGATCTGGCTGCTGTCAGTTGTTTAATCAGCTATCAGTTCTCTATGGTCTTTTTAATGTTTGTGTTCTTTGATCGACAGAGCGCAGCAGGAAATTATGGTTAAGAATATTTTCTACATTTCTATTTGTGAAGAGAAATATAAACCTACGGTGGGCCTAAAATGTTATTAGCAGCCACAGATTGTACAAGTTGTATCATTCCAACATGGCAAGACCAAAGAGCTGTCTAAGAACAACAGGGAGAATATTGTAAACCTAGATAAGACTGGGATGAGCCAATGTACAAATGTTAAGCAGCTTGGCTAGAAGAGATCTACTGTTGAACCAATTAACAGAAAATGGGTAATGGACAGTCTCCCTCAACCTGGGGCTCCAAGCAAGATTTCACCTTGTTGAGTAAACTTGATGTTGAAAATGGTGAGGAAACAGCCCAGGACTACAGGGAGGAAACTGGTCAATGACCTGAAGGGAGCTGGGGCCACAGACAAAAAAAAACATCCCGTCATTATCCATTTTCATCTGTCAAAATTTAAAATAAAATTGACACATTCAATGATATTTACTGTAATCAATATTCAATTTGAACAAGCTGAAAAAATATTTTCGCTCCTTCTTGTGGATGCACCCGTCTCTGTCCCGCGCTGTTACTAGGGCTGGGCAGTATGGCAAATTTTTCACATCACGGTATAAAAAAAACAACAACAGAGGTATTACAGTATTTAACTGTTTTTTCTATACAACACTGTTAATATCCACATTATCTTATAAGAATGAATAATATACAAATGCACTTTAAATAGCCCATTTTACTGTAATATGGACTGCATCGTGTTATTTATTTACACAAACAGGTGAATGATATGAAAATTAAAAGGATAATGATTCAAGTAGACATTCTTGATGTTATAAGGCTGAAAGTATACTTGTTTTTAGCCTAAGGTTTACACAAGCAACTTGTATTGGCTTTGCATGTAGTACTGAAGAATCCTGCTAGGGGGCAGAGTATAGAGTCAGACTGGATAGTGCCAAAGAAGTATTAAAATGAAAATGACATGCCAATATTATTAGCTGGTTAATATTCAGATAACAGAAAAAAAAGACGGCAGCAGTATCGTAGATGGTATGTAAGAAATATTTACCGTTATTTTTGATTTGTTTCCTACTGATATTGTCGCTGTTGACAGTGCGTATCTACAGACAGTCAAATAGCGCTACTGGTTACTCGCAATGGTGCTTGTAAAAGATATGCTGTTCGGTTCTCGTCTGACCTTTTAAAGCTGATAAACTTCTAAACTACACACGGTTCCTCTTTTTGGAATTACTTCCTTAGCATTGTGTGGTTCACTCCTGCCAGCAGGTGTACTTACTTAAAAACATTACTTTTCACACTGTGGTGAAGAGGATGTAGCAGTGAAATCGGTCTCCGCTGAAATCCTTCCCCACATTTAACATTCCAGAAGTTGTAAGCCTACCGGTATAGCAGTATATGAAAAATTCATATAACAAAAATAAACAAAATAAAGGATTTTGGTATGAACCGGTATACTGTCCAGGCCTATCTGTTACACGCTCCTATATAACTTTTCAAATACACTGTCATCTGAGCTTACGGATAGCAAGATGCACAGCATGACACAGGAGTCCAGATCTGAGATGAAGTACTCGCATAGAAATATTTTTTTTTTATGATTCAGTTCCCAGAACTCTGTGTGTTCTGTTACATGTAAAAAAAAAAAAAAAAAAAAACTGCCAAGGATAGTAACCCTGCTTGAATGTAAACTATATTATGATTATTTCCCTTTCATTTGTCTGGAATGTCGCTCAGCCAAATTTGTTTGAAGGCGGCGTTGCTGTGTATAATCTAAATATCACTACACTGATATCATTTATAAATTTAATCTTTATATATTTAAAAATCTATATAACTCTTTCATGTTTGCACACGTAAAACAGCTGATATGAGGGTCACTCATGAATAGTTAAGTCAGTTTGTTGTTTCAGACTGTACAGGGATTGCCAAACTACTACACAAACACCAATAGGCAGCAATTATTTTTTTCCTTCGTTAAACAGAGCACCTTGTGTGTGTGTGTGTGTGTGTGTGTGTGAGAGACATCCTGTCTTGTTCTGCGCATGCGGGTTGCTTTTTGGGGCCGTGAAGGGTTAAGACTTGGGTGTGTTTGCTGTGGCATCTTAGTAACAGTGTGAACCACAAAAATCAGAACTGAGTATTAACACCTGCAGTGTGAAGGTAGCCTTAATGTTCTCAAAACCAAGTTCCTTTCCAACCTGACCAATGACCTCTACACATGCATGAGAAGAGCTCTGACTCCATCCAAGCCTGGGTTTAAGGTTGTGGGAGGATAAGTAACTCACTTCTCGCCGAGTAAAAAACAAGTAAAACCCTAAAAATGTTCAGCTTTTAAATGTGTTTTCAAAGATTTAAATTCTTTTAAATAGTTTGAGATGCACATATGAAAAAAGAAAATCAAGCCTTTCCTCCTTTCCTGAAGTTAATAAATTGTGAAATTGGACAGTTGCCATGTGTTATTTATTTATTATTGACATCGTCTTAACTTTTATTCATTAAATGAGAGATTACATACATAAGAAATTTTATGTTTAGCACTTTGTTACATTGCAATAAATGTCAACAAGTATTTGAATTAGGCAGAATTTAATTGATTTAACAGGCAAATCAATGAGTAAAAGTGATATTTATCACACTGAATTGTAGAAATTGACGATCTTCTGGACCATGGCCTCAAAAAATGTTCCTCTACGTCATCATGGATTAAAGTCCTGCAGCACTTGAGGTTAAGCCAGCACATGTCCAGGTCCATTTAAAGTTTGCCAAAGATCATCAGGATGATCCAAAGGAAGATTGGGAAAATGTCATTTGGTCAGATGACACTAAAATAGAACTCTGCATGGAAGAATGGACCAAAATACCAGCTACAGTGTGCAAATTTCATGAAGAACTACAGGAAACATTTGATCTCTGTCACTTTCAACCCAGGTTACAATACAAAGTATTGAGGTGAACCTTTATTGACCAAATCCGTATTTTCTGCATCATTATATAAAATAAATTATTTAAAATAAAAATAGTACAATGTTATTTGCTCCTTTTTTTTACATTCTTGTCTCTCACAGGTGAAGTGTATGTAATTTTGGAGGCCGGAAAATATTAATGACTCTGCCATTTTGTAACTTGTTCTAGATTGGCAATATTACCAGGCACGTCCTCATTGCTGCATCTGTACACAGCACCTGTGGTTAGAGGTGGATGGCCATGAATAAAATGTCAACATTGCTGTAGAGCCTCAACTACTAAAAAAGACAATTTATGAAAATCTAAACCTAGCCAAATGTATTTAACATGCTGACTTTCAGGACATTTACTTTGCATTCGTTGTGTACAACAAACCCATAATATACTTGTTGATACCTGAAAAATGGCTTTGCAATGTGAACTTTGAAAAAACCTGGCAACCCAGGCTGTCAAAGGGAAACCTAAATCAATCAATGTGTGTTAAAACAATTTTCGCTTCAAGACTTTCAAATTATTTAAATACGCCATTAAGAATGTGCTTCCATACATTTTGAACCTAATCTGCGTCATAGTTTGAATGCATTTCGTTCTCTGATTCTTGTGTTTCATATAAAGTCGGGGAGATAGCTCTACCATTCTCCCTTTCTCTTCTTAGGATTCCACTGTGTGCAGCTGTGTGATGTCCCCTCAGCAGAGGCTAAGAGGGAGACACACTGAAAGAAGCTTTGGCAGTTTTTAACTGTTTTAGAAAAAAAAACATAGCAAAACATGATCTTCCGTGCAATTATTGTATCCTGAAACAATACTTAAATTGAATAATAATAAAAATTTATATTAAGGTAGAGAAGGAACTGAAAAACAACAACAAAAAAACTGTGGACTGTCGTGTGATTTAACATAAACATTTTTTTTTGCCCATTTGTAACTATGATTTGATATGCCAAATTAGACAGACCTTTATAAAATTAAGTATTTTTTCTATGCTGATATTTTCTAGAGGTTCACAGGCCAAGGGGAAATCTGCTGTTGATAGTATAATTTGAAGGAATAAAAAATGTGTATCTTACACTTATGCTAAATAGCAACAGCCCTGTACAACAGCACAGGAAAAGTAAAAAAATGTAAATAAATATATCCCAAAAACTTTTAGAATTTTACCACACTTTTGATTCAAGTTTTGACTAGCTTTCTACCTTTTTTTCGATTGAGATAACTCACTATCTTTGAAATGTATTAAAAAAATATTTGACGCCTTTATTTTGAATTTTATGTAACCAATCACATATTGCATTTATTAACACAGTAACCTTTGGGATATGTGCCACTATTAAGTTTCTATGGCATGAAAGTTATTTATAACCTGTTTCAAGGAAGAAAAAAAAATCCAAAGTATGGATCAGAAAGGAGGAAAACTGGAGGAGGAAAGTAAGGGAAAAGATTTATCATCTCTTTAAATGGTCATTATTATTAGTCCTCCACTAGCTACAAAATGTCATAAGACTACATAAGACTGTATTGTCTTATTGGTCAGGGTGTCGGCAGGCTGCAAGCTTTCATGCTAAAGACCCAATCCATGATGCCCCCGGAGAACCAATAGAAAGGATGAACTATTGTTACAATCATATTTAGCCTCTACTACTTTTGCTTCTTCCTGTTTTTTATTCTGCCTTTTTCTGACATCTGTTTTTAGTGTTCAGAGGCTGTGTATTTATCGGCTTAAAGCTGCTTATGTCTTTGTGTCTTTTTACAGGCGCTTGGAAGCTTGGAAGATTTATAAATATGGCTAAGCATTTTAGGTTGAACATATTTTACACAATATGCTTTTAAATCCATCTTTACCAAAGATAAAAAGGTTAATGGTGAATGTAGCTCCACATGGTAAACTACAAAAACAAGCTGTGCCATTAAATTGAATGACTACAAACATGAATTTTGCTGTCTTTAAGGATATTATTCAAAAAACAGATACTATTTCCACTGGGAATAGTTTTAACTTATGACGGCCCAACCTGTGCAGCCAAGTCAGCACTATGGAGTGCTGAATTAATGAGACATCAAACAGCAACATCATAATAGACATAATTAGATGTCAAATTAATTACTTGGAAATGTGTAAGATGGGTGTCAGAACTAGTGGCAAAACAAATTACGCAATGCCTTGTGTGGTTTTTATATATTTAATTAGAAAAAGTAAAGTTTTAATGTAAGTAAGCACAAATCAATTACATGGTCTGTGGCGAGATAAGATTGCAGTGTGATAGAGGTTTTCCGTCATAGAGGGAAGTGCCTAGAATACCTCACCTGGGAGTCGTTCGGTAGGCATCCTAATCAGATACCTGAATCACCTTTAACTGGCTCCTCTCGATGTGGAGGGACAGCAGCCCTTATCTGAGCCCCTCCCTTCTCACCCTATATCTATAGGAAAGCCTTGACACCCCACGGAGGAAACTCATTTTGTTTGCTTGTATCTGCAATCCCATTCTTTCGGTCTATAACCAGAGCTTGTGACCATACATGAGGGTAAGCACATGGATCGACTGGCAAATTGAGAACTTCGCCTTTTAGCTCAGCACCCTTCACCACGACAGAAAGCTACAGTGTCCGCATCACTACAGGCCCTGCACCAATCCATCTATCGATCCCCTGCTCCATTTTCCTTCATCCATCAACAAGACCCCAATATGTTTGTGCACTATGTTCTAAAAAAGGTTGTTTTACTCTAGCAAAATGTTTATTTTTTGCTGTCTATGCAGCCTCACTTTAAATGCTGTAGAAGTTAATTATGACGACAATGCTGAAATCATAATTATGGGTCATCATCACGGAATGCTTTTGATGAAAAAATAAAAATCTCAGAATGCACCAGAAAGAACTTAAACAGATTCTATTAACCAAAGCTCTAAATAGGAGCTGTCTATAAAAGAAACAACTTTCACATCAAATGCAGTTTGTCAATGTAATAAATCGTCAAAACATGTAGGGAGCAGCAGAAACTTTCATGCTATTCTTGTCTGATCTCTGGTGTGGTAATTGAGGTCATGTGTCTGACAATAGGAAACTCACATCAAACCACAGAGCAAAGTACAAAGTGCTATTAATCACCAGGACAAGACATCATGGCTATAAGCACACGCAGTCACACGCACACACACCCACACACACCCTCCTACCCTGTCTGACTGTGGTTAATGAGCTATGGCTACACAAAGACGACTTCTACAGGAATCTGTCCCTCTACGTATATTTTAGTGTGTGTTTTTTCCAGTTTGCCTGTGTTTTTGGTTTTTATTTTATTATTTTTCTAACACTGGTCAGTAATTTTGTCTTTATTGATTTTTTTATATCTTTTTATTTTTTATTTGTGGACTCCCTAAAATGAAAATACTCTCACCTTACACCAGATCTCAGGAATTCGGTGTACCAAATGTAATTCTTACCTTAGCCAGAAATGTAAAATGCTTGCATGAACAAATTTTTAACAGATCTTGATGGCTTTGATGAGGTCAAGTAGTAGTGGATTATTGATTTTATTATTTCTTTTTAGTTCACTGAAATTCAGCGGGTTCTCATCAAGGTGGAGCATGGAGCTGAGGGTTTTCCCTTTTTTTGTTGTTTACAGTTTGCAGCACTTCACTGCACTTTTATTTAATTCATTTATTTACTTTACTCTGATCCATCTCTAAACTCTGACCGCGCACAGCTGAGGCGAGCAGTCAGCTCTGAGCTCTGATTGGTTAGCAATTAATTTAAAAACTGACTTTAAAGTTTGTTTGTTAAAAAAATGAAATTAAAAAAAGATATAATTTGTCCCTAATGTCAAGTAAGGCACCAGAGAAACGTAAAAAATAATAATAAAAAAGTTAATTTTTAGATACGTTGGCAGGAAGTGACATCGCAGGTCAAACATTGCTTCCTGTGTAAAATCAGGAAGTAGATTCTTGTCGATTTTGCTCACATTTTGACTTAAATTTACAAAACTTTAAGGATTTATTTTTTCAATGGACCAGCAACTTCAATTGGAGACCTTTATGAAGACCCTTATGAATCGAAAAGGACGGCTTTTTAATGCGAAATGTCACAGTAAGTCAAATTCTTCTCAGTAGTGTAGTGAAAGCGTGGTCTATTTTTATATGTTTTTCATTAATTCAATAGCTCAGCACTTGTTAAGACTTCCCCAAAAAGGAAACAATTTTATTTGGGTACCCAGAAATGAACATCTTTTAATATTTATGGCCATTTTTCTGTTAATTTCATGGTTGACCTTTTGGACAGATGCCTCACATCTGTCTACACCAGCTAGCTATTTTTATCAATATTTAACCTACCGGAATGCACTTTTTTCCTCGAGAAAAGGCTAAACCAATCGATGTTTTACTACAAGCCTTTTTGTGTGAGCGCTCTCAGCCCCACCACACAGATACACTGTGACGAGCGCTGCATTTTCCTGTGTAAAAACATACTACCGGATGGTGAGGGATTTATCAAGCAGATCAAGCCCCTTCCTCACAAACCTAAAGAGGTACGTGGGCCAGAAGACTAATTCTCATGGATCTAGGCCATTTGACTGTTTGATCGGACTTGATCAAGGTACACTCCGCTCATTGGAATCCCTGTCCCTTCCTCGTTGCCAAAATAATGCCGTCGGAAAAACATAAAATAAAAATGATGAGTAAGATTCCTTCATTTAATGGAGGTTTAATAGGACTTGTTTGATCAAGGAAGGAGGAACAGTATCACAGAGTATTCGCAACTGCTGAATCCTGCCTTTCACCAACTGACTGACCACTTTATAGATTCAGACAACCTTACAATTATCTACACCCTATACGCATGTAAACATTTCTTGTCACCGACTACCGCAGACTCCCAGGCATCTTCGTCTGATAGGACAGGCTCAATCTTAGGACATGTCAGGATGTTCAGTGCTCCAAGGGTTTTTTCCATGGCAATACAGGACGTAGGCATCCTATTATCAGTTCATTTGACCTAATATTATACAGTGTCAAACAATCAGACTATCACTATATCGTGAAGAAATATCACACAGTTCTCTCAGTATGTAAGAATAAACAGAACAGATCATTCTTAATATAAATTTTCCCATAACAGTATCATTAAGGAACAACTGATGTAACTGGTCAATTAAATTTACAGAATATGGGCTTGGTTTTTTTATTGTAGTTTTTCCACCTCACCAATCATTGTCTGATGCATCCAACTCTTTTATTTCCAGAAATGATTCTGGTAAATTTAGATTATAGCCAAGATTCAAACTAATTTTAGCTCGATAACCTCAGGTAACACAGACGCTCGGTTCAATAATGAGTAGTCCTTTTTCCTTGGTATGTTGAAACACAAAATTGAAACACGGGCATAAAACAGAACATGACTGGTCACATCTGTGTCCCAATCAGTAAAGAATCAGAAAAAGATCAGCCTGGCTTCCTTCTGAATATGGAGGTAGGAACCTGCAGTCAGACACATCTTGCATTTAGAGCAAAAGGTGGGGACATGGATCATCAAACTCTCCTGTGAGCTCATTACTCCCTGCAAAAGGGCAGGATGTTTCCAAGATGTTGGGAGGAGATTAAGAAAGATGACTCTGATTTCAAGTTTTTGCCAATGGAATCAATTTTATTTTCCTTGAAACAGATGGTCCTGAGCCAAGCTGAAATAGTTACCCATTTTGATTAAACCACAGCACAGTTTCACAGCTAAGTGTAATTACAATGCTCCCATTTGACAGACATGAGGATTTTTGATAGATTATTCCCAAAAAGCTGACTTACAGTCTCACATTAACAAAATTGGATGTTATGTTCGTCTAACAAGCTACCTTATATTGTTACTACAAAATTTGCCATAATGGCACCAGATATCTGTACCCATCCCTAATCACTACTGCATCTTCTCCAAAAAAGGTCCACAATTTTCTCCTTGTTGTATTTTGTTTTAGAAAGGTGTTTTGCCACATTACCAACATATTATCTTACTGGTGCATAACTGTGTAATAATAACATAATAACATTTGTGTCCATTTACACCTCAGTTTAAAGTCTTGGAAAACAACCTACCCCTCATGTTTTATATATATATAAATTTTTATAGAGATATTTCTTCACGATATATATATATATATATATATATATATATATATATATATATATATATAAATATATATATATGCGTTTACAGCATTCCATTGGCTTTTCGATGCGTCAGACATCATCATTCTCTGTCGTGACTGGTTTGAAAGACATACGTAAGAAGAATTGAGACATCAAACAAAAGCTAGCACTTCCGGTCATGCGCGGTGGCTAATCTGAACATGCAAAGAGAAGCTACCATGAATTGCTTGCCAGGAAGGAATTTACAAAGGTTTTCAGTGTCGATTTTGTTGGATTTAGGATGTCAAACTTGTGGATTAACAATTTCATTGGAAGACATTACCTGGACCCTTGTGGCTGTCAAACAACTGTTTTAATTCAAGATGGCACTGATATGAGGCAACAAAGTTGAGTCAGTAGCTTGACTCATGTGCATGTGTGTATTACAATCATTAATATATCTGTAGTTACAATTGTGTCCTTGATTGGTATAAATCTTTTGAATATCAAGACTCTGAAGATTCCTAAGAATTCCAAATATGAACAATATATATACATATATATACACATTGAAGGGGTTTCCAGAAAAAAGGCATATTAGACCTGTAGGTATGCAACATCCTGTCCGCGGGACATAGGAATGCTATTTACATGTAATGAAAGTAAGCTATAAAAACAATGTTAATAAAAAAGTAAAACCGTTGCAGATATTTTTCGATATTATAGTTTAAATCAAATATCGAATGAAAATGACTGTAGGTCGATAATATAGGACTTGCCTTATGTTAACGCATACCTGCAAATCATTAAGACAGCAGGAGGATAAAAGGAGCTGGCAATTAGTATTTCCTCGCCTGAGTGTTAACGTATGTGGTAACGTCAAGCCCTCCAAGCTCGTTGAAAGTCTTTTACGTACTTCAAGTTTCTTCAAAAAATTACTCCTCAAGTTTCTCTCTAGAAACGTACCAGCTGATTTTTTTTGCAGGTTCCTCACTTATCTGGTTTCCATTCCTGAGATTCAATCTCAAAGATCAACCTCACTGTCAAACACACTGGCAGTTCCTCGACAACTGGCTCCCAGCTTCTTCAAAACACCTTCATCTCCTGCGTTCCACTAATTTCACCGGAGAGATCCTCACCTCCACTTCCACCATCAGCATGTCTCCTGTCTGTCCTCAACATATTCCTCCTCCAAATCACACACAACCTTCAGATCACCAGCAACATCCCTCTGGATTATCATCACACTGGCCATCTCTAGACTCCACTCATTCCTTCTGGGCAATTCCATTCATCCTCAAATGTAAGCGGCTGTAAGAACTAATTATAAATATTGTCTTGTCATTGTCTCTCATCTTCTCCCTAATTTTAGAGATCCAGCTCCTGGGCCCAGCATACCCATACAGTTCTCCAACTCTTCCAGTTCCAGATCTTTTCACCTCCATGTCACTTTTAATAAGCTTCTTAAAAAGGATCTTGTCTCCTGAGAGTTTCGTGTTTATGGGTCAGACAATTTCCTAAAACCATGACATACACATGCTGGAATCATTGAGGTGAATAAGCCAACAGGGAATGGCTACATCAGTCTCTGCTGTAACTTACAGTAAAAAAAAAACAACAAAAAAAAAAAAACAGAAGCATAAGCAGGAAACAGATGAATGGCTGACATGTACTCAAAATAAAAGGAAAGCTGAGACATTGGTTCCATGATTGGAGAAAAGTTCAAGCCCATTGGCCTTTAATATGGCTTCTTCAGCTGTAATAATGTGCATTTTACCTCAAAGCAACACTGATCAATGACCACATTGTGGCATTGCTCTGTTATGTGTCACTAATTGTATCTAGTGAAGACAGCAAAGCCCCACAAACATGTCTTGATCATGCCGGATAAAAGAACTGCTGACAAGCAAAGAGCTGTCGTCTACAGAAATGATAAACTGTTACGTTAAACAACCCACAGTAAACAGAACTTCAAGCTTGAAAGTAGACAAGAAACTTGTCATTAAAAATGAGTTGTGTGTTTGTGTGATCAAAACCCTTTTTTGTTTAAGATCTAAAATAGTTGATATATGAAACAGCTTAAATATATTGTTTGCTGGCCTCGTCAAAGTTTTATGTCATTTCAAAAAGGCATTCTGTTACTCAAAGGATGTGTGGACTGAATCAGTTCTTTTAATAATCTGGTCAGGAAAATTTCAATTAATTAAAAGAGCCAAGAGTTTTCAGCTAGTGCTGTATATTTTCTGCGATAGAAATATCATGTAACATACAATATCAACTCCTTGTTTAATCATTTGACAAAACCTCATTTCACCACCTTTTCTATTCCTTTTAAATCATGAACACACATCAACACACCAGATAATATGCTCACTCTGTAAGTTTACTGTCCTACCTTTGCTTATGTCCTGGTACTCCAGCCACAGCTGTCTCTGGACTTGTTTGTGGGGGTACCAGATGGTGCAGGACTCCTGGAAGCCATAAACTGCCTCCTGCACATAATGGTTCCCAAATTCCCTCAGGATCGAGACAAAGTCGCTCCGTTGTGTTGCCCCGTCTAGAGAATGAATGGCTGAGCTGAAAGCTGGGAAGATGGAAAGCATATTTTCACCAGTGGTTAGTGTAGTGACATTTATTGTTAGTCAATACTCATGAAAATATAGAAACATGTAGGATTTTAAATGACAAACAAGATATTTCACATATACTGCTAAAAAAATAAACTGAACTAAAAAATAACACATCCTAGATCTGAATGAATGAAATATGCTTATTAAATACTTTGTTCTTTACATAGTGCAATGTGCTGACAACCAAATCACAACAAATATCAATGAAAATCAAATTTATCAACACATGGAGGTCTGGATTTGGAGTCACACTCAAAATCAAAATGGAAAAAACACACATTAAAGGCTGGGCAAACTTTGATGTAATGTCCTTAAAACAAGTCAAAATAAGGCTCCGTAGTTTGTGTGGCCTGCAAATGCCTGTATGACATCCCTACAACACCTGCGCGTGGTCCTGATGAGTTAGCAGATTGTATCCTGAGGGATCTCATCCCAGATCTAGAGTAGAGCATCCATAGACTTCTGGACAGTCTTGCATCAGGAGAAACCCAAGGCAAACCCCTCAGCAAGGGGTCTGTGGACCTCAACTCTATACCTAATGGCAGTCAGACTATATCTGGCAAGCACACTCAGGGCTTTGTGCGTTCCCCCAAAGAAATGCGACCCCACATGTTTACTGACCCATGGCCAAACCGGTCATGCTGGAAGATGTTGCAGATAGCCTTGCCTGAACGTTCTCCTCGCCGTCTCCAGACTCTTGTTTGTCACCTGTGCAAAGTGTCAACCTTTCTTCATCTGTGAAGAGCTCAGGGTGCCAGGGGCAAATTTGCTAATCTTGGTGTTCCCTAGCAAACATCTTGAAGGGTGTTGGGCTGTAAGCATAATCCCCACCTGTTGACGTAGGGCCCTCATACCACTTTTGCTGAGTCTGTTTCTGACCTTTTGAGCAAACACATGCATATTTATGTTCTTCCTTCCATCAGTCTGCAAGCTATCTCCCTGATCTACCTCACACCTGCAACCTGTTCCAATCAGCCATCTATTTCTCATCCAGCAATCATGTCTCCCGGTACTTAAACAGCAACTCACCCCCAAATCAACTTTTTATTATTGGTTAATAATGCTCTCTACATTCCTGGTCATTTTTTTATTGCCATTTTAGTAAATTTTAGTAAAACTATACATTTTACCAAAACAAAAATGTCAGTGGAGTGCCCTCTTCAGTTTAAAACTTTACATTGCACTTAAATTTGAATTGGGCATTGCTACTGGCTAAGCCTTCATTGTCAAGAATAGGCTTTATTGAGTTTCAGCTACAGCTCCATAGCGAGTTGGAATACCAAGGAAGTGTTGATGCCGATCAACCTCCCCCCCACATGTACCTCGGTACATCAAGCAATACCTCCTTTTGCCGCATTTTTCAAACTGGCGGAAGACTTGAAAAGGGGGTGAGCTGCTCTTTAAGCTCTTCTCAGTCAGTCATTCTCTGTCAGATCCTCCTGCTTGTTTCCCGAGTTCTCTTTGTGGCTGTGTTGTAGTCATTCTGTTTTAAGTTTTTATATTAAATAATGTTCTTCAACAATAAATAATCAGTGCTTGGGTCCTTTAAAACACAACATGAAAAAAACATCTACCCTGTCAAACTAAGTAATGGGTCCCCCAAGGTTAAGTGGTTAGTCTATTGTAGTTCACACTAGATCTGATTCTGAGGCAATTTTTTCTGAGGTCTGATAGAGGTCATTTTGATACCTGAGGATGTCCTACAATGTACGTCGTACACCAGACATCCACCCCCATGGAAAGGATTTAATTTTCTTTATTGGCCTAAAGCAAATGATGCATAAAAAATAACTCAATTAATGATTTGATTTAATATTTAAATGTACAACTTCTACAACACAACTCATACAACATCTCTCAAATTACTGTTAAGAAATGAATAGAATGAGATTGTGTTTTTACTAATACACTTTTTAACACCCAGATGAGTTCTAATGTTTCTTTAGGTGTCATACAGTTGTATTTTCGGTTTTAATCCAGTTTGTCTCACTTCAGCAACTATGAAAAGGTAGTTTTATCATTAGAGCAATGATGTGGAAGCGGATGTCAGTTGTTTGACACCAAGCGTCTTACACAGATTTAAGTGGAAATCTGAGTCATCTTCTTACTATTCATTAACTCTTTTAACTAAATAATGAGGAGTATCTACACTGTCCACTCATGGATATGGACAAGCTTGGGTTCAGTTGTAGAAGGAAAGAAAAAAGGAAAATCTTATTAAATATTTTCATTTTAAAGCAATTTAATAAGCAGTCTGTGTATTACAACCTGGTTTTGGAACATATTCAAACCCGAGAAAAGTATTCCATTAAGTCTCATGTAGTATATAAGTAAGGGAATATGGATTTGGTAAAATGCAAGTCTTCTTTAAGCTTTTAAGTTTCCAACAATATTCAGGAACTCTAATTTGCGACGTTTGGATTCCTTTTTTTGCAACGCAGTATTATCTTTTGTCTCTATTTGTGTATTCTGCTTTCAGCCTTGACAGTGGCCTATTTTAAGACAGGCATAGGATTCCCCCTCATGTTATGAGCTCTTGTAAAAACAGAAGGTTAAAGTATGTTTTCTGAGAGTCTAACAGTGAAATCTGAACAGGAAATAACCATAGTAAATGCTGAACAGCTGAAAGTTTAACTTGGAGAATGTAAGCTAAGATGTACGCCTCACGTTAATACATTACATTCTTCATAATCAGCATCTTACGTTTCTAAAAAAAAATTTTTTGCTTCTGTACATAAACTGCAGTTAACCGTGGCACACTGACAGGCTTGCTAAAGGCAAGTCTCTTAAAACATTTTGGAGCAGAACCATCAGTTTTGGCTCCTTGCATGTTTTTATGCTAATAAGCTTTCCTTTGTGGATTACAAATCCCTAATAGATGCTGGAACATTTCTAGGAAACAGTGTGTTATGTTAGTGACTAAACTGTTCCATTTACCTCACTCAGTTTGAATTCTTTATTGATGTTCTGTTGGATTTGTAATTAAAATATCCATTGAAAATGTTAGACGCAAAGGCAGCCATTTGAATCTACTCATATAAAACTAAATACAATTTACAGATTGCTGTTGGTAATCTTGACTGTATTACAATATTATTTTTCTTTTACTAAAGGAAGCAGAATATGAAGCAGCTTTTTCATACCTGTCATATGAGTAAACGAATATAAAGAGTGAGAAGTAATATTTTTTTATAATTATTTACAGCAGGCCTCTGAAGGGCTTTAATGGTCTGAGGATGGATGTTGTGAAGGCCCCTTGAAATGCAAGTGTATATTCTTCTTCTACTGATGAATCAGTTATGTTTTCAGAAAGACAAAGCTTGAAGGGAAATTCAGTTAGCCATGTAGTAGATTTACCTGATTACAGTGTTTATATTTGAACGAAAATTAAAATTGATCTAGAACAAGGCTGCAGGCCATTATAACAGCTTTGGATGACAATATGAAAAATGACAGATATGTAGAACACCAGAGGGGTGCAAATTATATCTATCAGAGGTCTGCCTACAAAGAAAGTTGGATATTTTGAATCACAAAGCGCCCATATTTTGCAAATTATTTGAATGACATATCCTAGAGATTTCAACTCATCAACTTTAATGTGTATATCAGGTGATAAAAATGATCAAAACCTTTAAGTTCCATCAAAAATATGTATATAGCTAACGGGCATTAAGTGGTTAGTGATCCCCAGGTTTACTATGGTTTTAAAAAGAAACCGCTTTATAAGTGCTAACATTTTGACAGGGGTTTCCCTAGGCTGTGAGTTACACTGTGCTTCCACTCCCCCACAGGAAACTCCACTCAGCTGGAAAAAAAACAAAAAGGGAAGTCTACAGCCGTTTATCCTTGCTTAAAAGAAAGATAAATATATATATATTTGGAAATACTTCTAGGGTAATAGATGTACCACAGACCGATAATGTTGGGCCAGTGGTTCTCAGTTTTTCTCTGACATGTTCCACTACAAATTTAAATGCTATTGAGAACATGATCATATTTAATTTTTTATACGTATGAACCGCTGACACCAGTATTCTACATACAATCACCTGATTATAAAAAAATAAAATAATTGTAAATTATTTTTGCAGTTCATTTTATTTTTTAAGTTTTAAAACTATTTTAAAACAGTTTCCAAGTTCAGTTCATTAACTCAGTGTGTAAGACTAATCAAGACTGTTCAGTCTGTATGTTCTCAAAAAAGAATAAATGCAAATGATTCACTGTAATGTACATGTTTAAATGAAACACAAAACATTAAAAACTGTAAACATTGGTTACCAGTTAACTTCCCAAGCTTTTTCATTGAACTCTAGAGAAGTTTGTGACAGTGAAATGAAAAACAGCGAAGATAAAAGAGGTAAAAAAGTTGTATACGTTTTTGAAAAGTACTAAGTTCAGGAAGTTAACTGTTAATAACTTACTCTAAGCTTCGCATTACTTCAAGCTTAGCGCAAGGGAGAGCTGGGAATTTTTATGCATTGAGAGATAGAATGCTGCTGTTTTTAAGGGGAGAAAATAAACCTGAATTTAGGAAAATAAAGCAATAAAGAGTTAAATTTTTAGTCATAAAAACTGTCAGTTATGAGCCTAGCACCAAGCTACAATTTATTTGTTAGACTTGGAGGGCATCTGTGTTTCACTGCATGTTTTAAATATTTCCCCACCTTAACTCTCAACTCTTGTTAATAAGCCCTGAGTAATAATCAGGTGTGAATGAATGAATGAAACACCTACAGGCTATTTAGTGAGAGATATTTAATGTGGATATTGCTATACAGAATAATTTTTACAAAATCAGTATGACAAATTTGTCTAAAAATAAGGTCAAATTATTGCGTTAATTATGATATTGCATGCTATGTTTTTTAATCACAATAATCTGGACTTCTTGTCCTTGACTTCTTAGGGGTTAATCACACCCTGAAGGGGGCACCGACTTGCTGTCTGTAGACCTGCTTATAATGAGTGGACACTTTTGTTGTAGTGGCGAGGGCAAGGTTAGGAGGAGCGGTGAGTTGCAGACATTATTGCCAACTTAGTGATTTCATTGCTATATTTAGCGAGATCTTTTTAGCGAGACCCCTCTGGTGATTACTTTTCAAAAAAGTTACTAGCAATAAATCTAATGACTTCTTCTGGGCTTATTAGAGACTTTTGGGTGAGGCACGTATCCTTGATACTCTCACTGAGCAGAGGTGCTGCCGTGGTCTGCTCTCTGCCACAGAGCGCTCACAATCCACAGCCAGTCCAGGCGCAGCAGGTACGCCCACCCGTCCAGGTCCAACTGGAGTCACTAAGGTTGGAAATGAACGCCAATAAGTCCAGAATGTTAATGAATTGCGCATGCTCAAGGCGGAAGTTGCAGGCAACACTTGGAACTAGTCTCAAAAACAGAGAGATGTAAATGGCTGAGACACATCTGTTCAAATCTGTTAAAAAAAACAACTTCATGAAGCAACTATTTCTGTTATACATTTGTTTCCCCCCAATAATGTAATGAATTTAAAATGAAAATACCTCAAGATGAGGGCTTCCCTCTGTAATTATTGGGTGCATTTTAAAAGGAGAATAGATTAATTAATTACAGATCATACTTAATGAATTTTAAACTTTTTTAATCTCTTTACAGCACTAATAAAAATGAGAACAAAAGTGGGTTAAAGAACTGATTTATTAATTCAACAATTTTATTTTATGTGGTTATGTACATAACCAGATTACAAAATAATTTAAAAAACATGTTTTTGCAAGGTATCTGATTATAGATGAGTGAACTCAATGAGGGGGTGGACCAATGATATAAAAGGCATGAGAAGACATGTTTCAAATGCTACATTGATCAGTCTACAACAAAACGTCCGTGCTCAGTGAAATTCTTGCTCAGCAAATATTGGAAAGCAAAACTGCAATAGCAGTTTATCATTATGATTTTCAGGGGCAGCAGTATTAATATCTCACAGCTCACGCTTCACTCGCTCTAACTTCTCCTCCGAAATTAAATTAGGAGGCCGCTGAAGTGAGAGACAGAGAGCATAGTGAGGATGAGAAATGGGGGCTTTGCTATCAGATGTAAAAATCAGTAGGCTCACCCTCCAGTGCCTGTTGAAATATGATGAGCTAAAGTGGGAAATGGGACTTAAAAGAGGAAGAAAGGATGGAGGCTTTCGAGTCATTTCTGAGGGAGGAGAAAATAGAAAGTGTATCCTCAGCAGACATCACAGCCACTTCCAAACCAGAGCAATGCCACTGAAAATGCATTAGAGGTGCCATTGCTGTATTTATAGAGGAGTGGCTGCACTTATCAGGTGAGAAACTATTTATGAGGGATTTTAGAAAAATATATTAAACTTGTGGAAAATCTGTATTGAATGATATCTACAGACAGCATGAATCACTAAATGCAATATTTCAAGTGATTGCACTTCACTCTTATGCAGCACTCAAAAAAAGTTACAACTTAACAGATAGTAAGATGTAAGAAAAGGTTAATCCTTGACATTTCACCTGCTCAAAGAAGAGGATTTGTGCCACTTTACTGAAGACTTAACCTTATTCAGCGACAGGATGCTTTTGGTCTTACAGTAGACACAACGCTTTAAAATGTATTGCAGGGAACCAGAAGCAGTAAAAAAGAAAATAATGGACA
The DNA here is from genome assembly GCA_028564705.1 of Apricaphanius iberus. Taxonomy (NCBI): domain Eukaryota; kingdom Metazoa; phylum Chordata; class Actinopteri; order Cyprinodontiformes; family Aphaniidae; genus Apricaphanius; species Apricaphanius iberus. Next base: position 8,986,576 of record JAPXFQ010001905.1, read on the forward strand.
TATAATTTTGAACTGTGTGCTGACCTCTTTTCAAGATACACATCATTCAACTCTACCATCTCTTTCAATCTTAAGATGCAAAACTCTACAGATTTCAGGTAAATTCACTAATAGACGATCTCTGTAAGTGAATAATAGAGGCACATCAACTAACATTAACTATTAACACTCACTGGACGAGTAACTGAAGAGCACCAAGGCAGAACACATCAGTGGACGTCAGCTAAGTAATAGCGTTTATGACAACAAACATACCCTAAACAAAAAAACAACAACTAAAAAAGGTCTGGATTAAGCCAATGTTTTTAACCTTTTAAGAGCTTTCTGACACGGTTTTATGAAATGCACTATATTGACCCTGCTGACTTTCACTAGACAACTTTGATTCTGTGATGCCAGCTGGATTTTTTAAAAGTTAATGTGAATACAGAACATTGCCGGGTTGACTGGTCTTTTGATGAATGAACTGAGGCAGTTTCTCTATGTCAACTGTGATAAAGGTTTACAAAAGACGCTAATCAGAAACATGCAATGATGAAAATACTGAAGAACAAACCATATACATTTCACAAAAAGTGCATTTGAGAAAAAAAATGGCAGTTTTACAGGCATAAGTACTGAGTTATTGCATACACCGGAGCTTGTTTGTGCTTGTCTTTATAGAGACACACAGTGCAAATCAAAGTAAAAGGAAGTGTAAAGGGAAACTTGAATGAAGAAGATAAACTCCAATGTTTTGTGGGAACTCGCTTTAATGTCAGTAATGACAACCGATCTGGAAAAAAAAGTCTTTTTTAGGATGAATTTATTTTTGACACAGGAGATGGCAAGTCCCATCCCACTTTAATCATCACTCATCCTACTCTGACACTTCCACAGCTCCCTTCTATTATACAGTGTATAAAGCTGTTTGAAGCACCCATTTCCCCAGGCACAGCCTGTTGTGTGTTTCTGCTTGCTTTTCTTGCGAGGCAATAACCTTACTTTTAAACTTTAGCACTCCATTACAGAGCCCCAGGTTCAGTGCATCATAAAAAAGCAGCTTTTTATGTGAATCTTTGCTATTCAGAGCAGGTTTTCTCAGAGGAAAAAAAACATGTTTATGGAGTTTAATTTTCATTTTGGTTAGACACATTACTCTTTTGCCTCCAGAAAAGTTAGATATTAAAAGGTATTAAGACTTATTACACAGTCAGGTGAGGAGCTACAATTGTAGCTGCAGGAGTAAGTAGATAATGTGCTTGCAGCTTCATGTCCCTCTTGTTTGAATGTGCTTTAGCATATTGTGGGTTTCTTTTACACTGGTGCATACATTATATATTTATTTATATTTTTATTAACATAACATTACCCCCAGTCTGTATCCACGATAACAGTGATAAATAATTTTACAGTAACATGAAATATTTAGAACAAAAGCAAGGCCAAGAAATCTTAAAATGTAAGCACAAAAAGCATTCTAATTTCTTAACCATTTATGTTAAAGCTACATTTTACAATTACGTTGCTCAGAGCAACTATAATAGTCTCATGCAGCTACATATAGATCTCAACAGTTTATGTGCATCTTGTTTGAAACACTTGGCTGTGGAGAATGCTTTAAAAAACAGCCCAAAATTGCAACGTCTTATCAAAAGAAAGGGGTATACAAATTATCTCCTTGAATTTAAGTTGAAGCCTAGCTTCCAATAGCATCAGGGTTTTTTTTCTTTGTGCAGACTGCAGCAATTTTTTCTTTAGCATAAACAAACAGTAATAACATATTTTAATACCGCCAACTAATTCTGGTGCATTTATTTGTTGAATTTAGACGGTAAGAATACACACTCCAGCATTGCCTTTTTACACATCGGATACTGTGGCACACGCAACTCGACCTCCAGCTATATGCAATGGCAACATTTAAATATACATCAGTACTATCCAAATAGCAATGACCCAATATTAATATTCTATTACTAGTAATCTCAAGCTAAACTATTCAAATGATTTGTCTGCATCAGAGGATATTCCTCTACCTCCACATGCCAAATACAACATGGGGCAGCGTCGGCTGTTATCAGATTATTTAGCTGGCAACTTTTTAACCAAATGGAGGCAATTAAATTGCCAAAACAACAATGCAGAGACACAGGTTTTATGAAATTAAGATAACTGAATGCTGCACAGAATGTGTGTTTTTTTCTCAACCCTAGACAGTTTGAAGAATGCCCATTTACATGGCAAGATAAACAGTGTGATAGTAGCTTAATAATAACCAAACTGCGTGATCTACCTTGAGACAGGACCCACTGGTTGAGCTTGACATGGTACAAAACAGAGCGTAGGCTCCAATGCTGGACAAGGGGATAACCAGACACCTCACTGTAGTTCACCATTCCTGTAGGATTGGGGGAAAAAAAGAATCAAAGAATAAACATTAACACTGACACAGTTCCCTCAGAGCTCTACTGTTGCAGACTTTAAGGCAGAGTTCTTCCCCAGGAGCTCCTCCAGCCAGGAGAAAAAACAGACAAACAACAAAAAGCTCAACATTAATGTTGTATTATCTCCTCGGTATTAGTGGAGATTGAAGACTTCAGTTACATAAAATGCTGGATCCACTTTTAATTATATATTTTTTTACTTTAGAAGGAGTATCTAATACACCTTAATACTATATTAGATGACATGAGATATAAGCAGACAAAGACTTTGTGTTTATGATTACCTGCGTGATAAGACTGAGATAATTAAGTAATAGATGATGGAATGATTTATGGACATCAGCAAGTATGTGAACTAATCACAAATTACTTTCCAAAATACAAGTTTATTAACAAAAACAATTGAACTCTACAGTCAAAATGCTTTAATCAACCAAAGTCACTCAGCCAGTAACAGTCCACAAACCTAAGTAAAATAAGAAATAATAATAAAACTACCTCCCAAAAGTAAAACAGTAAAATTGACAAATATGCAAGGAAGTAGAAACAATAACCAATACACTGATTGTGATTTCACAGTCCAGCATAAATATGTATGCATATACAAATGCTTGCATGTTAGGGTATGTTAGTTTGAAACTAACTGATTAGTTTAAGACTAATAAGCACCTTTTGTTTGTGTTCAAAACAACAATTCACTATGCAAAGCAGAAGTTGAGATAAAACTTTATTTGGAGGAAGTAATGCTCATTTAATAATTTGCTAAATTAGAAATCAACAATCTTGGGAAAACTGATTCTATTTTATGTAACAGTCACCGCAGTGATTAATTGAAATTTAGTATTTTGACATACTAAAAAAGGGGGTTTCGAAAATAACATACCCATAATTCTCAAACGGTGGTACACATACCACCAATGGTACGCAAGCACCCCCTAGTGGTAGTCTGCAAGGTTGTTATAATCAAAACTAACAAAATATTGAAACAAGAAGTTTCTGTTTGTTGGTGGTTGTTTTTACTGTCTGTACTGCATTATGCCAACATGGCAGAAACATCAGTCAAGTCATTTGTGTTGCTGTGCTCATGTCAGCAAAAGTTGTGAGAAAGCGCCAGAGTCCAATTTGGGATAACTTACTACCAGAATATGTGCATGGATTTGTTCTGTGGTGTTGGCAGTCAGATTCATGGTTGTTGTTTTCTTCTGAACTTTAGCACCTGTATTTATTGCAGGACTTTCTAATGTACAGGTGCTGTACAGAACATTTAAATATTATTCTGCCATATATTTATATTTTAAATTTGCCTCATATGTATGGCTGTTCATCTGCCCCCAAGTCATCACATTTGTTAAGAAGTAAACTTATTTCTTTAGATTTTGTTACACATTTCACTATAAGAAAAAAGCAAAACTCCAGTCAAATGAAGTAAGGGATGTCGTATTGGTTGAAAGGATTTTTTTATCATTCAAAAAACCTTGGTACCCAAATGAACACTGAAATATTACAAAACGCTGCAATACATTGTAAAAACAGTCTTTAAATTGTTTACCCTAAACAAATTTATCTCTGTCCAGACAACCTTACTTGAACAATTCTTAGTTCTCCATTGAAGGTTGGCTCTGTTGTATAGAAAGAGGAGTGATAAAGAGAAACCAGCTGTTAGTTGGTCAATTAGCAGCAGCTGCATATGGTCAAGGATCCGGGTTGTGAGACTAGATAGCCACAGTTTGTCAGGACTTGTGTCATTCAGCTCAGTTTGGATCAGTTATGGAATATTCTCCCACTGACTGGTCTTGCCCCCTTTTTGCAGGTAGCCTTCAGCTCAGCTGCATCTGTTGAGTGGCTCTGGTTGGTCAGCTCAGCTCGTTCAGCAGGACATTGGCGATAGAGAGGCTCTCTCTCAGTTTGGTGGAATCCGTAAATGAAAGATTCCCTGTGCAGAGTTTTGAACAAGTCAGGTTTAGGACTTATTGAAAAGGCTGGAAACAGTTACCTGATCAACGATCAGCAGACTGTGAAAGTATTTTTGATCCAATGAGTTTCGGCAAGGAACTCACTTCCCTTCCCCTTGCTAACGAAGGATGGAAGTTCAAAGTACTTTCTCTCCAAATTGAGCTGGTCAGCGACTCACGGAAAAAGAGGAAGAGTAGAGCAGAACTTTGTGCTTAAATAGGGGTGATGATGTCCCAAACGGGTCTTCCAGCATTACTTCTTGGTAGAACATCCTTTCTCTTAAAATATAACAGGTGTTTTAAATTAAATGTTTACCAGCTTTGCTATCAAGAGAGAAATTATTAACCATTCCTTTAATATTACAAAAAACTCAATTTGATTCAGCCTGGAGGGAGAATTTCTATGAATATTAATGTTGATTTCTTTACAAAAAATCTGAATTTGATTTATGTCTACATTTTTTCCATTTCCTATTAACTCTGACCAGATTCTTTGTTACAGTACTCTTCCACACGTTTGCCAAGTATCTTTCATGGCTTGTGACGAATTACAAACAGGACTTCTCAAACTTTTCTTTGAGCTGCAATCGTCTTCTTGCCAATCTTCTATAAAATGTGTTCATACCCAATAGTTTTTTGTCTACAGATTCTCACCCCTGAGCTATAGCTCATCTGTTACTATGGTCCTCTTGGCTGCATGCTCCGCTTTGCCTTTGTAGAGGAGCATTTTTAGATCATGTATTAAACAATGCTTGTTGAGATGCTAAAAGCTAAAAGCATTACAATCATCAAAACTATATTATGAACCTGTCTGGAGTGTTCTTTCTTCTTTATGATTAAGTTTATTTAGTAATATTCTCTCAAAAAGCAAGGTATGCTTTTTTCACCCTAAAGTAGCACATTTTTGTGCTTCATTAAGCTGGTCTATGACATAAAATTGACCCGTGTTACACTGAAGCTTGTGGTAGCACCCTAACAAAATTTGTAAAACTGGGTTTGAATGGTTGTACAAAATATTGAACCTAATGACAAAAGTGTATAAATACTGCAGCAGTATGTGGGGGATTGATTCCAAGAACAATCTGGCTTAAAATGTTCAGCTTGCTTCACTGGAGAAGCTTCATTAAATTCCATTTCGTTTTTGGCTTTCAATTCATTGCTTTATTTTTTCCTCTTTTGTATTATTGTTTTTCATAGCTTTTTCAGTATGAGAAAAAAGTCTAAAACTGACATTGCATTATCCAGCTTGAATAAAACAGCAGAGGCAAAAATTAATGATCCATAATTTTGTGGAGGAGTTGGCAGAATCAGAACTACTGCACAAAACTCTCTGATGAGATGGTAAAGACCAAAAAACAAAATAAAACAAGCAAAAGCATGGAAGTCTTCTCCGGTAAGCTTCATCTGCTTAAAAGGGTGACAAGTAATCTCTTTTGATGTGTGGTGTCAAATTGAAAACTTTACACGCCAATAAAAAACATTAAAAAAAGATAGGCTGTTTCATTTGTGTAGTTCAGGGTTTACATACTGTAGTTAAATCATAATCTTAAGCTATACTGCTTGTATTTAACTTTGGTAAATAGTTCTGGAGGTATTAAAAACAGATTCCAAAGCTTTTTTTGAATATTGTAAATTGATCAGTGTATTGAGGGTACAAAATGTATTATTAGGTATGCAAAGTAACACTTTTTTCAAACGAATAAGATACCAATACTTGGATTGGACTTCTACCACACAAAGAAATGCAATAAATTGGAAGACAGTTTTTTTTTCCATCTTCTCTGCTTGTTACAAAAAATGTTGATGAATTAGATAAAAAAAGTAAAATATTGATACAAATTACAACAAAACTAAATTGTTAAGAGCAAAACAAACATTTTCTGTGAATTTATTGGAGTTTCTGCATTTTAAGTATCAGTCTGTGTATGTGTACAAACACATTAGAATGGTATCTGCCCTGATACCAGTATCGGTATTGTGTCTCTTTATTTACTAAGAAAAAAATGTTCCATCTCCTATGGGACATTTACCACTTAAATATCTCAAAATGGCCATCTGAAATAGTGTTACCTTATGTTTCATGTTGCTTTTACACAGTGTTCCTTTACAGCCCTGTATATTATCTATATTGATTTTTTTTTTATTCAACAATATTTTACCATCTTAAATCAATAATGCCTATGTCTTCAGCCTGAAGTTGTCATCCATGTAAAAATGTCTTTTTTTTTTCTTTGTTTTTTTTATGCCCTGCTCAATCTTCAAATATTATACAAACCTTGTGCCACTTTGGCCAACAACCTTTTAAAATCAAAGTCACCGGTGTATGAAACACATCCTCCATTGACACAACAATTGACCCTAATTCTTAAAAAAAACAGATGACTAGAAGTTTTTGAAATCCAAACAATTCAATGGAACCCAGACTCTTACTCATACCAAACATTAAGGGAACTTATCACAAAATATCAAACCTGTGTTTTGAGGGAAAGTTGGAAACAAAACAAAAATCCAATGCAACATTTATTGTATGGCTTAGCAAATAATGTTGCTATCAGCTGCAGGAGCAGGACCTTAACATCACTTTTATCAAACCATAAGCACAGGCGCAGATTATAAATCATGTAGTCTCCCATGGCAACTGACAGCCGTGTCATGCTGCAGCAGTGGGATTACGGCCATATATCACTCTGACTGCCCCCACCATGTTCACAACCACATCCAGAATGGATCTGACTGATTCTGGTGGAAAAGACAGCCTTCCTCCAACCACAGAAATGGAAGAGGGGAAGGGAAAATAGATGAAAGGAAGTAAAAGATAAGAACTTTGTGTGTGTATGGATGTGTGTACGTGCATTTCAGAAATATTTCTGGGTCTGTGTGAGTGAGATAAATTGATCCGTAAGGCACACTGAAAAGCAGAGCTTCAAAAGTGCATGTACCATATGAAAAAGTGAGAGGGAAACGAATGATGATGAATAAAGGAAAAATATGTCTGCCATTTCGAGTGATGGGTAGTGGTTTGTGTGTTTGTTCAAAAAGAATGAAGATATATCAGTTGCAAGCAGAATGAGTAAGCAAGTATTAATGTTTATTTTTGGGAAATTAGATTTGCTTAATATGGTTACGTCACACCAAGTGATGAAAAGGTTTTTTATGGTTTTAGGATGGTCAATTGAAGAGGCACAGTTATTTTCACTATTCCCCTGCAGCAAGAAGGTCCAAGGTTCAGATCCCGGCCTGGAGTCAATCTGAATGTTAGGGTTCTTTCTGGAAACTTGAGCTTCCTACCACAGACCAAAAATCTGTATGTTAGGTTAACATTTCTCTCTAAATTTGCCCTTAGGTATGATCATGTGTAAGATTGAATAGATAATTGTAGGAAACGATTAAACTATTAATATTCAAAAAAGAAATAGAGAGAAAGAGACACATTTAAACATTGGTAAATCACTGGGCAAATTTACAGATTTAATCCCTGCAACTAGATATTAAAGGTTCATGAAATAGCTCTACCAGTTTTTAAATGAAGAATTATTTATGCATTCACAAAAATGCTCATCCATATGTATGCATTTTCCTGTAAGTCACAGCTAAAGCAAATAGTTTCACATTCTAAAAGGACAAAAGCTGTTTGAGCTATGAAGATGGTAGAAAACTACTAAAAATTTAGGTAAATGTCAAAAAGTAACCTGCCTTGCTGCTGATTTTGTTACTCATTTACTGTATCTGTCATCAAATATATATATAAATATTTTAATGCATTTTTATGCACTGCAATGTTCACGGTTTTAGTAAATCAAGGAATTATTTTCATGAAGTTCATCATGGGGGTTATGCTTTTTTAAATGTGCTCTCAGAAGTGTTGTCAATGATTTGCATAAAAATAAAAAAGGGTGTTTGCAGTAAACAAACAAAAAAAATAATGAAATATACACATTAAATGTACCTGACTTGTACTCTATAGATTCAGAAATGATTTGAATTTTATGAATCATGGTAAATTAACTACATCTTAAGATATAACTAGCTATTAGTGATAAAATTATTGTTGTATGACAAGGGAAAAAGTTGAGCACATCCGAGTATGGTTAGAATTTTGTTCTTATAATATTTACCCTAATGTTTTTCCCCTCGTAAAAAGATTTAAAAAAAAAAAAGTAAAAAAAATCTTTGGAAGTGTTTTCCAAATTAAATGTTATATTCTTTACACATCAGCTATGATAGATTCTAATGCTGAACTTCAAATGAGTTTGAGTATTGAATACACAGCTGAAATGAGCTAATTAGGACAAAGACCTGATATATAACCATTCAAAAAAATGATTGACTTAGAGGGAAAAGCATTTAATTACAGAACCAGTTATTAGCATGAAACTCAGAAAGAGTGTGTCATCATCTCAGACACTTATGTAAAGGTTTGGATTACAGTTTTAAGTCTAATGAAAGCTGGACAAGTTCTGTTTACACCGCAGGTAAGAAGCAAGATTTGGTGTACTTTGGGATAAACATGATCCAAACAGACAGAACTTAGAAGTGAAAATACATGAGAACCCAGTAACAGTTTCTTTTTACCCCTGCTCTGAAAACGCAACATTTGGCAGCAGACTGACACCGCCGATGAACTTGATGAATAAGGCTCTAAATGTGATGTTCCTGCATTGTCCTCACCTTCAGCTACATACATTTATCCCCTCTTATGGGAAATGGCTCCCCGGCCTGGCAGATATATTCACCAGCACGCAGAAAGTGAAAGCACACCACTACAAAACCTCCCCATCTCCACCTCCTTTAGTGAAAATGAATAACAAGCCCCAAACATACACAGTAGCACAGCATATTCTTCTTCTTGCTGAAAGGCCTTGTCTCCCTTTTAGCCCTGGGGTACTCTGCTCTCATTGTCTGACAGAATGATTAATTTGACTGAACTTCACTTTGCAAACATCCCAAGTTCACTTTCTCTCCCTGTACAGCTGCTGGCCAAGCCTAACAGAAGCAACGTTTTTAGGGCTGTGCCCTGCACGACAGCTGATTCCTTTTGTAGAAACACAAGGCGTCTCATCAACATCATACAGCAAAAAAGATAAAAGGGAACAAATAAATAAGCAACACTTGCTTTTAACTGTTTGGGGAGACAGAACAAATTTGTATGTCATATCAAATCACTATGGCTCTTACTATACCTCTTTACTCGTCTCACTTTAACATCTCTGTGAAAAAAATACTGAAAGCACATACAATATCAAACCAGATGGAAATGTTGCTGGAGTCACATTATTACATAGTTAAGCTAAGTTCTTTGACATGTTGCATAATTAACGTAAGTGAAGAGCGTCACACAGACAACTGCTTTAGGGCTTTTTCAATAGCTGAGGGAATGAATATGGCGATACATGTCGATCAAAAACCACTAAACTATTCCACACAAGGTTATGAAAAATATGAATTTAGATGTTTTAATTTTCTGGAATAAGTTTAGAATAAAATAAAATCATAAATTTAAATAAGTTTAAAGTATTGTGAAAAAGTTAGTTTGATGTATCACAAAAATGTGCAAATAAAATAAAAATTATTTGAAATATACATGTTTAAGTAGGAATATAGCTTGCTTCTAGCTTCTGTTTTTTTAACAGAATATTGATAAACATGCTACCATCATACTGTTGTGTATTCCTTTTAGCTAGCATGAATAAATCTATAGCATGAGAGAGTTACGGGGAAGGGGGGTCTGTTTGCAGCCAGAGGCTGAAAATATGTCAAGTTTCTAGTGTAATATCAACATTTTCAAGCAGCAGCTAAACTGCTTTAAAAATTTTAATCTCTTTATAGGTTTAAACCCCAAAGTTGAAAAGTTGGCATACAGAGGTAAGCAATAGAAATGCTACAAAACACTCTTTCTTTTATGATATGACCGCTTTTGGTCCCCTCACCACAACTAGCTGCTTTCTTTCATAACTAAACTTAGAGAAGGAGCTTTCAGTTTCAATGCACCTCTTCATTTGGAATAAACTTCCAGACCACTGCAAAGCTGTTGAAACACTGAGCTGCTTGGCTAAAAATTCATCTGTTTAGAGCTCCCTTTGAGTCAGCAATTAAAAATAGCTGGAATGTCATATATTTTAAAGTGTCATATGTTTTATGTCTTTAATGCTGTATTTTATGGTTTTACTTTTGTTCTATTGCTGCTTTAATTGTATCCCATTATACAATAATTTATCACCCAAAGCACCTCAAACTACCTTCTTTTTGAAAGTGTGCTATATAAATAAAGTTGCCTTGCCTCTCAGACTGTCCTTAATCTCTATTTAGATTTTTTATTTATTTTACATAAATTCGACTAAGAGTTTTTTATATGCTTATCGAGCAAGAAGTCCTAAAACATTAATTTCTTTCCAAAAGAGCACAAACATGTATAAATGATGATGCATTACTTTTATGTTTGACTGCAAGAGTAAGAACTAGTCGTTCCAAATCCAATGTAGAAAAAGTTTATGAAATTCATCAAAGCACACAGATAACAAGGGCGATTTCTTTCTTACCGCACATAAAGCTTTATTCTCAAAACAGTTACTGCCCCAACATTATGGAACAACAAAAATATGGGTGTTAAGGAAAGAGACTCAAACCAGAAGTAAAACAACACATGTACAACCACAGTGACAACAGATTTTTCTGGCAGTGAGCCAGCTGCCACACCACAGAAATGACTCGGTTCTTATATGTGTTCTGTTAGAATACCCCCACTACCACACATATTTACATCTTTTAACATATGTGGATTGGAAATATCAAATTCAACTGACAGCAGCTTTCTCAAAATGTTCCTTCATATTTACCCAAAATAATTAACAGGAGGAGTGGCTTTTTTTTTTCTGTTAGACATATAAACTGTAGCTGTGTCAGTATTTTCCCTTCAACTATCTCAAGTGAAGCATGAACTTGATTTGACCCTTTAGTGCCAAACAACAACATCGAGAAATGTATTCCTATGTAATGGTTCTACGCCTTGCACTGTTTACCAGATAACAATGTTCTAAACATTTCTGAGAAAATAACTGCACTGCTGTGTTAAAAAAATAAATTAAAAGGTTACTCTTTCAAATGTGTCTCCAATCTGTGTGAAAAGGAACATTAACACTAGCAAAGTATGATTAGCAAAACTGTTAGGCTTTTCAACTCAATATGGAATTGGGTTATATTTTCTAACATGCACATGTGAAAGTCAATACAGACATGCATATACAATTTAAAAACGGGCTTGCGTTCTGAAGATGTAGCATGTAACACATTTCATAAAAATTAAGGAAGTCGCTACTGACATTAGAGACAATAATAAACCTGGAGACTAACTGGATACATGAAGAGAAAACCCTTGTTAGAAACCAGTGGTATTATATTCAATCTGAATTCACTGTTACAGCATATACACAAACTGATATGGCCACAGCTTCACATAAGATCTCAGAACAGAACATGACCAATTTGGACTGGAAAATGAAAGTGGAAAAAAAACCAATACTCTAGTTGCAATATCCTCCCCAGGACTTCAAAATGAACTAAAAAGAATAAAACTAGACATCAGGATCCACATTTATTTTCTTTTTGTCCTGATTGAGCTTTCTTTGTTGTTGCTATGAAGTTTTAGAAGCTCATATTAGTAATAACAAGTGCGAAAACATGAGATGCACTAATTCACTCTCTCTCTCTCTCTCTCTCTCTCTCTCTCTCTCGCACTCTCTCTCTCATATTTTGTTGCGATAGAATCACAATTAATTAGTATTCGGAAATAGAGTTTTATATATATATATATATATATATATATGTGTGTGTGTGTGTGCGCGTGTATGGACATTTATTATGGTTATTATTAAAGGATACAGCCACTGACTTTGAATCACTCTGGAGTTCTTTTAATGTTGGACCGGTTGAAGATTGCAGCCAGCTGGGTTTGGACTTAAAGGAAACGTATGTAAGAAATGTATTTTAATTAATCATAAAATGGCCCCGATATGTCACTAGACATTAAGAAATCATGTTCTTTTGAAATACTTATATCACTGTCAACAGTGGTCCGGCCAGGATATTGTTATGTAAAAGTGAAAGTTGCAGCCCTCAAGTGATGTTATTGTTGTCATGTTCTGTTTTGGTCTGAGGCTCCACCCTCAAGCTATCTACAAATCACGAAGTCAGTAGAGTTTCCTCATCCGGGTTGCCAGCTCTGCTCTGTTTACCATAGCAGAAGCTCCGTACGTTATGGACAAAACATGTATAACGTTACAAAACCTAACAGACCTCGTTATCAATCCGAAATACGTTGTGACAAAGTCCGAAATAAAACAACAATTTGTATAGAAGATGCCTTTGAAAGATGGAGACGGCTGAAAATGGAGAAGAATTTGAATACAGACGCCTACGTCGCCAATTTTCTCCTGGACAGGTAAGATTCACCTATGTTTGGCTAACTTACTTGTACTTAATGTAAATTGACATTTCAACGACAGTCGAACAAAGTTATGCATGTTCGTGGAAAGTAACATTACGTTAGCGCATATGGAGGAAATTGGTCATCAAATTGAAAAGGTAAGGAATTGTTTGGGAGATAAAATCGACAAGTTGTCATTGCTAACATTAGCATCAGGGCCCGTTTCTTTGTCATTATGCTGAACTGTCGAGGAAAACAACAGCATGTCGATTCTGGCAATGTGAAACGTAATAGAGACGTATTGAGTAGCCTATACCTCGGTACAAATAATTCCTCATTCGTTCTTCGCATACATTGTGGACTACACATGCTGCAAGTTAACCTGTATGACCATTACTAATGTTATTTAGTTAGGGTCAGCCATTCCTGCTGGATCACGCAGCAGCTGGAAACCCCAGTCAGGAAGGGATACACAGTTCTACTGATTTTGAATGTGATTGCAGTACCGCTTTTGGCCACAATCCTACATACGTTTCCTTTAAGATAATTTTTCTATTTAAAAAGGTTCAGTCTGACGTTCTTTGTCCACTGCAGCTGCATGATAAACCGTTAAAGAACAGGCTCCTTACTCATGTATTATAAAGTGTTTTCAGTGCTCAGTGTTCATAGAAAAAGAGGGGGCGATCCAAGGAATACCATGACATCAGTTACCCCCTTTATAGAGGGAATTTTAAGTAATTATCTACTGGATTAATTTCCTTAGAGGTAGTGTCTGTGAATCTAAACAAACTATATGTTGGTTTGAGATTTATCCTCATATTGATGGCAAAGTGTTGGTCATTGCATACATACTGTACAGCAGTTACATAAATCAAAAATTCAAATCAATATTTTAGCTTTCGGGAAAGTGATTAGAGTGCACAGGGAAGTGAATCCAGCCTTGAGGATCACAGTTCAGTTCTTAAGTAGAATTTGTCCTATTTGATCTTGCCGATGTCTGCTATTTGTTTTCATCTGAACAGAAAGACAAAAAAGCAAGACGCGGGTATGATGGATTCCTTCAATTGCTCTGCACTTCAAAATTGTCACATACTTAGAAATACAAACACATTTTTAAACTTTATTGAGAATTACAGAAGAGCCTCATCCTGAACATTTCCCTAGACTTATAAACCAAAGCTGAATCTAATGAAACATAGTAACCTTGACATTTAATCGTAATTAACGGAGTTAGAGCAGTTTAAAAGAAAGTATCTATCTGAAGCAAGAAGTCACTCAGTTAACAGTATAAAGCCTCTCAAAAGAAAAACAGCATCAACAGATGGCTTGCCAACAGTATTTGACCCAATAGATCTTAAATAAAGATCAAGAGGAACCTTAATGAGAAAAGGCAAGAAGATTTTAATTGGTGATAAATGTAAAACGTTTTGTCCTAGTTTTGGATACAACTAGGACTAGATTTGATTAGTTTGAAAAGTATAACAATCCATTTGCTTACATTATGAATATATATATATATATATTCATAATGTAAGCATTTAAATAGTTTACATATTCAATAAGCCTGTGTGGAAAAAAGAAAAAAAAGAAAAGAAAAAAGTCAATATTACTTGTAATTTCCACAGGGAGAAAAGAGAGAAAAAAGTACTACCATTACTCTAGTTGTTCAAAATAAACTGCTTGGGGAATGTAAATTGAGTTTTCTTGTTAACATTTGTGACTCTGTCCCATTGGGAAGCAAAGCACAGAATTCTAGACAAATGCACGGCTTTCCAATTCTTGACAGTGACAGCACGGAGGCGATGGAAACCACAGCCTGTCTAAATAGTTCTGTCTGCTGGTTTGGTGGGAAGTGGTTTGTTATTTTAGTAATTTCCCTATGAAAAAGATTCATGAGAATGAGCTCAGGTAAGAAAGTAATCCTATGGCTCACAGAACTCCATTAACTAGCCGCGTTTTTGCTCCATTTCACTCCTGGATAAGCCTGGGAATGAATGATTAACTTAAGAAGAAGAGGAAAGGGAGAAATATGGGGGGTTAACAATGAGTTATCTTGTTAGCCCATATTCTAATCAAACAGTGAAACTAAACGTAACATGCTACTTCTCTTATTCATCTTTTTGACAGAATGTTTGGTTACAGAAAGATAACCAGATATTGTTGGTAAAGGTAAGGTCACAATAAAAAAACGTTTCTGTGATTATCCACGAAGGAAGATTACTACAAAAATATATTGCAGGATTTTATCACTTGCTAAAGGTATTTTAATAACCCTATGTAGCAGTTTTAAAATAATCCCAACAATATAGTGTTTATTGAACCAGGTCAACCAAATGCCATTCTTTCATTATTCTACTGGTGTGTAGCACTCATTTCTGTGGCAAAGTCTTAAGGTGGAAGGTTTCGTTTTGCATCTGAATAAAAAGAAAAACAAGAAAAAAAAAACAACAACACACATTTAAAGCACTATTTGATCAAAATTCTAATACATTTTTAGAAATGTGAAAAAATAAGTACAATCCTTCCTCCATAGGTAAATGAAACCCATTAATACTGGGAACCCCTATAACAACCTCAAACCTCAAGCAATGGAGAATGAATCATAAAGTAACTGTAAATAAGCATGTCCTGATCTGATCTTAGTAATTCTTAGGGGTTGTGTTTAAGCCATTTTTTATTGAAAGAAAAAAAAAGCACCAGATATCTGTTGAGGTCTACTGTTTGAGATTTTATGAGCTGCGCATCTAGCAAGACACAAGGTCACATTTTGCTGAATCAATTTTTAACAATGTCTGTATATTTTCTTGTGTATGACTTGAGAAGCTGTTGTATAATTTAGACATACTATTTTGCCAGTTGAATTTGAGTTTTCCAAGTAGATTCTAAGTTACATTTACCATATACAATGATGTTCCCAGTGACGAGGTAGCAACATCCAAAAAATGTACATTACCCAGCCAGAGAAGCTCAGGTACCACATAGAAATGTTTAAGTGCAGGATAGCTGCACGAAGATCAGCTGAAACACAAGTCACTAAATTTTAAGATTTCCAAAATGAAACAATATGTCTATTAAAAATCAAAATGAAAAAAAAGAGAAATAAACTTGCTTCTCTAAGTTTTGCCGTCACATGATTAGGAGAAACTGAACCGAAAAATCTTACAGGGCAAATTATTGCTTACTTCAGAGTAAATACCCAAACATTAATTTATCATTTCATCATACAGTCCAGGTGTAAACATAGTCAAAAGCAAGATATTGGATTCGGAAGAAATATAGTGGTTTTGGAAGAAATTATAAAGCTGTGTGCCTTTTTGTTAAAAACTCTTAGGACATTAAAGCACCATTCTGAACACAGTTGACATGTGTTGGAGTAGCATATTAAAGAGGTCCAGTAGGAACTCTGGTTGGGATAAAATAACAGTCCCTGGCAAGACAATGCAAAATAAGCCAGAAATTACATAACTGAAACATCATTAGAAAGCAGGTGGTAATCATGGTGTTGCCCAATCCTTACTTTTAAATGATACTATGATTTACTTTAAATCATAATTATTGGGGATGTTTAAGATAAACATTGTCAATTAAAAAGTATTTTACCAGAATTTAACCCAAAGCTTTTTTAGAATTTTTTATGAAGACTAACTGTTTTGCTTTAATAATGACATTTGCAGACTTTGAAGTTTGAATTGTTGAATACAGCTTTATAGTTCCAAAACACTGCAAAAAACAAAGCAGGATATTTTTTCTTCTGAATTCATTAATTTCAAGCTTAATCACAAACATAACATGACCGTTCTTTAAGTGCACTTCAAAAACAAAGATTTTCCAAAAGACAGAAACAACTGTGACCTTTTTGTGAAACATTAACAGGATGAAGAGAATAAATCTAAATCTGCTTACCAATATTACCTTATGCTATGTATGTGATAGCACTAGTTAAAACTACTCATTTCAATACTAAACATGACATTAATCATTTTTATACATTACTTAATATGTAATTTACAACTGTACATTACAATCATATATGAAAAATTACAATTATATTTCTGTTACTTTAAATGTAGAGTCGGCATTGTCACACTTACATAAAGGTTTATGTCAGGTGTCGATCTGCTGCATGACTGAAGATTCTGAAGTAAAATTCATTCAATTTTTATTAGAAAAACTACTCTGCAAAAAATTGTCACAATTGGAGCACTTGTACATATGATTATGTAATGCAACAGAGCACGCTCATCTTTTTTGTCAACTTTCCCCATAAGGAGCCCCATATTAAGCTGTGCAATATTTATTCACAAATACTTTTTTTCTTATAAAAAGCAATGAATACTGTGAATAAGGTGCTCAGATGGAAAAAAAAGTACCAGTTTAAGACCTTCAGCTGTTTGTCTGGAATAAAAGGGAGGCCAGTGAAAAAATGAGTGTATGAGCCAGACATCACCAAAGGTAAGAGAAAAGGGATGATTCACTCCAGCTGGAGCCACTCCTGATTACTGACACCAATGACTAACAAGCCTTAAAATAAACATTTATTTTATTCCAGAAACATGTCAATCTCTGACAGTGAGTTTTACAGATTTTATCTGTGTCACTCCATACCATCCTACTCACTGTGCTCAGTTTCAAGATAGATTTGTCCTAATCCTGTGTTTGTCCGTGTCCCAACTGATTTAAACTTTACTGTTATGACTGTGATTTTGCACAGGTTTAGGAAACTCCTTAACTCTGGGGTTCCCAGATTGACCTGCCTAATGTGGACCAACCTGTGGAGAATGTTCTGGAATTGAAATATGAGGACGAGCTCGACAAGGGCCTCCTCACTGAATTTTGAAGGGATGGTGACGGCCAGCACGCTGCAGATGCCGCCCATGGTGGCAGCACACCTGTACCCGCGTCTGTACTCCAGACCTCCCACACTGCCTTCAAAAGGAGACCGCTTCCAGTCGGTGGTTAACGTAAAGGCTTATGAAGCAGCAGTGATTTCTATCAGGGCCCTGAATGTAACCTCCATGCTCTCATCTTATAGAGATGAGCTGTGTGAAGACATGGCTGCAAAGCCCGACCCTAACGTGTGGGAGATCACCTTGTTGACGGACTCAGGTAAAGTCGTCCTCATAGCTGACAGAAAAAAACCCCCCAAATAAATAAAAGTCCTCAGACTAACAGCAGAAAATAACTTGTATACAGATACAAGTTAAAATTAAAACATAATGCCAAGTACTGTCATAAAACCATAAAACATAATGTTATCTTACCAATCAGAGAGTGCCTCCATGTCCTCAGTCAGTAGCTCTCTGCTCCTTTAGCTTAGCTGCTACACCGCCGCTCACTCTGCTCCTCTCTTGCTCCATCAACAGTTTCATCTTTTGGTCATGGCCTTTCTTTGCAAATACAGTTTTACGTTTTTAACCTGTTGTTGGCATATTTTTGTCCATAATTCGCATCATAATGCACTTACGTAAACATATACCAATGTAGTAGGGAAGCTACAAGGGCTAACGTAGGTGCAGCTTCAGCTTCAGTTCCTGTTTACTGTTCCAAGCCGAGACCGTGCGCTGCGAGCAGCAGGAACGAGACACTGGATTTAGAGCCAGTCGTCCTGACCAGCCCGTTCAGGACGATTGGATGAGGTTTTTCCAAGATTTTCCATTTCAGAGGCAATTATGATTTGCTTTTCTAACAAAACACCTAATGTATTGGTTGCTATCGGTATGTGGAGAGTTTTTCTAGCAACATTGCAAAAAAGTGTTTTCGAAGAAATCACCTCCCCCACCTTTAATTGTTCTCAAATAGAAAGTTACGTTTATTTTTTTGTGAGATTATGCTGCTGTAACATTGATTTTTTTTTTTACAATTTGTACTTGAAACTCTTGAAACAATTACTGCTTGCTAGGATCAATTTTAAATGAAGCTAAAGAGTAAAGGTTTGCATGCATAAATGTGAGCGTATTTTGTTGAGAACAGAAGCAAACCATATAATATTTTAGAAATATTTGTTACTTTACAGTAACTATCTGTACGCCAATTTGGAAATCCTTTCATCGATCAGCCTCATAATAAGGTATATAATTATTATGCTCTACAAATGGGTACTAACCTCATTTTTTCTAAGCACACAGAAATAAAGGCTAAAAAAGTCTACATAACTTGGAGGAGAAAAAACGTTGTGATGGAGTGATTCAAATTTAAGATTTTACTATTACAATATCTTTGAAAATATAATTGTTTCTTGTCTTCATATTTGGGCCTGGGGCTGTTTGATTAAATTTGTTAACTCAAATTATCTACACAGATGAAAATGTTGAAATGCACACAATTACAAGGTGTTATGTATCTCTACGTACCAAACAAAACTCAGGATCAGTTGGACTTGGACTTTCACAAGTTTTTTGATCACTTAACATACCAGTGGAATAATGGTTGGTTGTATTGATCTATTCTCAATAAAGGTTTTTCCATCAATTACTGACAAGTGTTTAAACAAGCATTATTGTTTTTTATAAACTACAAGTTAAACTCTCGTTTCCCCTGCATTGTTATTCATTTTACATTTTAATTTTCCTTTAGGGCTTGCTTGTCCAATTTCCTATTAGAAACAAACTCCTGGTTCAGCTGAATATTATTTTAAAAATAAATCTCCTCGGGTGTTTAATATTTTTTAAGCTTCAATTTTTGTGCTTACAAATCCCAAGATGGCAAAGTAGACAAAACATACCAAATAAATCACACAGTAAAATAAGTTATCAATAAGTCAAGATGACACGGTGATGGCTTGCCAGATGTGGCTTATGACAGCTCAAGGTGACACTTTTTAATTTCAGCTTGACGAAAGGATGAGCTAATGGACGACCAATGCCCACGAATCTGAATAAGATGCCAGACAAGTTTAGCAGGTGCCTCTGTGCTTACGTGGTCACAATGCCATATGCTTCAATTTTAATTATGAGGGACTTGGGGAGAGAGGGACTCTGGGCTGAACTATGAATCACTGCCTCTCTGTCAGCCTCAAAATCCCCATTCTGCTGGAATTAAGGGGGCAGAACTGTCCACTTGGATCTCCCCCATCTAAAAATAAACACAACTTGGACAGTTTATACAAAGTTTGCTCTCATTAACAGTTTTTGAGATCATTTAAAGACTTTTACAATAATTAGTGACATAAAAATAACTAAATGGTGATTATTGAAATAAAACCATTGCCATCTTAATCTGTGATGATTGAATTAGTTCTAAACAAGTTTAAAGTGTATGAAAATGTATAATAACTACCTAAAGTTTGTAAGGGAAATACATTTATGATATGAGAACTTACTAAGAATTACACATTCACTACACACAAGCATGGATTAATGAACATAATACAAATGTTTCTGGTAAGCTCATGTTAACAACTAACTAATGATGATAACCTCAGCTTAAGATATGTCCGTCCACACCAATGTCCCCACACCTATGTGTGTGTGCGAGCATGCAGGTCTGAATAAAGTTTCCCCATGCAAGTGATTGATAGCTGGTGTAAGGAACCGTCAATCCGTCCTACAGGAATCGACACAGACATGGAGGAGGCAAGAGATGTATGCATCCAGGGTCCCACAGAGTACAGAGGCCACAGGCGGATCAGCGCAGGGTCGATCACCCACCAAGAGAGGAACAGATGGAAGCCCCAGGGGAACACCCACCAGCCGCAATGCTGGGGCCCGAGAGATCGCAGTGACGAGCCCACGGGCTCCGCCGGAAACCGGCTACGCCAGGGCGGGCCCGGATCAGGACCCGGAGGCCACGGGGACCAGGGGCACCCCGCCCCCCAGCGGGGCCCCAACCAGGGACCAGCCGACAATAGCCCCCCGCCGCCGCTGCAGGCAAGGGGGATCCGCAGCCAACCGACGGACAACACACGCCGCCGCCATCCCGGACCAATACCCATCGCCAACAACCCGGCACACACCCACATGCCAGGGAGCCACAGCAAGAGCCACAGCGGATGTACGCCCTCCCCAGGCCGCGCCCAGCCGGCACCTGGACATCCAGATCTTCCAGCTCCTGGGTCCAGATCCCGCCCCACGCAGGGCGCCAAGATCAGGGGCCCAGCCAATGCCGGACAGCCCCCCCCAGATGAACCGACCAGCCAGCAGAAGTCCTGGAACCGGCAGGAGGCCTGGGCGCCAGGCACGGTCCCCACCGATCCACCGGACGGCACCAACCTACTCTACAACCCCGGCACCCCCATAAGAGGTGCCCCAGTCAATCCAAGGAGGACGTCGGCCCGAAACAGCGGCCGCCCGACACACCGGACCACCCAGGACCCGCCAGACATGCACCAGGACCGAGCCGGGCCGCAACCGGGACCCCCGGCCCCAGGCATCGAGAGCCATCATCAACCAGCGGGCAGGAGCATCCATCACAGACGGGGAGTAACTGAGGGGAAGAAGACGCATCAGGCCAGAGGGAAGCCAAACACCCAACCTGACAGGTAGACATAGACAGACAGAGACACTCATACGTACCCTCCCTCTCATGCGTACACATTCTTACAAATACAGGACATACGAAAAAAGGACGCTATACACTCATTCATACCCCCCATACGTACACTATACTCCATACTCCCAGGCCCAGGGACAGACGCCCCAATAGAGCACCCTGCCCCTGCAACCGGGAGACAGACCCCTTTGCCCACCAGGATGGGGACAAGCAGACCGCCAAGGCCCCCACACCGGCAAGAGCAGCCCACCAGCCCAGGACCCCGACCAGACGGCCTGATGTTCTATCCGGGCTCCGACCCCTGATGGTCCAACGAACAGGGGTGTGGAAAGACCCCCCAGCCTCTCTCCCCCCGCTCAATGTGGTGTTGTTGCATGTTGTTCTAATGTGCACTTAAAACAGAGGGGTGGGACATGGGAATACTGCCGGGTACCCCCATTTCCCCCCTCGGGCCCTCAGTGTCTAGATGCGTTTAAACAGTGGGTGCCGGCACCACAGGCGACGCCCCCCACATCGGGCCCCCTATATGGGGCCCCCCATGAGGGGTCCCGCCCCCAGCGCCAATGCGCCCCACCGCCAGGTCCCTACATGTGCGTTCCATGTAAATGTTGCAAGTGTAAGTGTCTAAGTTGCTCAATAAAATCGGGAACCAGGCCGCCACCGGGTAGCGAAGACGGAAAATGCAAACTTACTTAATGGGTCATTGTAGAATCTTTTAATTTTTTTTGTGAAATATCCAGAAGAAAATAGTGTTTGAGTAGCCTTGGCATATTAATGTTTAATTTACTTTTGTCTGAAAAACTCAGACTTAGATGTGAATAGCTTTATATAAACTAAAATTTAAAGATCATTACACATAAAAAACAAACTTTTGACAATCTGAACAGGTAGTTTTGATGAGGTCAGGTATAAAGAGGAAAACGTGATGGAGTCTAGATAAGCTTAACCTACCTCTAAAGACAAACAAGCCAAACTCCACATTCTCTGACAGAGAAGCTTGTGCTGCACTACATCAAAGGTTTCCTCATTTATCCAACCAAGGTTGGACTCCAACCCCAAAGTTTTATTTGGTTTAAAACAAACCTTTTGCTCACACTGACTTTAGGAGGCCACAAGCCAGGTAGGGAGTCTCAGCAGGACCTGCAGCCTGATCCTCCCCCATAGCATGCCCCAACTGTATCAATTATCCCATCCAATGTTGTCAGCTAATTAACTGATGTTGAACACAGGAAGTGGCTCGAGCAATTCCATGCAATGAATCATTATAGAGAAACAAATTAAAAACCTTACTAAATGTGATTAATATTGGCTGTATGGATTGAGCATTGAATAATAATTAAGCCTGAACAGTTATCTTCAGTTCTGGCTGAAAACATAAGTGGTTTTGTGAACAGAGTGGGGATTTAGTCAGGATTTCTGGAAAGGAAAGTTGATATGAGTCCAAATTCAAACGTAATGCTAATTGCATCTAAGCTGCAAAAGCGCAAGCATTGTAAAGGGCAATACATGAACACAAATAAAAGAAAGATTTAGATGGACCTTTTATTTTATTTTTTCAAGTTTTTAATTGTACAAGACACCAAAAAAAGACAAAACCAACAGCAAAAGTAGCCCTGAGGGTTAGAGAGAGAAAAAAAAGGGGGGCTTCCAGACCACAATACAAATTAGTTTTTTTTTTTTTTTTCTTTTAAAAAAGAGGTTACAATCAAACACAACATCTACAGATGATAGAAGAAAGATAGAATAATGCTAATGAATAACCTTGTTTCAGCACCTGAGACCTTGTTGATCCAAACCACAGCACAGATCAGGTAATGGTGTGGTGGGATAAAAAGGGTCTCCAAACCTAGATGGACCTTTTCTTATAATAATAATGCAACAATAGGAGAAGCAGATATTGTATTGCAAAAGAAAATTAATTGACTTTTGAGGAGACATTGCCTTATTCAGTTATTTACTTAGTGTTTATGGCATCATATTTTTAGCTGTTTTAGCTAATTTCCTTGTGTTACATGTAAATTGCTTTGTGAGCTTTTTGTGTTTCTTACAATTCCTGACCTGATATTCTCTCCTTTTCATTTTTTTGGCCATTGTCCTTTAAAGTGCAGATACTTTCTTTAGGTTGTGATGGCGTTAACTTTTTTTCAGTATGTTTGTTTAGTGTTACTTGCCTCTTCTGGTGTCTAGAAAAATAATTTCTAAAGTATTGTGCCTGCTGAATAAGTACAATAAAAACACAAACCTCTTATTAAAAATCAACACCAATATAACAGGCTTTTTGCAACAATAGCATAATTCCTTAAAACTTGATATCAAACAAATATATTGTTTGAACACTAGATCGTAAAAGTCTTCCCTTTTTAAATTCTTTTTTTCAACAATATCCCTTTCAGTTTTTTACAATTTTTTTTTTCTTTAAAAGAATGATGGGCAGATGAATACCTTAATATTGTATTCAAGATTAAAGAAAAGGTATGCACAAAGTCGCTCTTTTAAATCCTTCCTATTTTCAAAGATGAAACTGTTGGTTTTATAGCTCTGCTCATTGCATCAACCTTTCAAGTATCACACATTTCAAGAATCACAACATTCATCAGAGCAGTTGAAAACTTAAACAATTGTACTCCTTTAAAGTATATAGCACTTATCTATAGTCAGTATGTTCTTTCTAAACAAGATTGGTCAAATAACTTAATCATGATGGGAAAAACCAAATCACCAATCCCAACAAATGGCTCAATGCTATTTTTTTAAATAATCTGTGTTCCGGATAATTTTTGGATTAATATGAAATATTTGAGGGGCTCAGTACATGTAAGTGACGTAAAAATGATGATGTAAAAATCAACTTATTGACACCTTATGTAAATGTTACAAGTAACTGGGTAGCACATTATTTACTATAAAAATGGAACTGCATTAAAATATAGGAGTCATATTACAGAAAAATAAGAAAAAAATGTAACGTTAACAAAGCACTTCAGCATACTGATACAATTTAACTGCAAATGTCAAGTCAGATTTATGTTAGATATAAACGGTACAGATAGGCATACTTTAGGTGACATTTGGAAGCTTTCTAAACCTAATCAATTGATGCTATAGAAGAACTTTTAAGCCATCTAAAACTTCTATTGGGACAAAACATCTGTGGCTCTCTACGAAAATAGAGAAAATACTGTGGATTAAATGCAGTGTTATTTTACTGTGCCTTTGCAGCACTTTAAAGATACAGTATGGTATTTATTTATCAATGTAAATGATAATTGGACTGGGACTCACTCCTTACTTGCAGAAGTATTTGAGACCAAGATCCTGATCAGGACTTTCCTTTTTCTTCACCCTTTTTTGCGATATGCATTTACAATATGACAAAAACTAGCATTATACATCTTTTTACAGTGTAAGCTTTTTTTAAATTTGCTTTATGAACATTAACAAAAAATCTGTTGCACAACAGTAAATAATTAAAATCAAAGCAATGTCGCACATGCTCTTTTTGTTAATTGCTTTTCTTTGTGTACATCACAAAGTTTTAATGTATACCGTACATTTTAGAAAATCACTTCATGTCAGACTTGGTTGACATTCAGCAACTTCAATACAGGCTGACACTCGTCAGAGACAGAAGGAAGAGAGGGAAGCACTTAGGAAATGAGAGCCATGAACAATGACAAAGCTAAAAACTATTCAATGCCAGAAAATTATGTGACGGGAAGGGTTACAAGGTTTCTACCCTCTTAGTTTGAGTTCTGCTAAAGTGCAGGAACATCGCTGGGTCAATGCTCAGGGCAAGTCAACGAGTGACTGCTAGCTTGTTGCCATTTACATGTGTCTTCAAGTGTAAAATTTGGGCAAAACAAGAGTGTTTGGAAAATCTTGAGCTAAATTACAATTGGCTGAGCCTGATTGATGTCATTGAACAAAAGGACAAGGGTATAAGAGCAAACATGTCAGCATTAGCTGTTTATTTTGTCTCCCAGGAGGGAAGAGAGTGGAGAGCCTAGAAGGGAGGTGATGACAAAGCCGCTAAAATGATGGGCTGTAGATGCCCTTCACCAACCTCTGATGATGAGCAGCTCAGACCAAGAGCTGCTGACAAATAGTCTTGTGGGGAACAGGATCTTAGATGTATTTTATCATCTGTTCTCCAAATAGCATTAATTAACACCACTGCTGCCACTGAAGGATCCTGATCATGCAGAAATGCCAGGAGGAACTCAGATATGCTAAATAAATTGCTCAGTATTTAACAAATTTAGAATGTAAAAAAGAAACAAAGATTTGGCAAAAGCACCTTTGCTAAAACAATTCTAAGCTATATATATATATATATATATATATATATATATATATATTACTTTAAGATTTTATGAGATTAGTATTAAATGTGGTAGTTATTAGGATAAAATGATCAAATTAAGCTTTTGTTTCATGTAAATAAAATTGTAGTAAAACATAATTAACACTACCTGTAATGTTCCTTTTTACCTATAGAGGTGGATTATTTTTGTGGTTCCTAATGTTACAGATGTAACCTTTTACCTGGTTTAATATCTGAAATTCATTTTGTATATATCTCTGTTTAATAGCTTAAAAATTTTATCAAAATAAACGGAACTATTAAACAAGCTTGAAGCTACATAAAATATGACATATCTCAAGAATCTACAGATGTGGGACAGTTTTGAACTTTGATAGTCTTCAGCTTATTTATTGTGAATGAAGAGCAAACATTTTACAGAGCATAATTATTTCAAATAGACAAGTATGATTAAGGCTGGTAAATTAGCTTTAAAAAAATAAGAGGAACAAACTAATAATTTTTGGCAAAACTAGTAGTTACTGTTAATATATTTACCCCAGTAATGTTACTATGCAACTTCATCTGGAACAGAAAATGAAACTGCAACTAATTGAGGCTGCATTCACATTATCTAATCTTTTCTTTTTATTGTTAAATTGAGAAATATTTTTACCTTAATATTCTACAAAAATAAGTATAAGCCTGGTAAGAAATACTACTGGGAATTAGTACTGGTTAGTGATTCAATTTGACATTGTATTTTTTTTTCTACCTATAACAGCACTGGAATAAGGAAAGTCAAAAGTAATTTGGCGTTTAGTATAAAATATAAATAATGAAAAAAACACTGGCCAATACATCTTCCATTTAGATAACAAAAGTAATCACGGAATTTCTGTTTTGAATTACACAGTTTTATTAGCTTGCAAGGCTTTGGTAATGTTATTTTGGAAGATCAATGTCACTAAATCTTGTTAAAGCTGCTGTAAAGTTGAAATTGAAGGGAATCAAGAGACAGATGCTGGGACAGCTTACTCCCGTGTACAGTACTGGCAGAAAAAAAGAGTCTGAAATAAGAGGTTGTGAGAGTGACTGATTGGAGCACAGCCCACATGCATATTCCAAAACAGAATTGTAAAAAAAATTAATATTTCATACCTAATAAACAAGCAAACAAATTAAAACTTTTAGCATTTGAAGTTCCTCCTGCTTATGAGACTCAACTTGATTTTATTGGAGTTGACTTGAAACATTTCCCTTTAAGATATTTTCATTGAACCAAAGCAAACTCAATGGAGGGGTTATCCCCACAATTCTTACACCAGAGATCAGTCCAATGAACCAGACTGATGTTGTGCTTAAGAACTAACTCAAGAATGTGTCTCAGTGCTGCATAAATCAAAACCCACGCATGCGTTTCAAAGTAAATACATGCTGAATAATTTCTACACTTCAGCACTCTCTGAATCTCCACTTGCCTTAAAACAGTGGCACTGTACCGACTGTCTAATCTGCCTCTTCAGTTCCAACCCACATTCCTGACTAGAGGCCTGTTGTTTGAGCAGTTCGTCTTGGAAACCAATGGGGGAAAGAAGACGCCCCTGAAGGCATGACCTTCCCTCACTGCCACCAATTATATCAAGGCCTTATAAAATATAGATTATGTGCCATCTCAGTGCTGACATATCTAAAGGCTGGTAGCATGGGGAGTGTGCACAGAGGCCACAGGCAGAACCCAAGGGGAGAGCAAGTTGAAAATGACAAGATGAGGAGAATACAGTAATTCAAAGGATGACCTTGATGGGGAAAACTCACGTCTGCTATGGTTAAAATAAGAATAAATAAAAAAAGAAGCTTAGATGGCCTCCAAAATGACTGGTTGATCAATTTGAATCCAATCAAGGCTCTAAATATTAATATGCACTGATTATGTGATATTCATTAGCTTAAACTGCATTCTAGACCAATAACCATGTATTATTAATGGATAGGAGCTAAGTTTGGAACAATTGGCATTTAACTTTGTGTCTTAACCTTTCAGCATAAATGTCAAGTCAAAACCTAATAGAAAAAAGTATGGAGCTCACCCAACAGTGATTTCTTAAATTTCAGGTCAAGAGCCTTTTTTTATTGTTATGTTATTTATTTATTTTTAAGGGGGTGGGAGGCGGTTAGTGGGGGTGGGGGGGATTATGAGGCCCACCTATATTCAATGCTCAAAATGTCATGTGAAAGGCAATTTGTGATTATTTTTACAATTGTTGGTGGTAAGATATCATATTTCATGGTGCAGTATGGCAGAAAAGCATGAAGAATCTGAAAGTCTTTGGCTTTTCTTTTTCCTTGAACAAATACACACACACACACACACACACCACCGAATAATGTGCATATCATGAAAAAAAAAAAGGTTGTGCTAGTGGAAGAATGCTGATAAATCTTCTTAACAAAAAGAACCTTACTTCAGAGGTTTGGGTTTTTGTCTTCAAGTTTTAATCAGCCACAATGTGCTGGTAATCTATAGAAATGCATTCCTTTTTTCTTTTTTTTTTGCAGCTGTGACTGTTTATTTTCTGTAGGTCAAAATTATTAGCTGTATGACGCACTCAAAAAGCCACCTATTTGGCTTGGTCAGAAAAAAAAAGAAGAACACAGGGTCAAATTTATTCCCCTTTTTTGCACTGTCAGATTGCCATTTGGTACTATCATATCATACCTATGACTACACTATTCTGTAAATTTCAGTTTATTTGTCCTGGGAATAGTTTAGTCACTTGTCAAGATAAATAATTAAGAAAATCTCTTAAAATCTCTCATGTCATATTGAATTTCCCCTTTTTGGGAATAAAGTATCTATCTATCTATCTAGTCTTTATTTTATATTTGTACATCATATTTAGATTTATTCTAAATCTCACTCCTGTTTGGGCCAGTCCACTCTTACAAAATAATAAGAATAATATCACCCCTAATTAAACAAAACATTCAGTGAGTTAACCATAATTTTCCAATGGAACACACGGAAAGACTGAAGAAAATTATTCTAAATGTACCCACAACTTCAAAAATATCCTTGCATTAGGTCACTGGTGGAAGTTAATTTCCCTCTTCTTGTATGTGAATATACAGTGAAACCTAAACAAAAAATATCTGGCGCTTTACAATTGAATTGAAGGAAAACTTAATCTTTCACCACACTGAAATTTATTTACCAGGGAATCCTGCAAAGCTGGCACACTCATACAAAAAAAAAGAATATTAAAGCAGCTTCATAAAACTTTGATTTTCAACATCTAAAAGTTTATGTCTGTAATTTCTCTAAACTATCAACGTGGTTTGTTGCCTTTGTCGAAAAATGAATGGAAATAGCAGCAGTCACTGAGGTGACAGTTTCACCTTTGGTATTCCTTTTCTGAATCTTTTCACATTGGGATGCAAAAACAGCCAATGAGAGGCAGAGAATGGTCTTCTGAGTTGTAAATAATGGAAGCAGGATCTTCGTAAAGTGTTACAAAGAGAGGAGTTCAATAGGTTAAGCCTCCTTTGCTGCCCTTTTAACCTCCATCAATTGATTCCTTAGTCAGAGCTCTGTTCTTTTTTGTTTTTACCTGAAAGCTCTACAAAGAAACTTCCCACATAGTCCTTTAGCAAGTCTCACTCAGGTTCTATGTTCTTTACCACCAGTCTTTCAAACAATACAACTTGTATTCACTTTCTTACTCTCTATTGTCTATTTTTCAACTAAATTTCAGCACCTTGTCTCTCTCCTCAGGACAGTTATCTCTTAAGTTCCATCTTTGGGGAAATCTGCTTTGCTGTATTGGGCTTACCTGTTTTCCAATTAAATCAAGATGTATTTGCCTTTGAAAAGAATCTCTTCTCTTAGTCTTCCTCCCATTGGAATAATTGATGGAGGTCTGTGGCCTTGTGATGAATGGCTTCCAAGTGGAGAGATGAAAAGAAAGATGAATGATTTCACCCCTGCGAGGACCGGAGTTGGGAACAAGGAGTGCTGACATTGTGACAAATACACTGACCAAAGCAACAAAATACTGGATGAATCAGCAAGGGACAGAGAGGTGGCATGTGCACATTGCGGCTCAACAGACGCTCATCTCGCCGGTTCCAACTCTGCGAGTCTGTATACACCACAGACAATTACCTGAGCCTTGCAATTAACTTCAGGCTAGGTGATAATGCTGATGGCTTGCCAGGATAGGAGTGGTGGTGGAAGGAAGCCAGCCAGATAGGACTGGAGAGGATTGTATCGGCCGCTTGTGTTTGTGCATTCTGAGGATATGGGAAGGCCAAGAGAACAGGTGCAGTAAAGTGAGATGATGCCCCAGGTGACTACATGTGGATGGTGCCACCACATTCCCAGCCAAGATTATGAAGATGACATACGTTTTTCCACTGCTGCTTGCAGAGTTTACTGTCATAGAGCATGGAGAAGCAACTATTTTACAGAAAGAATTAACTGGGCTTATGAGGGGCCATCTGTTCAAAAAGACAAGTAGGTAAGTAGGGTCTAAAACTCTACAAGTATCATATGTCCCTTAAGGGGATGATAAGACTGATGAGCAGTAGCACTGACTCAATTATAAGCACTTGTAACAACAAAGAACGAAATAACAATAAACCAAAATTAAAGTTAAGCATTCTAGCTTTGTTTAGATCCAAACAACTAGAAGTGATTTGCAAATTTGTTAATTTGCAGTTTTACCCTTTTTGTAGCCATCTTTTTTAAATAGAGAACTGAGCTCTGTGCCATAAAAAAAATTGCACTGTTCATTTTTTAGGCAATCACTTCAATACAACAAATAATTAAGGACAGCTTTTACAGCCAACTTACAGTATGTTTGGTTTATATGAAAATTGTGCTCTATGAATAAAATGCATAGACTACATTAGATCATTCTATGTGTAGATGTAACATGTTTATGGCTGCAAAAGTGAGCATTCTATGAAGGTTTGACTACAGGTCAGTTACCGGTTTTCAGTCATGACAGAGTTTAGAAAAATGTATGACTCTACATCCTTTTAATGAGAGGGCAGAGACAACTGGAGAGTAATTACTTTCTGCCCCTATGACTGTCCTGCAACTTTTAGATGTGCCTTTGGCTCCAGCAGGCCTCAATCATGTAATAAAATAATTAGCAGTAATCTGTAAAACTTGACTGCAAGCTGAGGAGGTAATTGAGCGGTTTTATTCAAGAGTGTTGGACCAGGGACAGATATAAAATTTGCAGGACATCGACCCTCAAGGGCTGGAGACTGACACCCCTGCTGTAACATCAATAATCTGTTTGCTTCTACCATAACTTAATAGAAGAGTAAAAAAACATACTGACCCAGAAGTACGATACTTGCCACTGTGCTGCACTGCTGGATGGGCTGGAAATATATCTCAATTCATGATATTACTTTTAAGTGACCCCTACGGCACTTAAATCCAAAGCCCAGAAAAGAATTACTAGAGGAGAAGTGCTGCTGTGCTGGGTTCTGTTCTGGGCTGTGTGTACTGCACACCCAGGGGCGATGGATGGATAAAAAGGTTTGAACTGAGCAGGCAGAGCCAGGGACCAAGTGGTGAGACTCGGATGATGAGGGGAGTGAGGGCTCAGGGGTATGTCAAAGCCAGATCCATTTAGATTAAGAGGTTTTAATATCCTCAAATTTCTCCACGAAAAAGTATTTTGAGCTGACTCTACCATCTTATTTGATTTTCCATCAAAGTTCAGACAATCTCAAATGATTTGACTTTATATTGCTCCCCTGACAACTCCTGCATCTCTCCTGCTATTTCAAAAACATGTAACAAAGAGAACGCTGCAGTCAGTGATGTCTAAACGGAAGCAATTTACAGCCACTTAAACAGGCGTGCAAAGCACATTTAGCAGCCTGTCCGAAGATAAGCACTCTTCAGAAATATGCTGGATTACTTTTATTAAGTTTATGTCTCCCGGTTACATATGCATGGAGTCTTGTAGAAGATCCCCCCCCCCCTTAGTTCTAAGCTCAGCTCTTTAAAGACTCATTTCTACTCTTTACCTGAAATGTCAGAGGTGGAAAAAAAAATCTAAATTCCTTTCAACTTCCATTATAACAGAATGTAAAGTTTTCTGTTTTTCATTGTTCTACCTAAGTAATCCAGTTAAACTTTATCATAATGAGCTTAGACTGTAAAGTATGCTCAACATGAGGAATCCTGATGACTCATAGAAAACCATGGTATTCTGAAAATGTTTGACTTGTGCAATAAGTCAAAATATTGGTTTTGTTGTTTTTCTTTGTCTGAATGGAATGAAAATGAATATTTTTGACACTGAAGAGTTGCATGAAGTTCAAAAGACACTAATACATAGGATATCTATTAAATGCCAGTGTACAGTGGGACACCACACTGTCTTCATCTGGTACATTCACACTCCGAGTGCAACAAGAGTCAGATGTAAGGTCACTGGTCTTCAGTATCTACAATCAGCCATGTAAGCATAACAAAATGGTGATTATGTTATTTTACGTAAATGATCACATTTTGTATATCCATGGGTAAACTGCGTCAGAGGGAGCTGGGAGCTGTGACAACAGCATAAAGCTTCTGCATCGGGTAATACAGTGGTTAAATTGTTTTTGGAGTTTTCAATCATTTGGTAATGCAATTTTCTCATAACCCCCCCCCACCAAAGTTTTTTTTTGGCTTAATTCACACATGTTTGAGTAATCCTCCTGAACCCCTCCCTCGCCCATAAATTGACTGTGTGTTCAACTAGTGACATCATTAGTTGAAAACATGGGGGTAAAGAACAAAGATGCCTGATGGACAGAGAAGTAAGTGGCTACATGCTACTGCTAATGTGTGTTAGCCATTAATCAAGCTGCTTACGTTATCTTATGACAGCATTGTGTGGTAAATTAATTGATCTGCTGCATCTCAGAATATTGAGTAAACCGGTGGAAACAACACCCACAGCTTTTTTATATACTAGGCTGGAAAGATTTGTTTAGTGGACTCAGCTGTGTTGGTTTGGGCTGTGTCTAAAGCCAAAAATTTTTTTTTAAATAAACCAAACGTCTGAGCCCTCAATATAACACAGTTTCATTGTGGTACTCTGTGCTTTTCAAATTCTTTGTGAGAATACTGTTTGTGATGAAGCTTAGCAATGTTTGTTTCAGTTTGATCTCCTCCCGGCTCTGAAGCAGAGCAGAGCTCGGGAGTTGAACGTTGGGGTGCAGGAGGCGGGTTTAATGAGAAACGAGCCATTTTACTTTGTGGTCAGGATACGAGTTAAATTTCAAGACAAATTAATACTGTATAACACCAACGGTAACATTTTATCATATATATGTATATCCCAGAAGTTGAAAGCTGTAAAATCGCATGATACAGCCACTTCAAGAGTGTTTCATATGTTGGTACACAAATAGGTCTCAGAAATGTAAAGAAATACTCAAACCTTTTGAATCATTAGCAGACTTAAAATTAATAACAGAAAAACTATTGAATCTTAAAACATGGTTTAAATGTCACCATGATTGTTCCTAAACCTTGCTGTCTTAAACATCATGTCACATTGATTATCAAGCTCTCAGATGCAGATTTGTTTTTGACGAATTTGGATTTAGACAAACCAGTGGTAAAATACTACAGCACAGGTGTGGGTCAAGAGAAGAAACTATGGAATATGGTTTTCTACCTGTGAGGTATTCTGGGTCAGGCACAGGGTCTGACAGTTCCTCATGACACTGAACCTCAGTTGGAACCGATGCCACCACCATGCCATCTGGGAGCTGCTGCTCAATGCCTCGGGCAAAGTTCTTCTGCCTGGTGAAACGACAGATGACAGGGGGATGTTTTTTTTTTTAGTTCAGTGGACCAACATGATAAAGAAGAAGAGAGGGCGATGGAACGAGAGCAAAGTAAGACATTGATGTAAGAGACGTTATGGGATGGGTGAGATGAGGGCAGACAAAGAACATTTACAATATATAAAAAAAAAACTTTTTGTGGCGTGTGCATTAGTAGCAGAGCAAGATAAATGCAAAAAAAATGTTGTTCCCTTATATCTGATTTGTGGGGATTTTGAAATATAATCACCAGGTAAAAACAGTATCACTGATTTAAAAATTGACTCATGGTGAAAAAAATGCTAGTGACTGGTTCTGTCAGTACAGACAGACAAATGATATGCATCATGTGAATACATGTGCAAAGATGTGTGAACCCCAACCATGCTCCACAGACTGCATATAATATTTTTTCAGTCATCTGCCACTGGTGTTGCCGGTGTGTCAATGGTGAAACATTCAAATATGTATTATTTGTCTTTAAAGGAGGAAACATTTAATAATGCAATTTTACAAACTATCAATTTAAAGTAATTTAGAAACTAACAATCATTATATTGCTCATCTAAACAAAACAAAATAAACTACTGGGTTATTTTTTATAACCAAGATGTTAAATTAAAGCATTAATGTTTGGATAAGACATGAGACTAGACTGAATTTTGCCAATTAAGCAGCATTCATGCTTTATTGTGTGAGTATTCAGGACCTTTCAGTGACATGTGTTCAAACCAGACTTTTTATTCATTCTTTATTTTACTCAAGTTTCCTTCATTTATAGAGGACATATGAAAATCTGGTTTGGAGTAAATAAATCTAGGACAATAAAAAGGATATATAAACAACATAAAATCAGCTAATAAAATAAAACAATGAGCTAAACCAATAAACAAGTAAAATAGTATGCAAGTAATTAAACCAGATACATTACAGTTCAAGTTTCATACTCAGCTAAGGCAGAAAGCTTGTTTTACAAGATGTATCATTAGGAGTGTTTTTATGTATTTATTTTTTACAATGAAATTCCTGAGTACATATCAGGTGGAACAGGAGACTGTCTAGGGTTTGGTTCCAGGAGCTGAACAGATCCTGTTCACTTTTTCTTTTTTTTTCAAACTAGACATAGAAACTTTAAAACTTGTTGGTATGAAGGTACAACTCTGGTAGCTGTGTAAGTAACTAAAATATCCTCAAGTTACTGAAGAGCCATTCCATGAAGACACTAAAACCTTAGAAAATGGATTCCATAGAGTACAAGTCAAAGCACTGTTTTTTTTCTAATATGAGGGTGACAAAAGTGACAAAGTTGAGATTGATCAAACCCAAACTCTTTACAAACAGTTAAATAAACCAACCATGAAGATATAAATGTATGGAGAAAATTGTGTTACTGAAGACTTGAAAAATCTAAAGTAAATGCAGATATAAACTTTACATTTCTCAAGAAGAAACTGGTGGTGCTTTTGGCTCCTCTCACATCCCAAAGGTCTCACACACATCTGGCGGACTGATACAAAGGGACATTTTTTTTCTTCTCTAAAGTGCTTCTAAGTGAAGTGTGAGAAGGAAATTGAAGTTAGACACTATACTTTTTTTTTTTAAACCAAAGCAGAAAACGTTACTCTATAAAAGTGGGTTTTGAGTTTCTCTTGTTGGTTTCAACAGAGGAAAGTTCATTTGTTATGCTAAAAAGCTTTTTATTTCCCACAGTTTTATTTATCTCTCCTGTAGCGTACAATATAACTACAATCGTGAATCCAATTACACTAATTATTTGAAGACACCTTTTACTGGATTCTTTTTCTTTTTTTATGCTTTTCTAATTATGATAAAGAATTTTGTAATATCTAAACATTGAAATTTAAGTGGATTTATTTGAACAGTTGTAAAGTTATTTAGTGAAAAATAAAAGAAAATCAATTAGAAACTTTTCACAAAAGCTGATGCAAAATCAAGCAGTTAGAACACAATCATCACAAAAAGTGCCACAATGTCCTCGAGAGATCGAATAAGAAATGTTATATTTTAACAGCACTATCAAAAACATGTTTTGCTATGTTTTAAATTAAAGTCTTTTAATCATATTAAATATGTTATTTCTGATCTTTGTGTGTATTCAATGAAACTATTTTAGTTTTGCTTTTTTATTCAAGCTTATAGGTTATAAGGCCAAAAATCAGTGTCTATTATGGACATCAATAAATGCTAAGTATTAAACAAAATATGTCCATTAAGGTGTTAGCAAAAACCAAAAAAAAACACACACAAAACAGGCACAGCATGTTTCACATTTATGGGATATTGGTTTATTTTTAGTGAGAGAGCCTGCGTCTTTATTTCATTTTCTAGCGAAGGAGTCCTGATTGAGCTCCCTTAACAGGGCTTGTTTCATCGTCCCCACTTACAGTGCAGGTTATGGTCACAACAAGGTTTCAAAACATAACAGCTTCAATAAATCAGTAAATTAAGTCCTTCAGCTGTCTCAGGTCCCCAGCTATATTGTTCTTTTCTCCTCTAGGAAACTGAAGTCATGATTAGCTTCATTCCAGCCTCACAACTTATACAGTGGGCAAAAAAGTATGCGGCAGCACGTTGTCCCACCTAAAAAGAGAAGGTCTGTCATATTCATCATAAATAATTAAATACATAAAAAATACAGGATATCACATTGTTTGCTTTTTTTAAATAATTTCTTTGCATAATGGTGCGGAAAATAAGGATTTTGTCAGTACCAAATTTTATTTAATTACTAGCCTATGTAGTGTAACAATGGCTGGCGAAGATAGAAGTCAAACGTTTTCTGTAAGTCTTCACCAGGTTTGCACAGAATGTAGCTGCTATTTCAGCCCATTCTTCCATGCAGACCTTCTCAAGAGCTGTGATGTTTGGGGCTGTCGTTGGGCAAAATTAAGTTTCAACTCCCGGCATAGATTCTCTATTGGACTGAGGCCACTCCCTATGCTTTTTATGTAGCCAGTCAATCATTGCCCGGGCGGTCTGTTTGGATTCATTGTCATGCTGGAAGAACGAGCCATGGTCCTTCTTCGCTACTTTTAGTGTTGGAGATTTCTGCCAACATTTTAAGATTAAACTTTCCTTTAAAACCCACTCTGATCATCAGATCAAATGTTTTAAAATGTTCTCAGTAGTCTTTAAATCATTATTTTGCCATTTTAAGCCAAAGTCACAAAACATGTTCTGTTTTCTAGGATGTAGACTTTGCAAGCAGCAGTAGCTTATTAGCAATTCACCTCTGTGTTATGGCCTAATTCGCTTTTTTATGGGCTTTATTATTGTGTTGGACAAAACACTTTATTGAAGGACTTTAGTCGGATCCTTATGGATGTAAAAATACATGTTTTTATTTGAGATAGATTTATTTTGTTCCGTTTATTGGACAACGACGGAGTAAGTCAAACACTTTTTATCTCCTGCGGTTGTGTGGAGCTGTGTGTCTTTGTTGGCCAAAGTGCTTGCTATGTGTACAGTTATAATTGTATCCATGTTTGTTATATATTAGAATCACAAGATCTTTTGATTATATAAAACATTTATAAGTACGCCTCAAAGCCTGAGTGGGCAGTTAGAGCAGAGCAGTAGCTTGTGGCCCACCTAGTGGAGTTGCTACATTGAAAAAGCAGTCTGTTTTAGACAGTGTTTTAGTGTCTGATACAGATGCACAGAGATTTGAATGCAAAAATACTCAGAAATGCAATTTTTAGCTTTTTCTTAAGATAATTTTCTCAAGATATGTCCTCCAGCATCACAAAAATGCCACAAAATCAGGTTAATGGCACGAAAAACCTTTAAAATTTATAAGTTATCCTGGCCTACGATGGACAGGTGACCTGTCTGGGGTGCCTCTCACCTGTTGAGAGCTGGAGATAGCCACCAGCCACCCCCATAACACCTTGAGGATTAAGTGGTATAGAATATGGATGGATGAATGGAAGTTGTCTTGGCCCCTTAGCAGAAAAGCTGCCTCAAAACATGTTTCCACCTCCATTCTTTACAGTGGGTATGATGTTCTTGGGATACAACTCAGCATTCTCCCCCTTCCAATTACAGTGAGTGGCGTTTAAACTAAAAAATTCTACTTGACTTGGCCATTCTCCCCCAGTCCTCCTCTGGATCAACCAGGTGGTTTTTGGCAAAGTTTAGATAGGCCTGGAAATGTGCTGGGGGACCTTTTGCACCCAGCAGGATTTTGATCCATGACAACGTAGTGTGTTACTTATAGAATCCTTTATTACACAGGTCGAGGTCTGCTAATTTTCCTCTGAATTACAATCAATTGGCATGACTTAACCACAGCTCTGGCTCAGAGACTCAATTGCCCATTTTGAGTCCCCCCCCAAAAAAAAATAATAAAAGAAAAGAAAAGAAAAAATTATACTTTTTTGGTTCCTGAAACGGCCGCAAAAACAGCCCTTTCAGTCTGGCCCAATGAAGTGGAGACCTGCACATACCGGGAAGTTCTGGTAAAGTAAATTCTAAAATAAATAATAATACTAATCATAGAATGTGATTTTTAGGATTTTTTTCTTTTACATTCTGTCTCTAACTTTTTAGGTGTTCCTACAGTAAGTTAAAAAGTCCAGACCTCTCATCTTTTTTAAGTGGCACAACTTGCAAAATTGACGGCTTTTTTTGGCCCACTGTATATCCTGGGAAAGAAGATATGGTAACACGCTTGCAGAAAAAATACTTTCGGGATTACAGTGAGTTTTTACATGTTAATTTGCAGCTAATAAATGTGCCACAAAGTTAACTAGGAAAAAGATAACTATCCGACTACTGTTTGATGCAGGGGAGGTTCATCAGAGGTTTCTGCTCTCGAAAAAAATTGACTGTTGCCATTAGAAACCAGCTTAATGAGAGCAGTGAGACCGAATACAAACCATTACAGCCATAAACCTGAACCCATGGCTTATAAGACATTAACTGCCTTGTAAAGCTAAAGGGCAAGAGCTGCATAATAACTTCTTGCTGATTTGTAATTGCAGGTAATCAGTCTCACATATTAATTTGACCCAAGCTGCTTATAAAAGTACAGCCTCAAGATTATGTGCCTCTTTTTAATTGGAAATTCTGTAAGCAAACTGTAAACAGTTAAAACCAATATACATGTTGGTACAATCAAATACAAATGAGAATATGACTGGTTAAATTTGTATACAAAAAAGCTTGCTTTCATTCAAAGAAAAAATACAACTGACATAAAACTAGAACTCCAACAAAAATATCTCCTTCAATATTTTTTTGTTTTTAATAATACTTAAACTATCTGAAAGATAAATTAAGATAATTGAAGCTGGCTTTACTTGCCTCATTTAAGGTTTCTGTTCATGATTTAACGAGACAGCAAAAATGATATCCATGCGAGCTCAAAAATCACTGCTGACCAAATAAAAAACATTAGATAAGGGTTAACTTATATAGGAAGGTGTAAAACCTGTTACATCTGGTGTACATGGAAGTGCGATGGTCTAGAACTAATATAATTCTTCAGGACCTTAACAACTTGTTTTAATTGATGGAACCACATTGGACAATTACTCTATGACATAGGAACACCGGAGGAAAGACAACCCCAAATCAAAAAAGTTGGGACAATACGGAGGAAGCTAATTCAAACAGCGATGTCTAAATTTACTTTGACTTGTATTTCATTGTACACAGTATGAACTGGTCAACTTCATTTCAATCTTTAAACAAACGTTATTTCCTGTCATTCAGACCTGCAACACATTCCAAAAAATGAAATGGCTAGTAATCAGGTAAATTGGTTAAATAATGGTGTGATTTGAAACAGGTGATCTAAACAGGTGATTGTTATTGTGAATTTAGACAAAATTAGTATCCAAGAAAGGTCTAGTCCTTTAGGAGCAACGATTGGCTGAGGATCGACAGTTTTCATCAGCATTCTCCCAAACATGATTATCAGGAGTTCTCCTTTTTTTGTTTACTGTTTAATAAATGTATTTGAGCCAATCTAAACACTCCATGTGTATCACAGAGAGCTAAAGCTAACCAAGCCCACATGTTGGTTTAGGCTGATGTTTCATAAACAAAGATCAATATTAACGGTTCAAACAAAACTCGGTTTAAAATAGATTGTTTAAGAACAGTAAACTAATCTTATTAACCTTGTGTGAACTCGCCTTATTTATATCAAATACTGGAATTAAATTGTTCAGATCAATGACTTCTTATCCAGATAATTTTTCAACAAACATTTCTTGATCCAAAGAACGTTAATTTTCCTGACGTTGTCTTATTGGTTTATACATAAATCAATGGTGCTAAATCAGTTAAACTAATTCCAATTATAAAAACTAATTCAACTAAAATTCCAGCATTTGCAGATCAAGCCTTGGTTCTTAAAGCACTTAGATTCTTCCAGAATCATATCAGAATTAATGGTTTCTCATCTTATTACATATTCAACTTGCTGTGTTCTTTTATTTTAACTATTCATTTATTTTAATCAGTAGTGTGTTATTTTTCTAGCTTGGTGATTAAAATGTTTTTCTTATTTTTTATTTTGTAAATAAATTGTGTATTTTGGAAAGTAACTGTTGTTGTTTCTTATTCAACACACACATATGGCAAGGTTTATGGTCAATATATGGCAAATAATTAATAAACATTTGGCTATTATAGTAGTTCCTGATAAAGGTGGTGCCCCGAATAAAAATAATTTTCCATAAATTATTAATCTTATTGACTGCCATAATCAGTTCTTTGACTATTAATAGCCAAATAGCTATCATTTTTGGTAATATCCCCAACATATGTTTCTGATTTCATATACCTGCAGCTAATCTGGACTGCATAGATTGAGTTGTTTGTCCAATATTATGCATCAGGTTTGCCCATCAGTTGAAGCACATGCTGTTAAGGTTGCATGTTTAGGTTTCTGCAACATCAGACATTCAGGATGTTTGGAAATCTGTTTTCATTATGTATTCCATTACATAATTTATATAAATAGTTTTCTCTATTATAAGCAATTCACACAAAGTGTATGTAAATTAAATATACCCCAAGTAGTTATAGTATGTCCTTTAACATAAATGCCTGGCCAATTAAAATTAATAAACGTTTTTCTGCTTTACACTCCACACACTTTTCCATATATATATATATATATATATATAGTTATATATATATACATACACACACACATACATACACTCTGTATAATGCTCCATGGGGGCTGAGCTGTAAAAATAGCATACACAAATATTTACAAAGCACAAAGCAATGCCACTGGGAAAGTCACAGCTTTAGAACAACAGAAACCACAGGCTGAAGTGAAAACAGTGTTAGAATGGCCTTGTGAAATGTAACATTCAAATGCCTTATTAGTGATTTTACAGACATGGTGTCGCCAGGACTTAAACATTAATAAATAAATAAAGCTGTGCATTGATTAGCTGGACTCCTTTTCATACAACCCAGATATCTTGATTGAAATAACAAATGTATAATTACACAGAAACAGGGAACTGGTATAATCAAGTAAAAGATGCACTAAACTATTGAAAGTTTTATCATTTAGATCACTGTCTCACATGACTTTGCCAGTGTGCTTGATTCTATACACATCTACTGAAGCCCTCATCTTTGCCCGAGGCTCTTCAGTTTAGACAGTAGCTAGTAGGGACTGGCCATTGCCCTTGTAATGTGGGTCTAGTTGTTAAAACAAAATCACTAAGTCTTTAATGCAACATATTTTGAAGTTCTTTCAAGGAAATCCATAGCTTGTACTAAAACCCAGATTCAACCATTAATGATATAATGCATGCAGTTGGTTATTTTAGGAAGATAATATTTTGTATTTACATCGGAGCACGGATAAGATAAGCCAGTGGCGGCGTAAAACATACGCGGTGTATCCACATTCTGGACTCAGTGGGGTTTGACCTGGGTGGGCTGAGCTGCAGCATGCTGGGGTGGTAGCGCTCTGGGCCCACTGCAGAACCGCTACTCAGTCAAAGCAGCAACAATAATATGTGCTTCACATTAAAGTCTCAAAGCATTCAATAACACCATAAAAAGTCACTAGATTTGTCGTCAGTTGCTAATTTTTTGTCGCTTTTTTGAAAAAAAGAGTCTCTAGAGGAGTCTACACACTCACTAAATATACTTTATGCTGGCAGGGTGCCAGGGTGGGATGAAGTCACATGAATGTACATAATCATGTGACTCAACCCCAAAACTAATTTTGGGGCATTGGCAAAGCTAAAATAAAACACGTTTGAACTTTTTTTTTTTTCAAATACCGAATTTACCGACATTGGCAAAATTACGTCATTAACAATCAAAAAGTTTGGTATCGGTAAATCTTTTGGTATACCCCCGAGCCCTAAATCCTAAACTCCGCTCCGCCCCGCCACGCACGCCGCAAGAGTTCTCTGCCGTCGAGGTGCTCAACGAAGCATGCGTGGGAATTGCGATATCTCGCGAAAAAAGTACAGTCATTCCCAAAACTTTGGCAATTTCTGCCCAGGTTTCCTCTTTTCTCCCGTATCTGATTTGTACTTGTTGACCGACGCATCTACTATGATGTGCGACAGGTATTGACATTTCAGAATTATATAGTCGAAAAGTTTAGATTTTTTTAAGTGTGTAATATATGTATAAACACACACAATTATTTAAAAAAACATAAATTTATAAATTTCAGTGAGATTAAATAAATATAGCTATGCATACAAAGAAAAAATGTGTCTTAAAAAAAAAAGAAGTCTGTCTTTACTGATTTAATTTTGAAAAAGCAGATTACCTGCATTTTCGGCATCCTGCCTGGTAATTTTTTAGTTGTGTAGATTGACTGTGGTCTTATGCTGCATTCACACTGCACAGTTGGTCTGCATCAGGCAACCCATTCAACGGATGAAATTTGACCCATGTACTTTTTGGCTGCCTGCTTCTGAGGAAAAAAAAAAACGCATGGGTGGGGCTTTCTCTGTTGTCGCACGTTCTGAACTATGGTGGATCGTAACGAGAGAGTGGCTTGGCTTTATTTGCTA
The DNA here is from genome assembly GCA_028564705.1 of Apricaphanius iberus. Classification (NCBI taxonomy): domain Eukaryota; kingdom Metazoa; phylum Chordata; class Actinopteri; order Cyprinodontiformes; family Aphaniidae; genus Apricaphanius; species Apricaphanius iberus. The sequence goes on from JAPXFQ010001905.1 coordinate 9,029,055, forward strand.
GAAAAAGCTAGACAACGTTGAGATCGGGTGCATCAGCGCCCATTCTTCAGATGCGTTCTGAGTTTAACCATTTGCTCCAGGAGCTACTTATGGATGAGGTTCGCATTCAGTGCTACTTCCGTCTGTCTCGCGCCTAATTTTACGACCTCCTCGGCCACATCGGTGCTTAAATCTCCTACCAGGACACCAACTACAGGTTTTCTGTTCCTCTTTAGGAGCGCCTGTCCATCTGACTTCAGTAAGTGTTTTTTCAGATTTTTTAAATCTGCGTTTGTTGAAAATCTTTTCACTGCTTCATTCAACATACGTGTATAGTGACATAACTACAATGAGACGCTCTGATTGGTTGCCACACTGCGTTAACTGCATTGGATCCATCCAAAGTTAAACTAGCTGAACTTCTGTGTTGCTGCGTTACTGCGTTGCCGTATGTAACGCAAGTGAAGTTGACGGAGCCAATGTATACAACGCACCGCAGAGACTTTGACAGACCTCTGACGTACTCGACCATAGACTTTACATGTAATCTTGCCGCAACTGACGCTGACGCATGGGGTTGATCTGAATGCAGCTTTACTCTGGCGTCAGGCAGAATTCGATTCAATCCTATTTTTGCCATAGTGCGAAATGGTGGCCGGCGACCTGCGGCGCACAGCGGCGGTGGTGGAATCGTTATTTTTCATTACAACGGGATCGGTTTCCCAAAACTTTGGCAATTTCTGCCCAGGTTTCCTCTTTTCTCCCGTATCTGATTTGTACTTGTTGACCGACGCATCTACTATGATGTGCGACAGGTATTGACATTTCAGAATTATATAGTCGAAAAGTTTAGATTTTTTTTAAGTGTGTAATATATGTATAAACACACACGATTATTTAAAAAAACATAAATTTATTAATTTCAGTGAGATTAAATAAATATAGCTATGCATACAAAGAAAAAAAATGTCTTAAAAAAAAAGAAGTCTGTCTTTACTGATTTAATTTTGAAAAAGCAGATTACCTGCATTTTCGGAAGCCTGCCTGGTACTTTTTTAGTTGTGTAGATTGACTGTGGTCTTATGCTGCATTCACACTGCACAGTTGGTCTGCATCAGGCAACCCATTCAACGGATGAAGTTTGACCCATGTACTTTTTGGCTGCCTGCTTCTGAGGAAAAAAAAAACGCATGGGTGGGGCTTTCTCTGTTGCCGCACGTTCTGAACTATGGTGGATCGTAACGAGAGAGTGGCTTGGCTTTATTTGCTAGAAAAAGCTAGACAACGTTGAGATCGGGTGCATCAGCGCCCATTCTTCAGATGCGTTCTGAGTTTAACCATTTGCTCCAGGAGCTGCTTATGGATGAGGTTCGCATTCAGTGCTACTTCCGTCTGTCTCGCGCCTAATTTTACGACCTCCTCGGCCGCATCGGTGCTTAAATCTCCTACCAAGACACCAACTACAGGTTTTCTGTTCCTCTTTAGGAGCGCCTGTCCATCTGACTTCGGTAAGTGTTTTTTCAGATTTTTTAAATCTGCGTTTGTTGAAAATCTTTTCACTGCTTCATTCAACATAAGTGTATAGTGACATAACTACAATGAGACGCTCTGATTGGTTGCCACACAGCGTTAACTGCGTTGGATCCATCCAAAGTTAAACTAGCTGAACTTCTGTGTTGCTGCGTTACTGCGTTGCCGTATGTAACACAGCAATCCTATCTTTCAATCCTATTTTTGCCATAGTGCGAAATGGTGGCCGGCGCCCTGCGGCGCACAGCGGCGGTAGTGGAATCGTTGTTTTTCATTACAACGGGATCGGTTTTGCTGCGACGTGCGTGGCGGGGCGCATGAAGTAGAATTTAGGGGTTAGGCTACACAACCAATAAAGATATTGGATATTAAGGCTAAACCAAAAGGGAATACTTACCATTTATGCACTCCCCATTTATTAAGTGAGATGACTGTCATTTTGTTCTTACCTTTTTTTCCAAAGTATAAATAGAATCTGTCGAATCATTCTACATTAGGTCATTTCATACCTGTTTTAAAATACTATGATTTAAGTAATTTATAATATTTTTAAGATATCTCACTGCTACCGGTAATCAGACTCCAGGAAACAACATATAGCAAAGATGACCCATAGTTATCAGTTTCTTCATCAGTCATAATATCTCAAATGATATTTGACATTTAAAGAAAATTATAAAATATTGTGCAAATTTATGTTATGTGACAGCAAATGTGACATTTTATGCTACAATATCTTTATTTTGCATAAAAATACCTACTGTGTTCTATCCTTAAGGTATTTAATAGAAGTTGTCTAGAATTAAATGGTTATGTGTAGGTATGAACTCACTCAAAAAACTTTAAATACTTTTAAAATAACCACTCCTTGAGCAGGTGATATTTCTGGGATAATTGTCATGCTGAAGATCCAGCCACGTTTCATCTTGAATGATCTTACTGATGGAAGGAGGTTTTTGTTCAAAATCTTATGATACATGGCCATTCATCCTTTCCTTAATACGGATCAGTCATGCTGTGCCTGTTGCAGAAAAGCAGCCCCAACACACTAACAGGGTGGTCTGACTAGCTCCTCCTGAACCTGCTCTTTGCTGATGAGTCTGGCAGAAAGCTCACAAGAAGAGAAGGGGAAAACAGGCTCCCTTGCCAAAAACATATTAAAAATTTAACAATAAAACTACTATGCATGATGCTTTTACAGTGGCTTCACTCTATCCCAGGTGTATGCACGCACATTTCTGTTCAGAGGTGCAAGTGTAACAGGTTCACCAAGAATCAGTTGTAGGCCCAATACTTTTGTCATCACGGGGCACGGCATTGACTTTCATAGCCATGCGAATGGTCCACAGCTTTACATTGCTATGTCTCCTGATGAAGTTGAGCCAGTAAATGTACTTTAAACCGCATTTTAGATATCAACTCACAGATGCGCAAGAACCTCTAACAGCTCAAGCAGAACAAAACTGATGTTGTAATCATTGGTTCTGAAGACAACAGACAAATCATTTTACCAGAACTGCTACATTTTAAACCTTCCTTCATTGTGTACAAAACGTGGGTATCATTTTTGACTCTGAGCTCAATTTTATTCCTCCTGTCAAAAATAAAACTAAAGTAGGATTTTAATCGTCTTAAAAACGTAGGGATAGTCCACACATGTCTCTCTCTTACCAGTGCTGAGGTGTTGATGCATGCTCTTACATTCAGTAGATTACATTGTTGCAATGTGCTGCTCTCTGGTCTTCCCAAAAAAGTATTTCAAGCTCACTACCTTTGCAAAACTCAGCTGCATGGGGGCTGACAAAAACCAGAGGGCAGGAAGACACTATGTCATTGCATCGCCTTTCTTTGAGTTAGGATCGATTTTAAGGTTATTTTATTTGTTTATAAAAGTCTTAATAGTGTTGGTTCCCCTTATTTATTCAACCTTCTTATGATATATCATAACTAGGGATGGGTATCATTTAGGTTTTATCTGATACTGGTGCCAAACTGGTAATTTTGAAACGGTGCCGGTGCTTAAACGGTGCTTGAAGAATGGAAAACATACAGACTTTGTCCAAAAACCCTCTTATTTAATTATTTTTAGTAGGAATTGTGATCTAATTGTGATCTAATTAATCACAGGGTAGCTGTAAATTAATCACCAATCCTGTGTAAATAAAAGGACACATCTAGATGCAGTTGCTCTTTAAAAAAATATTTTTATTTTTATTTATATTTTATTAGTTTATTTGACAGGGACAGTACGCATTAATGAGCATTCCTATAAATGTGTCAGTATTAGCTGCAAAGCTAGTTTTCAACTGTTGTCCCTGGGCAAGATGTATAATGCCAACAACAGTTATAAAACATAAAACAATTTAAAAGTTGAGGCTACATACTTACATAAAAAAATGTTGATACAATTAATACATTAATAACACCTGAATGTTTGTTCTGTGACTTGCACAATAAAATTTTGTTTTTGGTGCAAGGGCAGGTCATGCAGTTCAAACAAACATTATAAGGATAAATATGTACAATTATCATTTACAAAGCAACATATGTGCAAAGGATCCTGACACTTGGCTCTGTCCTGCAGCAGGAGCTCTGTATAGGGTCTAATGAGCACATCGTTGATTGGATTTCAACCAGTTTTTTAATTGAGTCCTAAATGTGTTAAATGTGGGGCATTCTCTTATAGTAAGAGGGATGCTGTTCCAGATGTTACAGCCCCTGACTGAAAGAACAGTCTGGCCAAAGGTGGTATGTCTAAAGGGCACTTCACAGTCTCCTCAAACCATAGACCGAGTGGCTCTGCCAGAAGAGGATTTCAATTTTACGAATTCCCTTAATGGCGGTGGTGGTGCAAGTCCATTGAGTATTTTGTAGACCATACAAGCAAATTTTAAGTATTTAAAATTTTTGAAGTTTAGAAGGTTGTACATCTCAAGAATGCAGCAATGGTGGTACGAAACAGGTTTTCTGGCAAAAACTTTTAAAGCTTTTTTTTATAAGGATTCTATTTGTCTAAAAGTGGTTTCATTTATAAGAGACCAGTTTGTAAAACAATAATCAATAAGTGAGAACGCCATAGCATGAAGAAACATACTAGCTGCCTGAAGTGTCATTGATGAGCGAATATATCTAAAGTTATGACTGTATTAATAAATTTTTGTGACGTGACTTTTGAACGTGAGAGTGGAGTCAAGAACTACTAAAAGGTATTTGAACTCTTGGACCAGTTCAAGCTCCACATCTCTGAGAAATACATGTGATTTTGTAGTTTTTTTGTTTTGTTTGGAAAACATCATACATACAGTCTTTTTAGTGTTTAAAAGGAGACATGATTTTGAGAGCCAATTTTGAACTTGAGCCATTTCAGAAGTAAGAATACGACCAGCTTCCTGTATATTTTTTGCTGGGGTGTATATTACAGCATCGTCTGCATACATTTGTATCTGGGTTTTTCTGCATGCCTCTGGAAGATCATTTATAGATAGAGAAAAAAGAACCGGTCCCAGAATGGATCCCTGTGGTACTCCCACTGTGTACTCTCGGTCAGGCGATTTGACACCGTTGACCACAACACACTGCATTATATTGGTAAGATATGATTTAATCCAGTTTGTGGCTTTCTCTGAAAAACTAAAATGAGATAATTTGGTTAGCAGGATGTTGTGATCTACTGTGTCAAATGCCTTGTTTAAGTCAGGAATACGTTACCTACACAACTGTTCTTATCTAAAAAGCTTTTTGTTTGTCTTTTCAAAAACACACTTATGGCGCCCTCTGTTGAGTGATTGGTGGGAAATCCAAACCGCATTGGAAGATGTTCAGTTAATAGTTTCACAACCCATTTCACTATAATTTATTAACTACGGGTAAGCTGTTAATTGGTCTGTAGTTATGTTTGTCAGTTTTGTCCCCAGTTTTAAAAATTGGACTAACCACACCCACTTAGTGCTTAATTGACAAATTTACCATGTGGGTGATGGGTGGTATCCGTGGCTCCTTATGCTCTTTTATAATACTGACATCAAGATCAAAGTCATCCTTAGCTTTGGAGCTGTTCAGTAAACTAATAATGTTGGCTACTTCTCTCTCTGTTATCTTATCTATATTAAAGATAGGTTGTGCATCATTTATTGGAATAGTGTCATAATCAGAAGGATAGAACAACTGAGAGATTTCTTGAACTGAGTTTATGAAGGAATTATTGAACTCTGCAGCAATTATATTTGAATCTTTTGACAATTCTCCGTTGATGCTTATTTCTATCTCATTTTTATCTTTTTTTGTTCTGTTTTCCAGTAAGTTTCTTTATACTGTTACAGATTTTTTTGCTATTCCCTTTCGAATTCTCAATGTGGACAAAAAAACTTGCCTTAGCCATACGTATTGTTTGGGTGAATTTGTTTCTCACTGATGTAATAGTTTGTTTATCAACAGTCAAACCTGATTTGAATGCAATTTTACGAAGATTATCTCTTTTTTTTCATTAGCTGGATGCACTCCAAGATCAACCATGGAAGATTGTTTTTTATTTTCTTTGGTCTCCCCCTTCTGGAAAATCTTGCCATTAGGCCCATCATTTTTGTTCGAAAATCCCTGGTACGAAAATCTAAGTCTTCTGAAGAAAATATTGCATTCCAATCAAGATTATTTAAGGCCACTTTAAAATGTTGTTGTTAGTTTTTTGGAATTACAGTATTGTTTTTTGACTTTTTATATGATGTAGTTGGAAAGAAATTATTTAATCGATGTTTAGAAAGTTTTATAAAAAAATATTAGTTAAGGACATCCTTGGAGAAAGTGTAATATTTACACCAATACATTCCAACTGCGTGTCCGTTGGTAGTTCAAGCTGATGACATTTTAGATTACTTTTAACATATTAGAGAACACCTCCACACTCCAAATATAGGAGCTCAGAGGACATATGGAATTGTGTAGAAAATTATGCATGATTCATAACTTTATAGTTCTTTGAAATGATAGGGGATGCATTTTTTTACGGCAGGGCAAAAACTTAAGATGCCGAAAAAGGGTTCCCCCTTCTTTTAAAGACAAAGATTATCCTACATAGCTGGGATTCCCACTAGTAGCTCAGACGACATATAGAATTTTGTAGAAAATGAAGCATCATTCATAACTTTATCACTTTTTGAAATAATAGGGGATTCATTTTACGACAGACCTAAATTTAAAGATGCCGTAACAGGCATCCCCATTCTTTTAAAGCAAAAAAATGTCTCACAGAGCTGGGATTCACACTAGTAGCTCAGAGGACATATGGCGTTGTGTAGAAAATTATGCATCATTCATAACTTTATAATTCTTTGAAATGATAGGGGATGCATTTTACGGCAGGGCAACATATTAAGATGCCGAAAAAGGCATCCCCTCTCTTTTAAAGCCAAAAACTGTCATACAGAGCTGGGGTTCACACCAGTAGCTCATAAGGCAATTATAATTGTGTAAAAAATGAAGCATTATTCATAACTTTATCATTCTTTGAAATAAAAGGGGATGCATTTTACGACAGACCTAAATTTAAAGAGGCCAAAATAGGCATCCCCCTTCTTTTAAAGCAAAAAATTGTCCAACAGAGCTGGGATTCACACCACTAGCTCAGAAGACATATGGAATTGTGTAGAAAGTGATGCATCAATCATAACTTTATAATTTTTTCAAATTATAGGCAATGCATTAAACTTTCCCTGTCAGTTACGGATGCCCCTGCCCCCTGGTCATAGGTGGCTCTTGATGTCTGGGGCTGGGGGCCCGGATGCGGACCGGCTCGCCCTGGTGCATGCCTGGCTGGTCCTGAGTGGCCCGGTGTGTCGGGCGGCTGGTGTTTCAGGCCAACGTCCTCCTTGGATTGACTGGGGCACCTCTTATGGGGGTGCTGTGGTTGAAGAGTAGGTTGGTGCCGTCCGATGGGTCAGTGGGGCCCGCTTCTGTCGACCGGGCCTCCTGCCGGTTCTGTGGGCTCCGCCGCCTGGACGGTTCATTTGGGGGGGGGGGGCGCTGTCTGTCATTGGCTGGGTCCTGTCTCGGCGCTCTTCGTGGGGCGGGATCTGGACCCGGGAGCTGGTAGATCTAGGTGTCCAGGTGCTGGCTGGGTGCGGCCTGGGGAGGGCATACATCCACTGAAGATTTTACTGTGGCTCCCTGGTGTGTGGGGGGGCTGGGTTGTTTGCAGTGGGGACTGGCCCGGGGAGCTGAGGTTATCGTCAATAAATAGTTGATACCAGGAGCTTACCAGAAACATTAGTGTTGTGTTCATTAATCCATTGTTGTGTTTAGCGAAATTGTAGTTTTTAGTTCATATTACTAGATCCATTTTGTTAATGTTGTTTTGTTCTACTGGTGGTTTTTGTTTGTTTTGTTTTTCCCACTTCTCTGCCGTCCAACAAAAGTGGAGGACTGAGATGTTTTCATGTGTTCTTTGCTTGCCTCCCTATCTTGCGTCGTCCGGTCACACTTCTACCGGTCCTGTTTTTCTTCTTCATCATTCTTTCATTCTTCCTTCTTTTCTCAATTTCTTGTCCATAACTTCAAGAAATTAAACCCACAGTAATCACTAATAAAGTGGAGTATTATAGCAAAGCTGTAAAACTCTGCTTGGGAAAGTAAATTTGTTGGACTTGTGCTTGGTACTCAGACACCAATTCTGAGTAGCAAACTGCTAGACAGGACACACAAAAAAAAGGTTTAAACTTTGGCATCTTCCAAATTTTAATTGCCAAAAGACTGCCAGCATTGTTAGAGATTTTTGTATCATAACACATTTATTTATTTATTTATCAAACCAATGCCAATTTTAAAATCTGTGCCATCTATTTTAGTGTTTAAAAGAGATGGTATGCTTTAGTGAGAATGGAAATTTGTGGCCTGCTTAGAGTTGTTTCAGAGGGGTAAGGGTTGGCAAGGCAGAGAGAGAGCTATGGAAAGAATGTGTGACATTTTAGGCTAATCAAGGATAGGAATGTAAATCTACTGACATGTACCCAAGAGTGTGATGAGAAGATGGAAAGAGTATTTTGAAGAGCTGATGAATGGGGAAAATGAGAGAGAGTGTAGAGAAGAAGCGGTGACTGGTGTGGTTCAGGAAGTAGGTCCAGTAGTAAGGAGGAGTAAGGTAAGTAGTAAGTGAGGAAAGCTTTAAAGCAGATGAAGACAGGGAAGGCAGATGGTGCTGATGATATACCTGTGAAGGTATCAAAGTGTCTAGGAGAGGTGGCAGTAGAGTTTTTGACTATGTTTTTAAATAAGGCCATGACGACTGAGAAGATGCCTGAGGAATGGAAGAAAAGTGTTCAAGTTCCGATTAGTAAGAACAAGGGAGATGTACAGACCTGTGGCAACTACAGAGGGATAAAGTTAGTGAGTCATACAAGAAGATTTGGGAAAGAGTCGTGGAGCTAGGTGCTGATGGGGAAGTATAGAGAGGGTCAGAGGGAGCTGCATTGTGTCTTCGTAGATTTAGACAAAGTATGTGACAGGGTGTCAAGAGAAAAGCTGTGGTTTTGCATGAGTCAGTCTGGAGTGTCAGAGAAGTATGTTAGAGTGGTGCATGACATGCATGACAGCTCTGAGAAAGCAGTGAGGTGTACAGTAGGAGTGACAGAGGAGTTCAAGGTGGCTCAAAGATTGGTTCTGAGCCCCTTCCTGTTTGCTTTGGTGACTGACAGGCTGACAGATGAGGTTAGACAGGAGTCTCCATGGACTATGATGTTTGCAGATGACACTGTGATCTGCAATGAGAGCAGGGCGGAGGTAGAGAAAAAGCTAGAGAGATGAAGGTATGCAGTGGAAAAGAGTGGAAGTGAAGAAAGTAGAGGACTTTAAGTATTTGGGGTCAACGATCTGGTGAAGAAGCGTGTGCAAGCTGGTTGAAATGGGTGGAGAAAAGTGTCAGGTGTGATGTGTGATAAAAGGGTTTTAGCAAGAATGAAGGGAAAGGTATACACGACAGTAGTGAGCCCAGCCATGTTGTACGGTCTAGAGACAGTACCAATGAGCAAAAGACAAGAAGCAGAAGTGGAGATTGCAGAACTTAAGATGTTGAGATTCTCACTGGGAGTGACCACAATGGATAGGACCAGGAATGAGTACATCAGACGAACAGCTCAGGTTGAATGTTTTGGGGATAAGTCAGAGAGGCGAGACTGAGATGGTTTGGACATGTTCAGAGAAGAGATGACACTTATATTGGTAAAATGATGCTGAGGATGGAGCAACCAGGCAGGAGGCAGGGAGTAAGACCAAAAAATAGATTTATGGATGTGATGAAGGACGATTTGAAGTTAGTTGGTGTGAGGGCAGAGGATGCAAAGTATAGGACAAAATGGAGATAGATGATTCGCTATGGGGACCTCTGAAGGGAAAAGCTGAAAGAAAAAGAACAATCTACGTTGAAAAGAAGTAGCCATATTTAACAGAGCAAAGTGAAAGATGACTCTAGTTAGTTTTCCTCTATAAGCTTACTTTTTCCTTGACTTTGCTATAGAGATCATTAGATTGCACTGAAATGTAAGTTATGTGTTGCTCCATTTGCAGCCCATAGCACTCACAAACAGTCTGTCATTTCCTGCTGAAAGTATTTCTGCATGATTTCAGCTGTCATTTTAACAAAGCGCATAAATAGGGACTGTAATGACTGGATATACTTTTTTTGCTGAAGATGATTCTTTCTCTTAGAAGCATGCTAAGTGGAACATGGGCCTGGTTCCATTCAGTGCATTCATGTCTGACAATTTTCACTGTTAATTTTGTTAGAGGATGACATGTAACATTTAACAACCATCTGGCACTGTGTGGATGTCATCATTCATTCTCTTTTAGAAGTTCAAGGAACTTTTTTGTTATAAAACTGTCAGAAATCAGTAGAGCTTTTCATTTTCTTAGCTGCAAGAAAGCAGGCACCTGTTTGTTATATTATGTTAATGTAAAATGTAAGAAAAAACGTAAATAGTTTTGATTCCAATCAGACACCATGTCACTTTTTTCTGCTATTTTTACAATTATTCCCGAGACATTGAATAACAATATAACTACTAACTATTCTCTCCCTCAAACTCTATTAGTCTACAACAAACATTTTATGTTTTGATTAAGTGAGAGTAAATGAAAGAATTCCCCTTGAGGATGGTATCCAGGGTGTGGTACAGCAAGCTAAAAATAGTTTTTGAAGTAATAAAAATAATGCTCTCACAAAACAGTTTGAGGGTTGGGGAGGTGTATCAGGTAGGAGCATTGACTTAATCATTGATCCCAAGAAGCAAGCAGAATGAGAACAAGGGGCACTAAAATATTCATTAAAACCTGTTCTGAGCTTGTCGAGTGAGAGAGGAATAGAGAGGAGAGTAAGGGGAGGATAGTTAGGAGTAATGAGAGGAGGTTAGCTTTTTAACATCTCATTACGGGAAGTCCACTGGCTCCCACTGAGACAGGAAGACAGAAACCCTGTCAAAGCACTCTGTAATTTGAAACCAGAGATGTCACCCTGATAGGACTTTTTTTAGGGGAATGGTTGAGTTGTCTCTTAGGTTGCTTTGTAACCTAAGTCCTTTGGTGCCCCCTGACCAGTCTGCTTGCCAATTTCAGGAAATCAAATAAATAAACCTTTATTTTATGAAAACAACAACCTTTTTGAACAGGGAGGTTGGGATCCATATCCCTTAGCAAAGACAGAACAAACATGAGAAGCATTTCCAGGGCTGGTGAGCTTCAAAGATGGAAAGGTATATCAAGCTAACTCTGTGCATGAGTGCCAATGCTCTGGAGGGAAAATGGTGGAAGAACTGTGACTGCTCATAAGTGTGTGTGTGTGTGTGAGCGAGTGTAAGTATATGCATTCATGGGCATAGCTCAACACCCTGACTATTTTGTCTTTGTTGGTGTCATGTGATTGGTTACAGCACAACAGGGCTGCAAACTGTACATTACCCTTTATTACACGCACACACGCACGCACAGACACACACACAAACACACACGCACACCCACGCACACACAGTTATATGTCCCAAATAAATAAAACATTACAAGCAAAAACACTGACTTTGTTTGTCTGTTTACATTTTTTGCAGCTTCCAGTGGATTGAAATGGGATTTAGTTTTAAGAGGAGTTTAAGGGGAACAAAAGAAAAGGTAGGAGAGTGTACTAAACCAAAACAAAAAATTTAGTAAAAAAAAGGATTGGCACTATGGAAAAAAAAAAAACAGAAAAGTAAAGATCATGGTATTTGTGATATTTTGGAAGTGATAGAAAAATCTAAGATATAGAAAACCTCTGTTCTGTGTTTTTTGCGGCATAAAATGTTGACTTCTTCTTTTGACTGAATGATGGGAGGCAGATGCTTTGTGCCATCTTGCTCAGTGGGGTAGGGGCTTTTGAAGAGATGCCAATGAAGATCACATAGACTTTCTTTCTCTCCCGCCCTCTATTTCTGCTTCCAGTCCTCAAGGGCAAACAGGGTTTCCAATCAGATTGTGTGAAAATGTATTTTCACTTGCTTTTTTTGCTAATGAAAAGCTTATAGCCTACCTGTCCACAGCCTTACATTGTTATTATGTTAAGTGGATGCGAAAGAATTCAACATTTTAATGGAGTTCTTTTAAAGAGTATTTACCGTGTTGACTCATTGTGATTAAATAAGTAAATGTAACAGGATTTAGACACCATCTGTTAGTTAGAGATCTCTAGTGGACAAATATTTGAAATAGAATAAATTAAATAAAAAAACAAGTGAATAAAAAATTAAGCTGATAAAAATAAGCAACAAAAAAAATTACAGTCTCTTAAGACTGGAGTCCATTCTCTTATCAGATGTGTGTCATTTAGTCTGCCCATAACCTATCAGGTGAAGGTTATTAAAAAGCCATGCACTGTTTTTCCTTAGGTCTAATTTAACATATTAAAATTTCGGAAATACTATTGAACACTTAACCTGCTATGAACTGAAGCAAATTATATAAAATATGTTATGATATAGTTACATTTACTTAGTCTTTTTAATCATTTTAATCTAGACAGATCAGCTTAGTCATTATGAAACTAAAGTTAACATAAACTGATGTTCATGATAATCATAAATAGCCCACAGTATCTGACTGATAGATCAAATATTCTCTTTTCTCAAGAAAACATGAATAACAAGTCGATCTGCTTTCACAAAATGAATATATTTTAAATGCATTTTGCACAATAAAAATGTTCTTTAAATGGTATTCTAAACCTTTTTGAAATTGTTCTGCAAGAGTGAGAATCAATCAATCATTCAATCAATCAAACTTTATTTATAAAGCACTTGCGAATGTTTTTAATCAGTCATTTTGACATATATTAAGACAAAAAGAATATACTGCAATACTTATTACCACACATGCTTTAAATTATATCGCAATATAGATTTGAGGCAATATCGCCCAGCTGTATTTGTATATATAAAAATAAAATAAAAAATAGATATTAAATAGATGTCAAGACAGTAGGAGGGTGGAGCGAGCAGTTCTACAAAAAAAATCTTCCATGCAAGGGACATGCACGCTATGTTAGAGCTCTAAGCTACAGCTCCCAGACAACATTCCTCCTGACATTTTCCATCGTACCATATACAATCTTCATTTTGAGAAGTAAAAATTTGTCCTTGCGATTTTTCTATAATTACAACTTGGTATTCGGTGAAAAATGTGTTGGGTGAAAAAAAATGCACATATTCACAAGCCTGGCATTTCAAAGGTTTCTGCAAGTTTGGCTTGGTTCTCAATTGTCTCGGTTTTGGGTTTTTCAGCGTTCTTGTGTTACTTATTTTTCTATGCTGGTAAAGAAATATAACTATAGTCAATAAATAATTATGTAAAAAATATATTTTATTTAGAAAATTGGTCTTAATATCAACAAACATAAAATATATATTTACCATTCATAGCACATCCAAATTAGATTAGATTAAAACATTGGGAGAAACGTGTTAGTTATCAAGAGAGCACAGGTATTACTATTAACTGACCTGAGCAACAGTTCAACCTTCTCGGCAAAACCCACATTATGTAAGTTTATGTAAGTGTCTTGCTTAATGGTAGAACTATCTCTTTGAACTCAGCTGGAAGCAGCAAAAAGCTAGGATTCCATTTAGATTTTTTTTCTACAAACATTGCAGCTTCTACAACGATAAATAAGAAATCAATAGATTTTGTGCAAACAAGTTACTGTTGATGGAATTATAAATACTTTTCTTTTATTTAAGCAAAATACAAATAAAAGTTTTATTGTTCTTTTCATAAAAAAATATTTGGTGAGGTCTATTAAATAGCCTGTTCCTCTAAAGTTCTTTGCATTTTCAAATCTTACAAATAAGAATAGTGGTGCAGTGCAATCAACTTTGGTGGACTGCAGAAAAAAATTATCTAGTTTGACATGGTTAAATATTTATTCAATAGCCAGTGATTTGTTTTGTTTTAAAATTAAAGTGAACATCCATCCATTCATCCATCGCCTATACCTGCCAACTTTTTCATGATGGTGGGGGCGCTGGTGCCCATCACCAGCAGTCATTTGGCAAGGGGTGGTGTACATCCTGAACAGGTCCCCAGTTCATCAGAAGGTAAAATGAACAAATTCCTATTTTAGCAAATAGTGTTAAATTCTATACTATACTATGTGCTTATTAATCTGGGTTAAAATGTGACAAAAAAGCATCAACCTTATTGGTAACAAAATGCTGACCATAAACCTAACTCGCTTGTAAAATGTCAACAAATTGCCGCAACAAATGACACAGCTGTTTGAAGCTGTCCAACTCAATTTATGAACAAATATAAGGTTACACTTTTATGGCTTGTCTACAGTATGCTGGAAAAACCTGCAGAGCTGAATCATTTAAGTAACAGTTCTTTCAGTGCAACGTTCATTATTTATTGCTTAATGGAATATATACAGGAATCTAATTCAATAAGTGAGAGCAAGATTTTTTTTTTTGCAGTTCTATGTAAAGCACAATCTCCCAAGTTCCCTTTAACAATACCATTTAATTTCTTTCAAGAGAAACTTACATTGTTTGGGAGAAAATATACATTTTTATTTCAATATACATCAAACTGTAAATGGATCTCTGGTGTGCAGCTACATTGCTCACTTTAGGTAGTTTTTGTTCATTTTACAGTCAAGTGTATATCTAAGTAAAATTAAATTTCCGCATACGCGCTACTGGTCAGCCTTAATTCATTAGCTGCAATCTTTCATAATTAGGTCTTGCATTAACCACGCCTCTCAATGGAGTCTCTATTCCTCTTCCAGCGCCTCATCCACACAGGAAGCATTTGGTGATTGTCGAAGTCTGGCTCAGATCATTCAGAAGGCTCTTTCAAATAAGATCAGAGCATTAGAGACTTAGATTATTGATGATATCAACTTTCCTGCCTCACCCAGCCCCCTCTCTATCAGAGTGGATCCCTAAGTGGGTGTGTTGCCTCGGGCGGCCAAATCCATGCACAGCCCAAATTAAATTCCTGGGCCACAGATGCCTCTGCTGGCCTTCTGGCTTCCTGGATTCAACATAGAGGATTACAGCATGTAGACTGAGATAATCAACCACCTTTAAAATACCTTGTATTTCAAATTAAACCCTATACAAATGAGAAAGTATAAATAGTTCAGAATGTAAGGGTGTTTAACATAAAACCTCATAAGATGAGAAGTGAGGCAGTATTTTTTCCCACTTTTCTTCTCCCTATTTTCTTACTTGAGTAATCTATTGATTTTTACAAAGGACAGTGGTGGATGGGGATAAGTTTTATCATCACCATGCTCCATTTTAGAGGAAGGGATCAGACATAAAATCTGCCACTGAATCATTGCCCTAACATGAATAACCTTTACAGATACCAATTCAATCTTATATGTTTTCACATCCTGTAAAAACATTTTGCTAATGTACAACCCGAATGACTTCAGACCCCAGAAGAATCTCAAAGGCTGATCTACAGCCTTTGGGAAACCAACACTACTGTCAGCAACATAAAGTGTCTCACCCACATAGTTTTGATGGGTTAAATGTTGATGTGCTGGCTTTTTTTATTTCCAAGACATGAAAAAAATTTCCCAGTTCTTTTTCCAGAAAAAAGGTTAAAATGCTTTACCATGCATTTATCCTAAAACAACCCATTAGCATTCCAAGGGCCCATTAAAATACAGAGATGTAGAATTGATTTTTAAAGCTTCAGCATTTCCAAAGATTTTTCAGTTCAGTTAATAACATTTTAATAAATAAAACTGAAAAGCCTGGGATGCATTCCTCCAAGTAAATACTTGTGGAATATAAATGTTAATACTATAATCTCTTACTGCAAATACAAAACTAATCCTTTTTTGGAATTCCTTTCCCAACCTGAGGGATTATTGCCCAACCTCGTTTTGGAAAAAAAAAACCTGATTACAGTTAGAATGGGGTTTTGTTTTGTAACCAAAATGCTTTAAACTCCTCTTCAAATTTCTTCATGACACATCAACAGCCTTCCTTTGGTTTTCCTGATGCTGTTTGTTCACTAATGTTCTCAAGCAAGCCTGAGAGACCCACTCAACGCCTCTCAGTGCTTCATCAGTGGATGGTTAAAGACCATCACAAAAACCTTCATGAAAGGAATAAATAGTAACAGCAAATACTGTAAATGTTGCTTCGCCCCCATTAGACTGTTTGCCGCAGCCAGGCTAGAATTCAAGACCACGTCATAACAAGCACAATCAAGTTTGTCGAAATATATCAGTAAAGACAGACTAGATGGTTTTTTTTATGCATATTTATATTAATATAATCTCTTAAATGTATACATATATGTTGTCTAAAATAATTGTGTGCGTTTATACATGATTTACATACAATAAAATCAAAACTAATTTGATTCTGAAAGCTATTTTGTCATTTCCTGTCACACAACATAGTAGGTGCGTGGGTCAATAAATACGTCTTCAGATACGAGAGAAAATCAACAGGACAAAATGAATGAGGAGAAGCGGATTCTCAAAAGTGGAAAGAGAAGTAAATTAAGCCGTTTTTTTCTGTTCGTCTTCCATACAATGAATAGTTTGGGTCTGACTATTTATCACTGTCCTTTATTGAGATATCTCACAATTCCCGCACATGATTCAACTCCAGGCTCCGAAGTGGAGCAAATGTGGAGTGCATGCAGTATAAATTAAGGACGGCAGCGAATGGCTGTGGAGTGCGGGGCGGGGCGGAGAGCATGCTGTGGAAATAGGGGGTTACTTGTACGTCAAAGAATAACTCCACTGTATGAGTTTTATTTCAGGACAAGTTAATATGAGCAAAATGCAAAAGGTAACATTTTATCATACACGTGCCTATCCCATATATTTAGAGGTGTAAAACAGCATGATACAGATCCTTAAATATATTTATTTGTGAAACAAATCGAAAACAATACATCCTCTACCTGTAACTCAATAAATATGCACTACTTTGTTTTATGCCTTTCCCATACAATACTAATAAAAAAAATCTTCAATTTTGGGGCAGCAATGTAACACGATTCCAAAAAGTTCAAGGGACATAAATATTTTAGCAAGACATGTTATTGAAAAGAGGGTATTTCACAAGCCTGCCACAAACATCATTAGTAAAGTTAAAAAGACCTCAAAGCACAGTTGTGATGGGTATTCTGGGTCTCTCAAAACTACTCAGTTTTCATTGACACTAACTCTTTGAATGTATTTTTGCAAATAACTTGTACTAAATACCCCACTGAGATCAACATTTTTGGCCATAACTCCAAAGATGAAAAGAAGTGCTGTTTCGGGATGTTTGAATTGGCACATTTCAACTTGGTGATAAAGTCAGTGATTTAATTTTTTGTGATACTTTGTGCCAGTTTAGCATCTGTCTTGTGGCCAAACAACAGTGTCTCTCAATGACAAATTGATTTGAAAAGTCAGCTACGCCTAGAGATCAATATAATGGTTTTGTTTTCCAGAGGCGATATTTGTTGGTCCTTCCTTTCAACATATTGATGAATTTGGATGATGCACATCCAATTTAAAAATGTTTAAAGTCTGTGAAAACTTTGAAACAAGAAATATGTATAAACTGTAAATTACAAAGTAAATTTTTAACTTTAATCACCAATGTTGTTGAAATGCTTACAGTTGTTTCTATGATAGGTTTTTGATTTTTATTAAAAAAAGGAACTTGCTGTTGATCAACTGTTTTGTATGAGTTTTTTTGTTATGTTCATATTATCACATGATAAGAAGTATATTCATGAAGAATAAATCATGTTTTAAGGGCCAAAACCTTGTTATGTACAGATTTTGTTGTTTAAATTTTGTTGATTAAACAAATGGTTTCTGATGATGTCTCAGACCATTTGATCAACTTTTAGACCAGTGTGAAGCTTAAGTACTGACTGTAGAAGCCGTTTTTTTAAACTTTTGTCTTATTTTCTAAAATGCATTCTGACCCCTCAACCCCACCCTCTCCTTGCCTTTGAAGTCTGCAAATAAATTTAGCAAGTGAATGTATCCGCATAACTTCAAGTTTCATAGCTGGCAGGGTTTAAATGTTTCATTTCATTTAGATGACAACACCGGGGAAAAAAGAACACAGGTATCAGGAGCAGATCCTAGTTTGGCATCCCTTGTATTGTTTTTTTTTTTTTTTGAGATATGTTTGTTTCACATTTTATGTGTTTAATTTGCTTAAAGGATTGTTCTATGGCTGGGCATGAATTGATTAATTTCCTTATGGGACGAAAAAGTGCATCTTATCCTTATTTTATCTCTCCACCTGCTACAGCAGCCTATGTCATCCTATCCACATTTGAGAGTCTGTTATTTGAAAGCAATCTATCAGAAAGATGTCAGCACTGTGGGAACCTAAACCCTAAACCCCCCACGTGTTTCCCTGCTGAGACACAAATGGCAGGACAGTGTACTGCAGACTACATTTCACAAACAGCTTTTGTGTTTACCTGAATGTGGCCTTCAGTATCTGACCAGAGGTGCTTTCCTGGGTGTGGTTGTTATAGCCATAGAAGAGGTCTCCAAAGACAGTCTGGTTGGCAGGGATGTCTGTTGCTTCGCCACAGTCCACACCCTCAGTGCAGGCTTCAGACAAAGGCAAGCATGACCTCCCATCAGGACCACGCTTATAGTCCTCAATGCACCTGGAATGATTTTAGGATTACACATAAGAGTTATAAATCTTTTAAGAGATTATTGCTTTTGAAAATCAATATGTATTTATGTGAATCTCATTATCTTTTTTATTTTTACCCTTTTTATTAATTAAGACTGAGAGAAAATCTTTATCTCTAAAAGTTCAAAGGATCCTTAAAGAATCTACAGTTGTCTAAAAAAAATGCTGTTTTCACATCTAGGCATATGAGACATGTCATACAATAAACTAAAAATAGACAGATGGGCTAAAGCATTTAAAATGAGGTTTGGGGCAGGAAGAGGAGAGGATAATCTTCTACGTATACAACATAGTAAAAGTTCCCCCCTGAATACCGAATTTAGAATAAACTAATCCCAGTCTCCCGCATGAAGTTGAGGATTAGCCACATCCTCGTTATGAGAACAGACAAGAACAAAATGCTGTTTGTATCACCCCATGATGTAACATGAGTGTTAAATACTTTGTCTGCTCTGCAGCATGACCTTTAACGGGAAGATTACTATAGCTTCTGGCTTTCAAAAATTAAAAGGAATTTAATGAGAAATGCTGGTGCTTACACATGAATGTGTTCAAATAAACTTGAATTTAAAACTGTGCCTTGTAAAGGTATTTATAGGTCAGAACTATCTGTGCCACACTGTGGTAAGAATAGATAGAACAACAGAAAGTAGTGTATAATTGCGACAATTGTATTTCTTTTAAAATAGACAATTAAATAAAAGTCTGTTTGATTATATAGCACCGATTCACAACGCTTCATCTCAAAGCACTCTACAAGAAGAGTAATTTCAGTCCAGTCATGCATACATTCCAATCAGCTAAAACATTTTATATCTACGGACACCCAGTAGATTGCAACATGTCATTGACTTGCAGCATTCAATCCTCACTAATGAACATGGAGCGACAGTAGACAGTCGCCTGCCTTGTGTCATTGAATTCACACCAATCCCTCTTACTGAGCAAGCATACATAGAATGTGGAGAGGAAAAACTCCTTGTTTCAGGAAGAAATCCAGCAGAACCAGAACCGGGCTCAGTACTCTAGGCCATCAAATACACGGAGCATCACCCCAGTCGACACCCTCTCCCATCAAGGCATCACAGCACAGAAGAATGACCTACCAGGTGTAGCTTCTATGGAGAGAACTCTGAACTACTGTCTTACTGAGATTACCTAATGCCCCATCTCCACTAGTGCCAGTACGAAAAGAACGTGTAGCTTTCGGCGTGTTTCCATATCTGCCGTTTCTAATCAATGACGCTGACTCCTACACAGCAGCGATAGCCGCTGATTGGTCTGGAGTTGTTTTTTTGTCTCAGAGTAAGCTAAAGATTAAAGTTTCAAATAAGCAGCACACTACAGTTAACTGCAAGCAGCCTAAAATTAAAAAGAAATCAGTCTGAGTCGTGAATTATATAGGTTTTAAACAGGGTGAGGATCTTCTAAGTATATATACTATTGAATATGTGCATGTCATGATGTTGTCACGTTGGCTTAGTGGTTAGTGTTGGTGACTCCTGCTTGGTGGGTCGAGGTTCATGTCCCACTTTTGCGGTGTTGAAATTCTTTTTCACAGTAGGTTCACTGATATTCTTCCTGGTTTGATAAAAAATTATTTTTCTAGATTAAAAAAAAATATTATTTATGTTTTATTTTTAAACCAAGTTCTGACATCAAGACAGTGGCCTGATTAGTTATGGATGTTCAGTGCTGAATGTTGTGGACGGTCAATAAATTAATGAAGACAGGGGGAATAATAATTTTGTTAATTAATTTGCTCCCCAAAAAATGCTCATGGTCTTCTCAATTTTCAGTGCATTGTTCAGTATGTATCTCAGATCATCATATTTTTACCAAGATGTTGTAAAATCCGGAATGAAAACATGCTGTTGTGGATTTTTCAGGTTTTGTATTTCAATAAACAAAACCAAAAGCACAATTTTAATGGGAGAGCAGTACTTTTAATTTAAGATTTTTCAATGCAGTATTTCTTCTATTTATTTTTGTGTCAAAATATGATTCCCCTTGCTAACATTTTTAAACAAGGGCCAAATCCTCCTTATTTAACCGGATTAAAGGTTCAAAATAGAGAGTGAATATTTACAGAAAAAGCTCTGTTTTTTTATACCAAATCCAATTTCAGATTTTAATCAATTCACATTAATTAAACATTGATTCATAGTTAAATGCTCTTCTGCATTTAACTGTGGAAGGGACAGGTCGTCCTGTACACACGTGTAACATCTGATATTGTGACAACTAAAAGGCTGATCTGATGGATTTGTATCACTGAAAAAACTCTGGGTTATGAAACTCAAAAGCTATATATTAATTAGGGTTGAAAAGTTAAATTAATCAGTGTCATCAAAAAATATCAGTAAATGATTTGTACTCCCCATCATGAGGCCCCATGAATCAATGCTTAAGAGATATATCTCCAAGATCTTTGCACATCTTCTATGTCTATAATGTGTCCCTGCTCTTGTTTTTAAAGGGTTTATGTCATACAAAATCAAGTTTTTGAAGTTTTCAACCATCGGGCAATGCAATTTTCTCATTAAAAAAACCCACCAGAGTGGTTTTTGGCTTAATCACGCATGTCTGAGTAATCCTCCTGAATTCTGCCCTCTGAGCAGCTGCCCTTCCCTCTCCTAGAAATCGACTGAGTTTTCAACTAGTGACATCACTGGTTGAAAGTTAAGTGCTAGAGGTGTCTGCACCGCCCCTGCAGGCAGAGTGGCTTACCCCTGTTAGATTTTCAAACACGCCCTCCTCCTTCTAAAAAACTCATAACTGCTTCGGTTTTTGGCAGCTTACAACACTTTTTTTTGTGGATTTTTTACTTTCTTTGTGAAAACGCTCGTTTGGCTGCATGGATTACAGGATTTTATTCTACATTCCTAAAGAACAGCAGCTGGATCAAAGAACAAAGATGCTTGATGGACAGAGAAGTAAGTGGTTACATGCTAAAGCAAATGTGGGTTAGCCATTTTTCAAGCTGCTTACATGATCTTATAACAGCATGTGTGGTTAATTAATTGATCTGTAGCATCTCAAAATGTTTAATAAACGGGTGCAAACAACACCCACAGCTTTTTTATAGACTGGGCTGGAAAGCGCTGCTTAGTGGAAGCAGCTGTGTTGGTTTGGGCTCTGTCTAAAGCCTGGAGATTAAGCAACTGAGATACGCTTTATTGACTGCGTTTTAAAAAAAAAAAAAAATATCCAGGAGGCGGGTTTATAGAGAAATGTGCCGTTTCACTTCGCGATCTTACATTAACTACAGGATACAAGTTAAATTTTAGGACAAATTAATACTGTATAACACCAACGGTAACATTTTATCATATACATTTATATCCCAGAAGTTGAAAGCTGTAAAATAGCATGATACAATCCCTTTAAGCTCTGGTAGATTGGCTGGAGAGTATCTGTGAACATTAACATTCAAATTTTTCCCAGTTTCTCCTATGGGTTTAATTCTTAATTTTGACTGGGCCATTCTGAAGATGTAAAAGAAAAAAAATATTTTGTCATTATTCTGCTGGGAGGTAATCCTCCACCCTAGTTTCATGTCTTTTGCAGTCTCTGAACAGTATTTTCTTCTATTATCAGCTCTGACAAGCTTCCTGGTCCCTGTTGAGGAAACCCATCCCCACAGCATGAATATATCCCCGCCCAGGTTTCCATTGAGAATGGTGTGTTCAGAATGATGTGAAGAGTTATTTTTTTCTTGGGTCCCATGTGACTAGTACACACTTTTGCTGCGTCCCCTACGTGGTGTTGTTTGACAAATCTGTAGAAAGTGCAACTCGTTGTCCTCCTGATAGATTTTCCCTGCAGGGCTGTATCTTTGAAGCACCTCTAAAGTTATCATGGGACTCATGTCTGATTCTCTGATTAATACTTTCTTTGCCTGGCCTGTCAGTCAGGGGCATCACACCCATGGGGGATGTGGGTGTTTTAACACCCACACATTTCCTGCAGTTTTGCAAAAGCGCCGTACAGCAGTCTTTCCATTTCTCTGGTCACTATGTGTACCTGCGCTAGCTGCAGCTGTCTCCTCCCTCTCAAACATGACACCAGCTTTATGGCCACCGATAGTTGATCGGCTGTTTTGCCTCAAGTCCTGCCCCTCTTGGTGTGTTAGATATATCAGTCACCTCAAGCTGAGGAGGTGAAACTTTATGGTTATGGTTATTTACATCTCCCTTTTCCAGGTACTTTAAATGAGTGTTTATGCTTTCAAGGTTCTTAAATAAGCTCAATACAGTATGTGTTCGGGAAGATGTTCTGTTTATGTTTTGTTGACATGTCGAGTGTTTTCTGTATTATATTCAATTTTTTATACTAATAGCTAATTGGAATATTGTTTAGCAAATTCTGTTATGTATAGGGCTGCAACAATGAATCAATATAATCAATAAAATTCGATGATAAAAAGCTTTGGCAATTAATTTCGTTATTGATTCGTTGTGGCGTGATTCTGAGGTCTAATTTGGTCGCCAGCATTTTTTTTTTCTGCGTAACCTTTATTTAACAGTCAACACGAGCAACTCGTCACAAAGGTTGTGGGCTGCCGCGGAGCATTGCAGGAGCAGGTAGACCTAAGATAATGAAAAACTTCAAAAGTTTGGGGGTACTTTATTTTAAAAAATGCAAAGATGTTTGTTACCTGCAACATTTGTAAGTCCGACCTTGCATGACACCGGAGTACAACGGTGATGATGTGGCATCATAAACGCAAGCATGTCAGAGTCAAGTAATGAATCATAGCGTCTCGGCAAGAGAAGTCTTTAAGAGTTTGTTGCATTACAATCCAGCTCATCATGCATGACTCATCATGCATGACTAGACAAACAACATGTGTTAACTACACTGATCGACAGCACAGAAGTTGTTGCTGTTTATTTTAGCAGTTGTACTTGCAAGCCAAGCTATGATTACAATGTTATGTATTTGGTTCGGTATTTGGACTGACAGTGGAGAACGTGTTTAGGCATATTATGCTACTTGTTTTCGTGTTGATTTATGCCACATTTGTTCGTAAGTATCTTAAGTAACTTTAATAAAGTAAAGCCATTTAAAACTATTTTGTATTCTTTTTTATTCGATTTTTCAACAACTGTAGGATATCTGAGTTGGGACCATGTTGTGATTATTTGATTTAGAATTTAATTTTAATTTGTTATGTTTTCTAATAATTTAGGTCACCTTTAAGCAACAAAAATACCTATTTTTAAGTTGTTAATATGGCACATTTATCCTTATAGCCCTTTGATGAAGCATAGCCATTTAAAACTATTTTTCATTTATTGTTGAATATTTCAACAGCTGTAAGACATTTGAGATGATAGTATGTTTTTTTGCAAACTATTGAACTGTTTTCTAATAATATTCTGTTAAATAAAGTGAAGGAAGGAGAGAAAAAAACCTTTCCACTTTCTAAAAATGTCCCCGCTAATCCAAGTTGAGACATCCAGTTGACCGATTATCCAAATAATTGTTTGTTGCAGCCCTGGTTATGTATGTGGCACACAATGTATGAAGTAATTGTGATAAATAGGCAGGGAACTGAGAAGGAGGAGGGACAAATTGTCATTGTTAAGCGGTATATTTATGGGCTTATTCATAGACTGTAAAAACGAATATACAACGCCTCCTCACTCCTCCCTGTTTACCAGAATGACACATGTTCAAGGGGGAATTCATGGCGGATTTACAGACTCCTCCTCCCCAGCTCTGACGAAGCATGTTCCTAAAAAGGGCATAGCGGCGGGATCTTCACTGTAGACTCTGCCCTCGCGGGGCGTGTATGGACGTGTAGTTCGGTCGTAATCACGACCATTCTGCTCCCGCGTCTTTAGCTCTAGTGCTAAACTTGGCTAACTAAGCGAAAGGCTAATAGCCCCATGCCTGACTGCTGCCGTATCTGCGCTCCTCCGACGGTTCTCCTATTTCTCAAACCTCAAAAGGTAAGAACTAGTAACTTGAAATAATTATTAAAATGTAGTGTTACTATAATTAAATTCAAACGAAACAGCATGTCAATCAAAGTCCGGCCCCTCATTAATTATGCAAGATTTCAAAAAAATTATCTTACGAAAACAAGCCTGGTTTCTGTTTTTTTGACTAGCCCAGCATTATCTCAGGAGCAATATGTAGCCATAGAAAGTTTAAAAAAAATTGAAACCAGGCATTAAAGATGTTTTTTAACGTGTCTAAAGTCCAATGCTTTTCAATGGGGGCCTAGCAGCCAAATGGAGGTACTACAGCAATGGAGGAGCAATGGCGGCCTCCAAGGTATGCTGTCACAAAGCAGAGCAGCCAGAGGCCATTGGGTTTATTCCATATTTTGAGCATTGCTTGTTGATTAGCTGAATACTTTTTTGGATACTTACCTGTTGTGTTTGATTGTACCAGTTAAGGAGAAGAAAAAACAAGAAATAATGTCATCATTTTCAACAGGTATGAAAACAATGTAAGAAAAGTGTATATTATTTTAATGTTTAAATACAGTAAATTGTTATAGTATTTATACCACCAGAAAGAAAGCTTTGTGAGGGTCTTTCTTTCTTTCTTTAATAACTCTGTTTGACATCTCTCCTTTTCAAGTCAAATAAGCAAAATCTAGCAGGCTCACTCAAAGTATTGGCAGACCCATGTCACTATCAAGCTTTACACTGTCATTTTGTAACCCAGTTTCATGAAGAAACAGAAAAGAACATGGGAGGAGATGATTGACAGCTTTTTTTAAAGTGAAATCATGTAAATGAAGCTGAGAGGTCTATAAAGGAAGACATAAATTGTGTTGGTATGCGTTATGGGTGGTGCTTATTTCCATCCCAGGTGCACGCTGTGGCTGCTGTTTTTTCTTCAGATTCACGATTTCACTTAAAACATTTTTGATTAGGGTGTATTTGAGGAAACCACATCAACCTCCCAAAGCTTGCTATGACACTGCTGTCTGTTAAGGCAGAATCAATGTCTGGGTTTGTTTGCATGACTACCATTTCCAGATCATGGAACAATGCTTTTGGCCTTTATTTTTAACCCAGTTTTGACCCGTCTGATGGGTTCCTTGGTCTTTATTATTATTATTCACCAGTGCTCTTCAACAAACCTCTGAGTTCTTCATAAAACAGGTGTATTTCCACTGAGATTAAATGTACATAAATATGATTATGCTTAACTATTATTAATTAGCTGACTTCAGAAGGCAGTTTGTTGCTATAGATATTTAGATGCATCTGAGATTGCTATTACTGGGAAGCTGTCAAGAGTTTACTTCATTTCTCGCACGGTGAACCCACCTCACCATGTATCTGCAAGAATAAGCTTGTACATAAAATGGATGGATGGATCAGATATTCATTTGTAAAGTAATTTAAAAAAACATTCATCATTTTACTTTCACTTCACAATATGTTTTTTGAGCTGCCACAAAAAAATCCTGTTAAAATATATTAGTGATTTGTGGTTGTAAATTGTCAAAATGTGAACAAGATTAAAGGTTCATGAATAAGTATAGATGTGTTCTGCTGTTGCTCAGTGGCAGAAAAAAACCCTCATGGCTGATTACACAACAGTAGAGGCTAAATACCTAAGCTCCGTGTAATAAAAAAAAACATCAATATTATATTTCCCCAAAGTTGATATGATGAGAGAAAAAAGCAAAAGAGATTTTAGTTTGCTGTCACTACAAGGTGACTGACTCTCTATATCTGAAAATGTCAGATATAAGGAATTACAGTTTGAGCATGCCCTTCATAGCCACTCATCTGTTCCAAAAACCTTTCACCAATACATCATGAGAAATTATTTTTATACACCAACCATACATTTCTTTGCCACCTCTTTTTCCTCCATAGCAGTGCTTTCTGTCTAAAACTTTGCTTTGTAGAGGCCTTGAGTTACTTGTTGTTAGGTAAGCTTACATTAGGAGGAAGTTAAGCAACTAGCTTGTGAACTAACAGAATGTCTGCTACAGAACATACAGGAAAAGTGTTAAATACTAATAATTTGTGCATACTCACCGGACATGTCATCCATTGAGCATGCTGAAGGCCTTCTGTACCAGCATATACGACACCGCGTTATAGTTCCTGACAATTTTCAGCAACTTCGCACAGCCATTGAAGAGGAGTGGAACAACATTCCACAAGCCACAATCAACAACCTGATCAACTCTATGCGACAGAGATGTGTTGCATTGCATGAACCAAGTGGTGGCCACACCAGATTCCTTTTACTCCCTGTTTGGTTCCTACAGTTTCTTTCTGCTTGTTCGTGACAGTTTGATGTTTCGTCATCTCCATGTTCACCTGTATCCTCGTCAATTATCTCCTTTAAACACTTAAGTCTGTTTGTGGGTCTATACAGCACCAAGGACACCTGATAGAGGGAACCAACCCCGAAAAATAGACTAAGGGGATGCAGTTTAATAAATTTGTGGCTAACATAATCTTATAGTTACATATTGCTGTATGCCAAAAAGTAAGACAGAAAGATTTCTTGGATATAGTAGGAGGGAATACTTTCAGTCATCTTATCTCCTGTGGCAGCAAAACTCAGTGTCAGTTCAGGAGCAGGTCCATTTCTCTAAATTTAAGACTGAGTTTTAAACTTTACTTTTGGACTGGAGTATTCATATAGAATAAGTCATTAGTTAGAGTTGGCAATAGATAATCTTCACACATCCCCTCAGAATGTGATAAATGTTCAGCACTCAGCTGTATTTACTCTCTTTATTATCCATTTAAGATATTCTCAATATTGTATTTTCAGTTTTCAAACTGTTTGTATACTTTCTAGATATTGTCTTTTAATTGATGCAATGATCCATAGGTTTCTCAAAGAAGTGCAGAAAATTGTAACTTCTTCACTTCTAGCAAAATAAAATACTTTTGCTTGAAGACATGTGATGGAATGAAAAAAATATGAAAAGGGAAGGATTGCACCAGCGCCATTAATCAGCTGTCACCATCTAGTTGCCATAGAAACACTGGGCACTCACTAACATGCTGTGTCCATCCCTCTGTTTAGCTTTCATGGGGGGTTAAAATGTCTACATGATATTAGGAGGCTTTAATGTACCAGCTGAGCAGGTCCAAAAGTTTTTTTTTCCCAATTTAACCAACTTTAAACTAGATTCTGAGTTTTCAAAGGCAACCAAAGCGAAATTACTGTTTTTATATACAGGTCAAACTAAAAAAAGTTAAAATACTGTGCATTAGTTCATTTATTTAAGTAATTGAACTTAAAAGGTAAAATTAATAAATGATATAGACTTAAATGCAGAGTGAGATATCTATAGTCTTTACTTTTTTATGATTTTGGTGATTATGGTTTATATATTATGAAAACTCCAAATTCAAAATCTCAGAATATTAGAAATAAAAAAAGGTTTTCAAATAGAGAAATGTCAGACCTCTGAAAAGTATAATCATGCATACGTACTCTGTGCTTGGTCTGGGCCCCTTTTGCATCAATTACTGCCTCAATGCAGCAGGGCATGGATACTATCAGCGTGTGGCACTGCTGAGGTGTTATGGAAGATCAGGATGCTTTAATAGTGCACTTAAGCTCCTCTGTATTGATCAGTCTCAGCTCTCTCATCTTTCACTTGGCAATGTCTCATAGATTCTCTATGGGGCTCAGGTCAGGCCAGTTTGCGGACAATTTTATTCGCAGTAACCCCATGGTCAATGGACCAGGTTTTGGTACTTTTGGCAGTGTGGGCAGGTGGTAAGTCCTGCTGAAAAAATGAAGTCAGTATTTCCATAAAGCTTGTCTGCAAAATGAATCATAAAGTCCTCTAAAATGGCTTGAGAGATAAGTGTGTTGACTGTGGACTTATAAAGCACAGTGGATCAATACCCTTAGATGACATGGCTCCCCAAATCACCACAGACTGTTGAAACTTCACATTGGACTTCAAACATCTTGGATTGTGTGCCTCTACATTCTTCATCCAAACCCTGGGACCTTGGTTTATAAATGAGAGACAACATTTGGTCTCATCAGAGAAGAGGACTTTAGACCACTGAGCATCAGACCAGGAGCAGCTTAACAACAGAAAAACAACTTTGAAGCTCATGTCAAGGATCCATCTGTGTGTGGTGTCGCTTGATGCACTAACTCCCGCTTCAGTCCACTCCTTGTGAAGGTCCCCAAAACTTTTTAACAGTCTTTTCCTGAAACTCCTCTCTGGGCTGTGGTCATCCCTGCTGCTTTTGCACCTTTTTCTTTCACACTTTTCCCTTCCATATAACTTTCTATTAATACTGTATGCTGTGATATAGCATTTTGGAAACATCCAACTTCTTTTACAGTTACCTTATAAGGCCTTCCCTCCTTATGAAGGGTGTCAATGATGGCTGATGAACCTTTTGGAGGTGTTTAATTGGTTGATTATATTGTGATACATTGACCCTAAAATATTGAAACCTTTCACAATTTTTCTAAGTTTTGGAAATGTTTTCATTCTTATGCCGTATTTTCATAAGTTGTGAGCCATAATCATCATGGTATAACAAATAAGGCTTAAAAATATCTAATTTTCATGTAATGAGTGTACACCTTGCACCTTTTGAGTTGAATTACTGAAATAAATGCACTTTTGCATGATATTCTATTCCAATATAATGTAGTTTTACGTGTACAGTTTTTTAAAACATTAGATAACATCAGATTACTTCAAAATTATCAATGCACTTTAAAAAAAGTAATGTTTTACACTTGATGTGTAATCATAAATCTGTTCATGTTTTAAATTGAAGTTTTAAAGAACTTCTAATGGCATGCATTTTTTTTAAAGGATGCTGTCTGCATTAATGTTAACGTTCAAAAACCAAAACTTGATCCAGTTTATGGAGTGATGGAGAAAGGTTTGTATCTTTGTGCATTACACCCTATCTCATTAATAGTGACAGGACTTAAGATGACAGCTTTATGAAACATATTAATTAAGAGCAATTACATATATAAATTGCTGACTTGTGATGTTGCTTACCCACAGAACATCTGGATGTTGTAGAGTGTTGGGTCATCCTCTAGAGGGGCCAGCTGTTGAAGGCACAGCTGTTCACATCCACCGTTGAAGCCGTCAGAGCAATCGATGCCGATATGGTGGTCATAGCAGCCGGTCCCATCCTTCATTGGACTTAGCCCTGGAGGGCACTGTAAGAGAAATGAATGTATGGAGATGGTTAAGTAATTGTTTTTAAAATCCTTGCTTCATTTAGGCCATGTTTAAAGACGACAAAAATAAGACATAGCTCATATCAGGTAATCAGTCATCAAAAGATACAGTATGTGCTTTAAAAAACACTTTCTATTCCTGTTTGAGAACACAGGTGAAGCTGTATGCATATTTTTTTAAATAAAACTTGCTGAAAACCTCTATAATACACTGTCAAAGGGTTCAATATTTTTATAGCACCTTTGCACTCACACTGACTACTTAGGTGCTGAACACTGTAGGCACATTCACACTCAAATATATGCATCAATTTTTAGAACCAGGAAGCAAGAATCAAACCTACAACCTTCCAACTCTGCAGAGTCACCCCTGCTCACTTTCAAACTTGAATGTAAGACAATAAGAAGGTTGAGAATTAATTGTGTTCAGATATATTTTTTCTGCTAATTATTTAAAGAACAATTAGCGAATGAAGATAATAAAAATTAAATATACACACTTTTTTGTTCGCTTGCTCAGTTAAATTATAAAAAAACCCACTCCTAATGTTTAAAAGGTTTTTAAAGAAATAGCAGACACAAAAGACACATCATGTTGATCAGTTATACACTTTATTGCCAAAAATATTTGCTAACCATTTGAAGTCACTGGATTTAGGTGTTCCAAACATCCCCATGGTTACAAGTAAATGCATCTTAGCAAGCAGATATCTTCTAAAAGCATTTGGGAAAGAATTGATCACCCAGGAGCTCAGTAAATCCCAGCATATGAAAAGTGTGTAAAAGGATGTGGAATAAATCCAGATGTGAAATTTCCTTGCTACTAAATATTCCACAGTCAACTCTTAGTGATATTTTAATAAGGTGAAAGCAATTGGGAAAGACAAAAAAATGACTGAACCAATAAGGTGTAGGCTCCATAAAATTTCTGGGTGGAGTCAGAGGATTTTGACACTTAGCCAGTCAACTCTCTACACAGCAAATTGGCGCAGACCTTCAAACTTCAGGTAGCTTTAAATAGCTTAATTAAATAGCTTCCCATTTAATGAAGCAGCTGCATCCAAGCCTTACATCACCAAGTGCAATAGCAAGTATGCTATAAGTATAAGTATATGCTATAAGTATAAGACTTTAAAGTAGTATGTTGTCTGGAGTGATTAATCATGCCTTTATCGAAGTCCTCGTTTCTTTTCAGCAGTTGCTAAGAAAACACCCCTTGCCTAAACAGACTGTTTGAAAGGTTGAAAATTGGTGAACATGGATATATTCCTGCTGTCGGTTAGGGACATTTTTTCAGGAAATAGTCTTGGCTCTTCAATTCCAGCTAAATTAATTTTTAATGTTTCAGTATGCCAATACATTTTGAACATTCTCATGGCTCTGACATTGTGAAACAGATTGATGTTGGTTTACTTCTTTATCAAACATGAAAGTGTGCCCTTGCAGCAAGCGAGACTAATAGATGTGCGAAGTTGGTCTTCCATTTGAATCAGAGTAGAGACGCATCTAAAACTGGCAGGATAGCGGCCCTTGATGACTGGAGCTGGACACCCATGATCTAAAAGGAATGTCAGTGTTTTAACATGGATGGATGGATGGATAACATTTCTCCATACAGAGTAAAAGAACAAGGCAACCTCATTTAAATGACTCAACTTTTGCCGAAAGTACAATTTCAGTAACTTTAGCACCACATGCTAAATGTTGTTCTCACTTTGAATATTGTTTTTAAATGTCATGGCCGTATGAGCTATTTTTTATTTTGTGATGATATTAATCTAATTGCTGAATTAAAATATATTTTCTCACAGTGAATCCACAGTTTCTGGCTTGATTTTAGCAGAAATCCTGATAATTCTAACAGTTTAAAAACATTCATAGTCTACTGTATTTAATTAACCTTTAGAATCAATAATAATGTATTTTGGAAATGTTTCTGGTGCATCAAAAAAAAATAATTGCACAGAACTTTTATTAGGAAAAGGAGATATTGATCAACGCCTTGCCACACTTAGATATTTTCATCTCATTAAATTAGCAAAATGATTTCCTTTGCTTTATCTTTCAGAAATTAGAATATTTTTTTGATATCTTCTCTCTGAAAAACACTATAAGCGTGGGACTGAATGTATAAAAGAGCTCTAAAACCTGAGTTCACCTTAGCTTCCCTCTCTTCCACAGCTTTGTTCAGTATTTCCCATGATGTTTTTTTATAGACCTGTCAAGTCGGCTTCACGTAATAGTTTCTGTCAGCTAATACTTCAAAGGCAACTTTGATGAAGTACGCTTTAACAAGGTAACACTGTATTCACAATGGAGCCTTGGCAATAGGATTCCTTCAAGCAACAACGTATCTGTGCTGGCTCATTTTCTTATGAAGTCCTACCGAATTCAGTACAAAGTTCAGGTGCCTCATTTTGCTTAATGAAGCTCACAGGTCTGCTGTAAAATCTTGCCTAATTTGCATTTCTGTCAAGGTGCAATGTAATCTGCTCTTTTCACACCAAGTGGAAAAAAACATGCAACTTAAGTGGGCTTTACAGTTTAGTTCTAAGGCACTGCAAGTAGCCTTAGCTATTTCCAAAGCACAGATTTTTTTTATTTTTATGGACATACAGAAACAGATAATATAGCAACTTCAGAGGTTGAAATATAAGGAGTTTCCACATATTATTTAGGTACATCCTTTTAAAATAAAAATACAATGAATTATTTTTATGAAAACTTTGTTTCTGTTTAATATTGACCAAAGATGATTATGATTGTTGTAGCATTATATTTTAAGTACAAAAAAATGAAGAAAAAAAATCCAGGGCTACTGAAAGGTTGTATTAGAAGCGATCAGATTTTCCCATGCCTGTTGGCATATTTTAAGAGCTTTTTAAATGGAATAACATCATGTTTTATTAAGATTTGTTTTGTCATATTATCTGCATGTGCTTGGAAATAATTGTGAGCTATTTGCATTGCATTAGACCAAAACTGTAAACGGTTTAACATTATTTAAATGTTGGAGCCTATGTCAGTATTGTTGCTGACATGTCTATCTATAATCAGTGTTTCCATGTTCTTATGGCTTCTTTCAGCAATATAATGCACCATGTGAAGGAGCTTAAATCATCTCAAACTTTTTTTTTGAACAGGACACTAACTTCAATGTACTTCAGTGGCTTCAAATGCAATGTCACAATGTCTAATTCCAGCAGAGCATATTTAGAATGTTGTGATTGGGAAATTTGCATAGTGGACATGCAGCTGACAAATCTGCAGCAACTACATAATGCTATCATGCGAATATTGACCAAAATCTCTTGGAGATTATTAAAAAGCCTTTCTGTATCATCGGCATGAAGAACTAAAGCAGTTCTGAGGTCAAAAAGGCACCCAACTCAGAAGAAGCGACATTGTGACTAAAATTGTGTCCAGTGGGTGTATAACATGTGTGTATTCGGATGAAAGTTGGAAGATTGATAGTGTGCAACTGCAGCAGGAAAGATAAAGTTGCCTTTTGAATAAATGTCATGTCTCAGTTCTTGCAGATGGCTCCCATGGTGGCGTTTCCTGGCTCATCTGTACTCAGCCAACTTTTTTTGTAGCTTTTAAGTGTGTGTGTGTGTATGGCTGATGGGTTGGGAGGGGGGTGCAGTTGCTTTGATGATTTTATTTTGAAGGGGGGGTTGGGGGGTTGTGTGTTTTTTTTAATTTTTTTATCTGTAAAGCACTTTGAGAAACTGTGTTTGAAAAGCGCTTTATAAATAAAGTTTGATTTGATTTTGATTTTTCCTTACTGGTCACCTGAAAATCTTGGAAAAATTAAATTAGGGCTCTACAGATCATGTATCAGATGCCCCAAAATGGTACTAAAACTATGGGCCAAAGACAAGGGGGCAGATGGGGTGGGAGACGGAGGGGATCTGTCCCCCCCCAGATTCAGATCGACCCTGATCCGTCCCCCCTACTTATAAGGCAATAAAGAAACAAAAAATGGACGTTAGGCACTTGAAATTTATTATTCCGATTACATTGAACGCAGCACAATGTAACCCGAACCAACTCCAGAGGCTCCAGTGTGAGAAGAGCAGGAGCTGTAGAGCCAAGATGCCTGTTTCATACCAGCCGCGGGAGCGCCTCCGTCAGGAAAATCCCATATCTGCTGCTACACCTGTTCATACCAGATGCATATTTCTCTGTGGCGGTCGACAAGCGCTTCTGCTCAGCTGCTGTTTATTCTCAGATATACTTTTCATCATGGGTAAGCAAATAACCTCATGAAATCATTACGCCATGTTTCTGTTACCAGGAAGTGTGTATATTTATTTAATTAATCTGTTGTTGAGACACACAGCCAGAGAGAGAGAGAAAGAGAGAGATAATAGAGTCTAGTGTATGTATACTGTTTAAAAATACATATTTGTTTATCTGCTCTTCACATTTATTATATTTTCTCTTCCCGTTTCAGAGTGTGAGTAGACAGGAGAGTTCTCTATATTTGTTTGTTTTACTTAACATATATTAAAAAACAAAAACAAAACAAGGTATTTATTTAAAAAATACAGAAAGATACATACAATTCATGTGTACCAAAGTGGTAGAAGCCTGAATGAAGGTATGAAATCTGATTGAGAATTGTTCATGTGATGTTTTTTTAAGGAAGATACAAATTTGAAGCTTTCTGGTAGAGTAGGTGTGAATTTAAGTATTAGTATGAAAATAACTCTTGACATAGGAAAGCAAATTTGTGTCAAAAAGAACTCTAAAACAAACAAACAGGTGGTAAGAAGTGTGTTAATATCAAAAATATTCAAAAGCTGTAAATTATAAAACAGAGGTGCACTTGGTGTGTCGGGTTTGAATTATTCTTAAAAAATCTATTATGTAAAATCAATATTTTGTTTAGGTGGGTTTTAAAGGTTGGTCTCCAAAACAATATTGCAATAAGTAAGGTAAGGATAAATCAAACTATTGTATAATATTATAAGACATGAATTATGAACAAAATTTCTTATTCACTTAAAATTGTATTTGATTTTGTCATTTGATCTTTACAGCAAAGGATTTCATCAATCAGGACTCCTAAAAGACACATTGGCCAAAACTTGCATGATTTCTTAATTATGAATATGAATTTTAATTTGATCACTGATATGTTTTATTTCCAGCAAATACAATATAATCACATTTTTGCACATTTAGTGACAAATTATTTGCTTTTAACCATTTAGAATAACTAATAATGGTGATCAATTATTTTATTTATAAAGTGGTCATATTTCTATTTGAAATTAAAAGATTTGTGTCATCTGTAAAAAGCCCAGTTTATGCTTCCCCGACCGCAGATTTGCACTCAGACGCAGACGTATTGACGGAGACGTTTTTTGTTTTGTTTATAGTCCGTTTTCTCCTCTCCTCTCTCTATTGTTTTGTCAGCGTTGCTCGACCAGGACAGCAGGGGGTGCTAACCTTTCATGGCATCTCTGCCTACTATCACAGCGTCATTTAAGTTTGTTTCTAGGCTTGTGAACGTTTTTCTGCCTCAAGGAGCAATGCACGACAGAAAGTAAGTTTTAATTAAGCTCTAAAGCTTTTGACTAGTAGTACAGCTCATATTATACTCTAGAAACACATAGAAACAAACAGAGAAGCCTTTTTTGTTGTTTTCCTACACCTCCTTGAGTTCAAAATCGCCAAAAGACCAGATTAGATAAATTATCCTTTCAGTACAAAGCCTGTAATGGCCAAATGCTACATTAACTACAACTATAAAGCTCCGTTCTGGTGAAGAGATCTCTGGCTGTTGCTGACTTGACCAATCACAGGGATATGTTCTCCATTGATGGATAGTTAAAAATTCGGCCTCTATGGGAGAGCTCTTGAGTTGATGGATAAAGGGGCTGCGTCAATCTGTCTCCGTCAAAACGGAGAAGCATTAACTAGCATTTAGATACTGTAGCAAAATAATTTAAATTAGAAACACTAATAGTCCCAATATTGAACCTTTTGGCACCTTGTATCATCTCTATAGTCTGTTAGATCCACAACAACGATATTTTGTCTAGTGTTTCTTGGTGCTACTCCCTGCTAGAATTGATGCAGAGCGCTCAAAGCTCATGCAAAGTTGAGCTCTAGTTAAAGCTCATACATTTAAGTGTGTATGTGTGTTTTTTTGTTGTTTTTTTTTTTTGTTGGTGGGGGCTTGCAACGTTTGAATACCACTTAAACAAATCATCCAGCAGTGAAGCCTATGTGCAGTGTATTTGGCAGCTCTAATCCAACTCTTAGAAAGAGGAATCTTTAGACATATCCATAAAAAAGGGTCTGTAGTGACCTGCCATAGCTGGAAATCAAATTGTGACAACAATCTGTAGCCTCATATGCCATATAAATGCAGCGAAATGTAGGGAATATGAATATGATTTGTCTGCAGGAATTACACAGGAAGAAAGTTGCGTCTGAATGTGTTCTGTACACTTTCTCTCTCTAAATACAATAATAAAAAAGGGAATCATCAGCCGACTTGCATCACAATTGCAAAAATGATCTCAGCAGGAAAATTATCTTCATGTAATTTATTTTGTAAAATAAACAACAGGCATGCTGCGCAATAAAATCCTCCACAGTTACAGCCACTTGATCATGGTTGTATAAAGTTTATTTTATTCATTTATTTTCATGAGTAGAAATTAGGATGACTTAGATTATCGATGTGATATATTTGGAGATATGTTTGTACAGAATGAGGCCACAAACTAAATTAGTACTCTTTGCTGCCGCGTCGTTAACAAACTGTTATTGATTTTGTCACTATGCAAGAGAATGTTATGGCTGATCATTTATTGCTGGTGATGTAAAGAGCATATAAGACTTTGGTCTCAAGACACTTCTGTCACAGTTCTTATATTTCATGGAACTCTGATCTGTGGATGTTTTGCATGTAAGGAGAAATATGTATTGATGATACACTTACCTGCTACCTGCCATCTCCAATTATTTACTCATAACAAGGTTCTGAGATGCAAAGACAACAGTAGCTCTGGACT
The DNA here is from genome assembly GCA_028564705.1 of Apricaphanius iberus. Taxonomy (NCBI): domain Eukaryota; kingdom Metazoa; phylum Chordata; class Actinopteri; order Cyprinodontiformes; family Aphaniidae; genus Apricaphanius; species Apricaphanius iberus. The sequence continues at coordinate 9,065,992 of JAPXFQ010001905.1, forward strand.
ATTTTCCATTTACCAGTGGCTACAAATCATTAGCCTGTGAATAGCACATGGATCACTATCACTTGAGATTTTAATATATTTTTTTAAAATCCTGCTTTAATTACTCATAATCCTCTGCAAAAAACCTAAGCCCGAGTTTGAAGTCTCGAAATCCTTAAATTGATTAAAACTCTGTCGCTTGACTGTTAAATCAGAATTTGGCAACAATATAAATCTGCATTTAAAAATGTTGCACTGCAAAAGAGTGTTATTATTAAGTAAAAACAATATGTCACTAGATAATATTATAGAACAGGGTATTAACTTATAACTTTAAAAAAAGTCCAGCACGATGATAATAACAGAAGAAAAAAACAATGAAATCCATACTTTTATTCTTTGTGTTCTGTAAAAAAAAGTTTAAAAACTAGGTATAGGAAGCAGGAGTAACTTAAGGTAAAGTTTCCGTACTGGTATCTCCAACAGTACAAGTGGAATGATGTAAGGCTTTCAAGGTGTGCTGAAAAGGACTGCTTTCAGACTAATGCATAGTCTGTCAACAATAAGCTGCTGTGTTCAGTATCTGCATTTTAGCCTAAAACCCTGAAGTTATACATTCATAGCAAAAAGCCTTTTTAGTTCTTACATTGTCCCTTAAAGTAGTGTCTGGGGGATAACTTAATAAATAAATCATATCATAAATAATCATAAATAAATTGAACAAATACAAAGAAATTGTGTGGTTTTGGTACATCTTTGGGGGTGTCAAGAACGATAGAAAGGCTTAGGAGCAAAGTGTATAGTGACATAAAAGGATGACATGCCAAACAAAATCACTGAAAAACCTTTAGTGAAAGAGTTTTTTGTTCATTTCTCTGCTTCTACATATATTTCATAATTAAAAAAGATATAACCAATCACTGACACAAACAAAACTGTTTTTAAACATAAAATAAATCACTATTCATTTTGAATCATTTAATAAGCACATAGTATGTGAAACTGCTGTCTGCTCTCCTGTGGAGCAAGCTAGCACTACAAAACCTTTTGTTGAAAAACCACTTGAACCACGATGGCTTTTAATCCCGTTGCTTAATGGAGACAAATTCCTGCAAGGTTTAAGGGAATCAGCTCAATGCTATTGCCAAATAGCAACAAATCCCTTTGAGAGGAGTTGGATAATCTTTGCTGTTTTCAAATTCCTCTGATAGTCAAGCTACTAGCAAAGACTTAAACCGTAAGGCAATATTCTTCCAGAAAAAGTTGTTGTAAATATCTAAGAGGCCTTAATCGGTAAATCACAAAAGGTTAAGGTGAAATATTTAAAAGGACATTAAATTAATCTGTTCACTTTTGAATGGATGTTGTATCTGTATGCAAGCTGTTTTACCCACCATCCACATTTGCATTGTGGCAAATCTTTTTTGATGGTAGTTTTGAAGTGGATATATTTCTTACATTAAACTGATTTTATTTCAAGGAATTGAAATTACAAATGCATATTCATAATAGTTGAAATATAGAACAATTCTAAATTTTGATAGTGAGTATCCAGTCCTTGTCTAACTAAACCACAAGTCATGATTTACAGCTTTTCATCTTTTCGATCTCTGTTGTGTTTGTACTTAGATTATTTTAGTGAGGCGGGCCGGGTTGTTGGCGGTGGGTACTGGTCCGGGGTGGCGGCGGCGTGTGTTGTCCGTCGGTTGGCTGCGGGTCCTCCTTGCCTGCGGCGGCGGCGGGGGGCCCTTGTCGGCTGGTCCCTGTTTGGGGCCCCGCTGGGGGGCGGGGTGCCCCTGGTCCCCGTGGCCTCCGGTTCCTGGTCCGGGCCCGCCCTGGCGTAGCCGGTTACCGGCGGAGCCCGTGGGCTCGTCACTGCGATCTCTCGGGCCCCAGCATCGCGGCTGGTGGGTGCTCCCCTGGGACTTCCATCTGTTCCTCTCTTGGTGGGTGATCGACCCTGCGCTGATCCGCCTGTGGACTCTGTACTCTGTGGGACCCTGGATGCATACATCTCTTGCCTCCTCCATGTCTGTGCCGATTCCTGTAGGACGGATTGACGGTTCCTTACACCAGCTATCAATCACTTGCATGGGGAAACCTTATTCAGACATGCATGCTCGCACACACATAGGTGTGGGGACATAGGTGAGGACGGACATATCTTAAGCTGAGGTTATCATCATTAGTTAGTTGTTCACAGGAGCTTACCAGAAACATTTGTATTATGTTCATTAATCAATGCTTGTGTGTAGTGAATGTGTAATTCTTTGTTTATTCTACCAGATCCGAACTATTGGTTTGGTTCTGTACAGTTTGTTGTTTTTGTTTGTATTACTGTTTCTCTGCCGTCCGGCAGAGGTGGAGGACTGGGATGTTTTCTTGTGTTCTTTATTTGCCTCCCTGTCTTGTGTCGTCGGTTCGCCCCTCTGTTGGTCCGGTTTCTTTTCTTCACCTTCTTCCTTTTCTTGTGTCACAGTTTAATGTCCATGACGTCAGGAAATTGAACCCACAGTAATCACTAATAAAGATTTTTCATACATATACATCAAGTGGCGTACTACAGCGAAGCTGTAATACTCTGCTTGGGAAAGTAAAACTGTTGGGCTTGTACTTGGTACTCAGACACCAATTCTGAGTAGCATACTGCTAGACAGGACACGTTATTAAAAAAAAAAAAAAAAAAAAGATTATTTTAGTGAAATTGTCATTAGGATTTTCTCATGGTAGTTCTATATTTCTGTAAATTTTTTGTTTTTCCTGTTCTATGTATTTTGGTTTAGACTCTCATCTCAATATTTGTACTTAGCTTTTATCATTAATTTTCTCCCGTTCCCATTGTTTATTTTTCCCTCAGCTCCCTGCTTAGAATCTCCCCAAGGTGTAACGCAGGCTGTTGATTGTACTCAATTGGTCTGCATGTCACTCAGTAGGTTTACATGCACAAATAGAAAGTCGAATTATTACCTTAGTCCAACTGAAATCACACTTTTGAAATGCATGTATACACCTTAGTCCAGCTTGAACTGAACCGAACTGGAGTTTAAGAAGCTCGACTAAGCTACCCAGATAATGTGATTGAGAATTAGACTACTCTGAACCTGACCCCTCCACCCCCGCTCGTACTTATGCACCCCCAAGTTAGGTGAGGCGGATTACTCCAAAACGCTTGATTTACATATGCATGTGAACATACTGACTTTTCACTCCTTCTCAGTAATTAACTTTTATTTTTGGGGGTGCCATCACACCAAAGGTTATTTATTGATTTATTAATTTACTTAAGCAAGAATCAGTTGATTGTCGAAATTGTATTTTTCTACTTTTCCGGGTGGTTTAGCTTCTTTTCATAGAAAACTCCAAGTAAACCATAACCTATCACTATAAAAACATTGGAAGTAGGGGTGAGCGGTATGGTAAAATGTTCATATCACAGTATTTTTAAAAAACATAACGGTATTACGGTATTTAACTGTATTTTTTTGCCATACAAGACCGTTCATATCCACATTATCTTAAAAGAATGAAGAATATATAAAAATGTGCTTTAAATGGCCCATTTTACTGCCATATGGACTGCATCATGTTTTTTCCAAACACAGGTGAATGATATGAAAATAATTTAAATGATTATGATTCTAGTAGGCATTCTTGATGTTCTTAAGCTGAATGTATAATTTTTTTTAAACTTCACGTTGGCGCAAACAACAAATTGCATCTTCTAATTGCTTTGCATGTAGTACTGAAGAATCCCGCTAGGGGTCAGAGTATAGAGTCAGACCGGATTTCCCAAAGAAGAAGTAGAATAAACATGGCGACCATAGGTGATTATTAGCTGGTTAATATTCAGATAACAACAGAAAAAAAGATGGGAGAAGTATCGTATATGGTATGTCAAACATATTTACCGCTATTAATGATTTCTTTTCTACTGGTTTTGCTGCCATTGACCGCGTTTACCTACAGACGGTCAAATAGCGCTCGACACTTCCCCCTACTGGTTACGCTCAATAGGGTTTGTAAAATGTATGCCGTTCAGTTCTCGTTTTACATTTTAAAGCCGATAAACGTTTAAATCTATAGACGAGGCTCCTCTTGTTTGGAATTTCTTCATCAGAATTGTGTGCTTCACTCCTGCCAGCAGCTGTACTTAGTTAAAAATGTTATTTTCTACACTGTGGTGAACCGCGTGTAGCAGTAAAATTGCTCCTGTCTAAAACACTTCCTCTCATTAAACTTTCCGGAAGTTGTTTAACTATTCACCGGTATAGCGGTATATTAAAAATTCATATCATAACGAAAATAAACACCGGTTTTCGGTATGAACCGGTATACCGCCCAGGCCTAACTGGAAGCCAATACTGTGTTCTGAGCTAGCCAAAAACATAGAACTTCATTATTACATTAAGTAGTTTCTCTGAAATGTTTTTTGCAAAATTATCCAAGAACTGTCCTTACAGATTTTCATAAGATATCTGGAAAGTTCAAAAGATTTCTGTAAAAATCTATCTCAAATATGACTTTGAAACTGCATTGGGCTTTCTATTTTATGAACAAGAGGTGTTGCCACAGGAGTGTTTTTTATTTTATTTTATTTGTATCTATTGCATCTCAAGATGCAACATTAATCTGGCTATAGGAAGGCCTTTGGCTAAGGTTTAAGCACTCCAGAGATTGTTTGGAACTGTACTGAGACCACCGTGTTTAAACTTTCAACGTATAGTTGTTTTTGTCTACACTCTAGTGTGATAAGCATGTTCAAACATGCAAAAAAACACCATCCTGAGGAGGGATACCTACCAGAGCTTATTATACACGTACTAAACACCTAGATGTAAAAATGCCGCTGTTTTCACTATTTGAGTCAACTGTTGCTATCCCTCTGGTCCCTGCTTGTTTTCTACATGGGCTGTAAATCCCTCATTTTCTTCATTCATGCATCTGCACAGTATGCTGTTTGCATTAGGTCCTCATCAACACACCACAACATGAAAGCCAAAGCTATGTCTGCATTTTTAGCACAAAGTTGAGCTTGCTCCCAGTGTTACACTGGGTGGCCACTTGCCACCAATCTCATTTCTGATGTTCACGGACAGGATCTCAAGGCAAATTTGTATAAACATGAATATTTAGTTTGGGAACATATAGGTCTCGTCTTTGTTTTTTGCAGATTATTCCATTTAGTAGGGAACATAAAGCAATGACCTAAAAATTAAAAGTGTCTTTGTCTTCCTGTTCACAAATTATGGTATGTTCCAGAAGGAGATGGAAACACAGAAGCCTTGTCCGTAGTAATACAGTATTATTCCAGGGGTCTCCAAATCAAGATCTCAAGGGTGTTCAACCAATTCCAACTTACAACAAAATGCGATCTCAATTATGTCGCCGCAGTTGTAGTCTTAGCAGGGCTTCCACGCTGCGCTCTATGGCGGCAGATGGTTAGACAGAACTTGCTACTTCATACATCAACATGGTTTGTGCTTGTGTGCTATCAAACTGCACAAACCAAATGACCATGTGAACTAAGACCATCTTAAAGAATAGAGTAAAAGTCCTGCTTGGCCTACAACTGCCATTGGGAACTGCAGTAATGTCACTGAAATAGCAGTTTGCTGTATATTGGAATAAATGCCTGTAAATACCCAGGAAGACATCAAATAAGCACTTTTGAGATGCTCCAAACCCTAAGGGGAATAGTGCTAATGATTCATAAAAAAACATTGGTTAAATGAAGGAGTTTTGTGGCAGACATTACATTATTTAGAGGCAGCACTGGCTGTGTCCCCACAACTCCTATTATATGGATATACACTGAACGTGAATGGTCAGAAAGACTTAGGGTTAATTTCGTACCTTTGTGTTCTTTAATTGTTCTTTGGAACTAAACACTTTTATTCAAATTAAAGCCTGCTGTCTATCACAATTCTTACATTACATTTTATTTCTTTCAGTTTAGAGTTTTTGTCTGTAGTTTCTGTCTTTTTATTGAAAACCTTAGTTCATGTTTATTTTTGATAGTCTGGTTCCTTTTTGTGCAGTGTTCTTTTATTCCCTCTGCCAAGGAGATTATGTTTTTGTGTTTGTTTGGTTGTCTGTCTAACAGTTAGTGACCAACACAATTGAAAAAGTTATATGGATTTTAATGAATGTTTCAGGAAATGTCCACAGTGGGACCAAAAGCAAGTGATCATAATTTGGGGGTGATCCAGTTCACCATCTGAAGGGGATCTGAGCTGCCTTGGGCATGAGCACTAGCTTCCACATGCACAATGAAATTTACAGAGTTACAGATGCAAACCATAATTTCAGCATGCCTCAGATTAAGAGTGGTACATTTTGGTGTATTGTCACATATTAAATACTAATTTCCTAATTGAAAATTATATTTATATTATTTTTAGCAAATAGATTTGTTAAAATGTGTACCTGTGTGTTAAATTGTTACATCTAGTGTATTAGGGTCCGTATTTTGAGATTAATTTCACATAGGCGCATTTTACCATTCAGTTGTCTCAGTCCACAGGCTTCTGTCACCGCTTTTTTAATTAGGCTAACTGCTTTCACTCTTTACCTGACCCAGTTAGGTCTTTTCATTAATTCGATGCACAATTGGAAGTTGTTGTCACATCATGTAAGTTTTTGTTTCTCCTTTGCTTCTCCATGGAAGTAAGACTCTTATTTAAACGTAGGATGGAATTTACCTAGGTTCCCGAATTGTATGTCCACATTTCCACACTCTGGAAAGACAAAATGACATATCTTGTCAGATTCACATATTTCTCTGTATATATACACTACCGTTCAAAAGTTTGGGGTCACCCAAACAATTTTTTGTTTTCCATGAAAAGTCACACTTATTCACCACCATACGTTGTGAAATGAATAAAAAATAGAGTCAAGACATTGACAAGGTTAGAAATAATGATTTTTATTTGAAATAAGATTGTTTTTACATCAAACTTTGCTTTCATCAAAGAATCCTCCATTTGCAGCAATTACAGCATTGCAGACCTTTGGCATTCTAGCTGTTAATTTGTTGAGGTAATCTGGAGAAATTGCACCCCACGCTTCTAGAAGCAGCTCCCACAATTTGGATTGGTTGGATGGGCACTTCTTGCGTACCATACGGTCAAGCTGCTCCCACAACAGCTCAACGGGGTTCAAATCTGGTGACTGCGCTGGCCACTCCATTACCGATAGAATACCAGCTGCCTGCTTCTTCTCTAAATAGTTCTTGCACAATTTCGAGGTGTGTTTTGGGTCATTGTCCTGTTGTAGGATGAAATTGGCTCCAATCAAGCGCTGTCCACTGGGTATGGCATGGCGTTGCAAAATGGAGTGATAGCCTTCCTTATTCAGAATCCCTTTTACCCTGTACAAATCTCCCACCTTACCAGCACCAAAGCAACCCCAGACCATCACATTACCTCCACCATGCTTAACAGATGGCGTCAGGCATTCTTCCAGCATCTTTTCAGTTGTTCTGCGTCTCACAAACGTTCTTCTTTGTGATCCAAACACCTCAAACTTGGATTCATCCGTCCACAGCACTTTTTTCCAGTCTTCCTCTGTCCAATGTCTGTGTTCTTTTGCCCATCTTAATCTTTTTCTTTTATTGGCCAGTCTCAGATATGGCTTTTTCTTTGCCACTCTGCCCTGAAGCCCAGAATCCCGCAGCCGCCTCTTCACTGTAGATGTTGACACTGGTGTTTTGCGGGTACTATTTAATGAAGATGCCAGTTGGGGACCTGTGAGGCGTCTGTTTCTCAAACTAGAGACTCTAATGTACTTATCTTCTTGCTCAGTTGTGCAACGCGGCCTCCCACTTCTTTTTCTACTCTGGTTAGAGCCTGTTTGTGCTGTCCTCTGAAGGGAGTAGTACACACCGTTGTAGGAAATCTTCAATTTCTTGGCAATTTCTCGCATGGAATAGCCTTCATTTCTAAGAACAAGAATAGACTGTCGAGTTTCAGATGAAAGTTCTCTTTTTCTGGCCATTTTGAGCGTTTAATTGACCCCACAAATGTGATGCTCCAGAAACTCAATCTGCTCAAAGGAAGGTCAGTTTTGTAGCTTCTGTACCGAGCTAAACTGTTTTCAGATGTGTGAACATGATTGCACAAGGGTTTTCTAATCATCAATTAGCCTTCTGAGCCAATGAGCAAACACATTGTACCATTAGAACACTGGAGTGATAGTTGCTGGAAATGGGCCTCTATACACCTATGTAGATATTGCACCAAAAACCAGACATTTGCAGCTAGAATAGTCATTTACCACATTAGCAATGTATAGCGTGTGTTTCTTTAAAGTTAAGACTAGTTTAAAGTTATCTTCATTGAAAAGTACAGTGCTTTTCCTTCAAAAATAAGGACATTTCAATGTGACCCCAAACTTTTGAACGGTAGTGTATATATATATATATATATATATATATATATATATATATTACAGACCAAAATTTTGGACACACCTTCTCATTCAATGTGCTTTCTTTACTTTCATGACTACATTGTATATTCTCAATTAAGGGCAACAAAACTATGAATAAACACATAATGTATGGAATTACTGTATGTACTTAAACAAAAAAGGGTGAAATAACTATATATATGTGTTATAATTTAGATTCCTCATAGTAGCCACCCTTTTCTCTGATTACTGCTTTGCATTCTTTTCAGCTTCAAGTGGTAGTCGCCCGAAATGGTTTTCCAACAGTCTTGAAGGAGTTCCCAGAGATGCTTAGTACTTGTTGGCCCTTTTGCCTTCACTCTGCATTTCAGCTCACCCCAAATCATCTCGATTGGGTTCAGGTCCGGTGACTTTGGAGGCCAGGTTATTTCACACTTTTTTGTAAAAGTACTACATAATTCCATGTGTTCATTCATAGTTCTGATGCCTTCAGGGAGAATCTATAATGTTAATAGTCATGAAAATAAAGACAACGCACCGAATGAGAAGGTATGTCCAAACTTTTTGTCTGTATTGTATATATACTGTATATATAATACCTATTGTGTTTGAATCTGTTGTTTAACAATGTCAGTAGTTAGGTTATTAATAGGTTTAGAAACATATATTTTACTTCATGACGATTCATTCCACCTTGAAGATTTTTTTTAAAAACTATCCCTAACCCCCAGTATTGAAGTCATTTACAAGTTACATTATACAAAGAAAAGTGTTTGTAACAGGACTAGGTAGATAATTTAAAGCAATGCTTGCTGATATATGTAGTAAGAACTTTTTCTCATAAACTTTCAAGATCTTTCCTACCAAGTAGTTTAATGTGCTCTGCTCTTTCATGTTTGTTTGTGGTTGTTTTTCCACAGAGAAAATTGACTGAAGAATATTCATACCTTGAGATTAGACAATGTGTCTCGTAAAATGTTTTCTTGGAGAGCTACATATTTCATTTCACTCTTCTATGGATGGGTAAACAAAGTGTGACAGTCAAAGAATGTAAAAACCACCAGATCAAAAAGATAGCAAATTTAAGTTTAGTTCAGTTTTTTTTTTTTTTTTTTTTAAAAGGAAGCAGGATGGGGAAATAAACAAGCATTATTTATTGGATTGATTATTTATTTGTTAGTTTTTTGTTTTGGAAAATGACTTCTTAAATTCCACTTATAGTTTAAAGTCTGCTGCACTATTAACACAGCATTACTTTTTTCCAAGTGCTTCATGGTTTATGAGGTACCAGACTTTTAAACAGCATGATCTGAGGTCATGAACCTGAAGACAACTGCAAATTGCGTCTAGCTAATAAAGATCTTATAACGTTGTTGTGCCCTCAAAACCTAGAAAAAGAATTCTCACTGGGTGTGAATAATTTGAGGCAAAAACCAAAGAAGTGCAGATTTTGTTAATGAGATTGACTTAATTGGCACGGTGGCTAGGTTGGTGCCAATTCCACAATCCTATGCTCCAGTAAATGATTGATCAAATATGTTTTTCAGTTCCAATCAAAGGAGGAATCCTCAGCCTTGTTAAATTTCAAGTAAGAACATGTTTAATTATACATCCTCCTTTCTGCACCACATATTCTCTGCAGTTCTTTATTATATTTAATTATTGTAAATTTACAATGGAACCATATTAAACTAATTCCTCTTAAACATTTGTGAGCACAATTGGGATACAATATAATCACAAAGTGGCTTAACACATCAGTATAACGTGTTTAATTTGGTAAAACAATGCATGCAAATAACTTTCATTAAAGATAAATTCTTAAAAACAAAAATCGTTCCTCTGGACTAAACCATCTATGTTGATGACCAAACATCCAGAAAAATCCCGTGACCTGAGGAGAGAAAACATCAGTAGTGGCAATCTAATGTGCTCCTCTGGTGCTCTTTAGAGCTGAGCTCTAGTTGTACATTTGCCAAGTATTGACTCCCCTCAACAATCCTTAGTATCCCAAAGTGTGATCCCAGTCAAGATTGGTTTCTGCTGCCAAAGGGGTAGTTCAGCAATACAAAGTGGAACGACGGAATGCTTTAGCCAGCAGCACTAAAGTTGATGCAGTCTAGAATGACTAAAAATGACTTGGCTCTTCAGGAAGGCATGATGTGCATGTTGTCATCATTTAGCTCAACGCAATATTGAATTCTGTGTCAAGTTTCAACTTGCGTTATGCAGACATTCAGTTGGATATTTGCTGTTGGCCACATAAAAAACAATGCTGCCAGCCAATTATCGTCATGTTATGAGACGTGGAACGTGGACGTGGAGGTGGAGACTGCGTTGGTAAGACGTATCGCGTCATTTCCTGTTTGTTGACTCACCTGGTTGTAGCAAGTCGGGGTTTCTCTCTCTCTCTTGAATTAATCTAATTTTCTCTGTCCAGAAGTTTTTCTGAGTTGCTTTAACACACAAACACATTAAAACATTTATTTTCTGTTAGTGTTCTTTGCGTTCTGGGACTCTAAAGCGTTACACTGGTTTTCTGGGCTCGGTAAGGTACCGCTAGGTTAGCTTAGCTTCATGGCTAGCATGGCTTCGGCAGCTTTGTCTCCTGTTCCTCCGTCTCTCTCTGAACCTCCTACTCTCTCCTGCTCTCTCTGTCAGATGTTTAGTTACTCCTCCGACCTCATTTAGTGAAGTTGGTAGGTGTATTAAGTGCAGCATTTTTGTAGCCTTGGAGGCGAGGGTTTCTGAGCTAGAGGCCCGGCTCCGCGCTGTAGAACAGCCAGGCCCAGCACTAGCTAGCGCGGAGTCAATTAGGACAGGACCCCTAAACCGTCCTCCAACAGCTCCCGTGCAGCCGGGATCTGAGGCGAGCTGGGTGACGGTTTGTAGGAAGCCTAGCGCCAGACCCCAGCCAACCTCCAGCCCCTTTCTCTGAACAATAGGTTCGCCCCGCTCAGCGACGCACCCGCCGAGCAGGAGAGGCCGATTCTTGTAATTGACAGCTCCATAGTTAGGAACATAGCTCCAGAGACACGAAAGACCACAGTCAAATGCCTTCCAGGGGCCAGAGCTGCGGACATTAGGTCCCATCTGAAGCTTTTGGCCAAGGACAAACGGCGGTACAGCAGGATCGTTATCCATAGTGGTGGCAATGACACCCGGCGACGGCAATCGGAGGTCACTAAAATTAGCGTAGCTTCGGTGTGTAGGGCTGCCAAAAAAATGTCTGACTCTGTAATTTTTTCTGGTCCCCTGCCTGATCGTACTAGCGATGACATGTACAGCCTTGTGCTGTCGTTTCACCTTTGGTTGTCAAGGTGGTGTCCAGAAAACGATGGGGGCTACATTGATAACTGGGGGGCCTTCTGGGGAAAACCTGGACTGTTACGTAGAGACGGAATCCATCCCACCGCGGACGGAGCTTCGCTTCTTTCCAGGAATATTGATAGGGTAATCTGTAGTTCCCCAAAGCCGTGACAACCCAGAGTCCAGCTCAGGGATCAGGGACTGCCACCCACCCACTACCCTATAGAGACAGTTTCCCGTCCACTGCCCAAAACTAATGAGTTAAAAGTTAATGCTAGTAGAGCAAAGTATAAAAATCTCATAAAGATAAATACAACTCTGACTGAACAGAAAAATAAATCAATTAAATGTGGTTTACTGAACATAAGATCTCTCACCTCAAAAACACTCCTGGTAAATGACTTAATTTGTGAAAATAATATTGATTTGTTTTGTCTTGCAGAGACATGGTTGCAGGAAGAGGACCATGTCACAATAAATGAGTCAACTCCCCCTAGCTACTTAAACTTTAGTGTCCCTCGAAGTACTGGTCGAGGAGGTGGTGTAGCCACCATCTTTCATTCAGATTTACTAATTAATCTCCAAAAAAATAATAATTACAGTTCCTTTGAGCATTTAATCTTTAGCCTTCGTCATACACATAACAAAGCAGTAAAGCCACTTTTATTTGTGGTCTTATATCGTCCACCAGGCCCTTATTCTCAATTTTTAGATCAGATAGCAGATTTTCTATCTGACTTAGTTTTAAACACTGATAAAGTCATTATAGTCAGAGACTTCAATATTCATGTTGATAATGAAAGTGATAGTCTAAATACAGCTTTTAACACTATCTTAGACTCAATAGGCTTAACTCAAAATGTGCAGGGACCAACCCATCGCGGTCACCACACCTTAGATCTTGTGCTGACTTATGGCATTGACTGTGAAGAAATAACAGTCTTTCCACATAACCCTATCCTGTCTGATCATTTCCTCATCACTTTTAAACTTACTCTAACAGATCATATCAAACCTGAAAGAAAACTTCATTATACTAGAATGTTATCAGACAATGCTGTAGCAAGTTTTAAAGAAGCTCTTCCAACTTTAATTTCCTCAGTACATAAAAGTACAATAGAAAACAGTGATTTAACTCGTAACCCCTCACAACTTGACGTTCTAGTTCATAGCGTTAATTCCTCCCTGCGTCTGGCAATAGACAAAATTGCCCCACTGAAAATGAAGGTGGCCAGCCTTAGAAGATTAGCTCCCTGGTTTAATTCAGAGCTACATACCCTGAAGAAGAACGTTAGAAAACTAGAGAGAAAATGGCGCTCCACGCATTTACAGGATTCCTATTTAGTGTGGAAAAATAGTTTATTGCTATATTAAAAGAGCCTTCGAACAGCTAGAACAGCATATTATTCATCTTTAATCGAGGAGAATAAAAATAATCCTAGGTTTCTTTTTAATACAGTTGCTAAACTCACACAGGATCATAGCTCTATCGAGCCAACCATTCCCCAAGCTCTTAGTAGTGATGACTTCATGCAATTCTTTATAAATAAAATAGACTCTATAAAAAATAAAATAATTGGGAACCTTCCCAGTATGCTTGCTTCCTCCCTAGTTAATGAGGCAACATCAAAAATGGTTGAACCTAATATATGCTTAAACTGCTTTAATGCAGCCGAACCTTCTGATGTACTAAAATTATTAGCTTCATCTAAACCTTCAACTTGCGTTTTAGACCCAATCCCAACTAAACTCTTAAAAGAAGTTTTCCCTCTGATCGCTGCTCCAATTTTAGATATAATGAATATATCCTTAGTCAATGGATATGTACCACAGGAGTTTAAGATAGCTGTAATTAAACCTCTACTTAAGAAACCATCTCTTGATCAAAACGACTTAATTAACTATAGACCGATATCTAATCTTCCCTTCTTATCTAAAATCCTTGAGAAAATAGTTGCACACCAGATATGTGAGCTTTTAAACAATAATGAGCTGTTTGAGAAGTTTCAGTCAGGCTTTAGAGCTCATCATAGCACTGAAACAGCTCTGGTGAAGGTTACTAATGATATTCTCATAGCCTCAGACAATGGACTGGTGACCATTCTGGTCCTGTTAGATCTCAGTGTTCCCTTTGACGCTGTCGACCACAATATTCTCATAGAAAGGCTTCAAAGTGTCGGTATAATAGGAACAGCACTAGGTTGGTTTAAATCTTATTTGTCTAACAGATTTCAGTTTGTTCAGGTAAACAATAGATCTTCCTCAACCTCAATAGTTACTTGCGGAGTACGACAGGGTTCAGTGCTTGGGCTGATTCTTTTTACTATATATATGCTTCCTATTGGTAAAATAATTAGGGAGCATGGGATAAAATTCCATAGTTACGCTGATGATACACAGCTATATCTATCTATAAATCCTGATGAATCCAATCAGTTAGGTAGATTACAGGCATGTCTGGAAGACATAAAAACTTGGATGACTCTAAACTTCTTGCTTCTGAATTCTGATAAAACAGAAGTTGTCGTCTTTGGACCAGAAGCTGTGAAAAAGAAACTACTTAGTCAACGCCTTCACCTGGACGGCATTAAATTAGCCTCCAGTAATAAAGCAAAGAACCTCTGTGTTATTTTTGACCAAGATATGTCATTTAGATCTCACATTAAAGAAGTCTCTAGGATTTCCTTTTTTCACCTTAGGAATATTGCAAAAATTAGAACCATCCTGTCCAGGAATGATGCTGAAAAACTAGTCCATGCCTTTATTACTTCAAGACTGGATTACTGTAACTCTTTATTATCAGGTAGTCCACAGAAAACAATTAAAAGTCTTCAGTTAGTCCAAAATGCTGCTGCTAGGATTCTGATGAATATTAAAAGAAGAGATCACATTTCCCCTGTTTAAGCTTCTCTTCACTGGCTCCCAGTAAAATCTAGAATAGAATTCAAGATCCTCCTTATGACATATAAAGCTCTTAATAATGTAGCTCCATCATACATAAGAGACCTGATTGTTCCATATGTTCCTAACAGGGCCCTTCGCTCTCAGACTGCAGGTTTACTGGTAGTTCCTAGGATTTCTAAAAGTAGAATGGGTGGCAGATCTTTCAGCTATCAGGCTCCCCTCCTATGGAACAGGCTCCCAGGGTTGGTTCGTGAAGCAGACAATTTGTATATCTTTAAAACTAGGCTTAAAACTTTCCTCTTGGACAAAGCTTACAGTTAGAGATATGTTAATAGGTAGTTAGAGACAGGTTAGACAGGTAGCTAGGAAGATATAGGTTAATGTTAGTAGCTAGGTAGAGTGTCAAAAGCTAGGAAGGGATATGAAGAGGTAGAGTAGCTACGTAGAGATAGATTAATGTAAGCCAAGTAGAGAGTGTTAGTAGCTAGGTCTCCTAGTAGCTAGGAGACAGGTTAATGTTAGTAGTCAGGTAGAGTATCAAAAGCTAGGAAGAGGTAGAGTAGCTAGGTAGAGATAGGTTAATGTAAGCCAGGTAGAAAGTGTTAGTAGCTAGGTCTCCTAGTAGCTAGGAGACAGGTTAATGTTAGTAGCTATGCTCCTTTAGGCTAGGCTGTTGGAGGACATTATTAGGGTCTGTTCCTACTTTCTCTCCTACTTCTCCCCAACTGCATGATGTGCTGTCAATTCAAGCGCTAACCTGGTTTCTCTTAGTCTCTTCCTACAGTAGGTGCTCCTGACCCGCCCTGCTTGACGACCCTGACTAAGATGGCATTGCAGTGACGGAAAGTTCTCCACGTCCTGCAGCAAACTTCTGCATCAGCTGTGTTGGTCTTTCTGTGTCTCTGTTCTGTGTCTCTGTTCTGTATTCTCCAAACCACAGACGGTCTCGGCAGATGACCGCTTGTGCTGAGCCTGGTTCTGCCGGAGGTTTCTTCCTGTTAAAAGGGAGTTTTTCCTTTCCACTGTCGCTTCGTGCTTGCTCAGTGTGAGGGATTGCTGAGAATTACACGACGCAATCTTCTGTGGTTCTCTCATTTCTAAATTAAACATTGTATTGTAATAACTCTTCTTGTAAAGTGCCTTGAGATGACATCTGTTGTGAAACGGCGCTATATAAATAAACTGAATTGAAATTGAACTGAGTGATAAAAATAAATTATACTTATTCCAGTAGCAAAACGAATCATCTTGCTTGTAAAAATTGTGAAAAACAGAATGTTCTCATTTGAAGGAAAGTGTGTAGCTCCAAAGAAAAAGGGAATTTTAGAAGAGATAACAGTTGTGTTATTTTTCTCTTTAGCACCACATTTATTATACAGGCTAAAAGGGGAAACATGTACTATTGGCTGCTCTGATTATATCATCGAGAGTGGGTTAGTAAAAGTAGCTAAACATTTCTTTAACATAATTTTTAGAAGAAATACTGAGATAAACATAAGTATAAGCTTTGTACAAGACTTACATGCAATACCTAACTGATTTACAGGGATATATGGTTTTGAATCAGGGTCTTATTTGTATTATGAAGTAAATTGGTTATAAGTATGGCGGAACTAGAAAGTTACTTTTCCATCAATGTGGTCTGACGGCTTAGATACTGGAGGCAGCATTGATTTCATAAAGTCAATCATGCAATAAGGATATACCTTTATATTTATTCTATATGTGGAGCAAATCTGACCTTGCACATGTAGGCAACCATCTTCTCTATATGTTATGCCTGAAGCACCGGGAGGAGACAAGTGAAAAAATAAAACTAAATAGAAGTAGAATGAAGTGAGCCAACCTGGCTAAAATCTCTGCAACAGTGCTTTTAGGAAGTTGCATTCCTTTCTAATAATTGCTTCATCAGACAGGTAGCTAATGAATTCATACAATCTAATCATTAAGAAATAAACCCAAGAGTAACAATTTCCAGTTTAGACCACAAGGAAATACAACTGGACTTTTATTTTTATTTTTATTTTTTTTATGTGGTAAAAAGGTGAATGCAGAAAGTACTGGACCTGTCGTCAAACATAAAGCTGGAATTAAAATATAGTATGAATGGTAGAAGATTTAACAAAAATGCTCAAAGGAGAGTTTCCATTCCAAAGAAAGACATGACCCAAAAGGCGTTTTCATAAGACACCTCATGCTGGTATATTGGGGTAATATTCCTTACACGGTGTGTCTTATGAATACGCTATGGCAACAGGGCATTGCAGGATGTTTGCAATATTCATGTTGGCAAGCCTAGTAGTAAAATTACTGCAACGCTGGACCTTTGAACGAAGCTGCAATGTCTTGCCACAACAGAGGGTAACGTCATGATGATGTGTTGACTATATACTGAGCTCTGAAACAGTGCTACAATGTTAAAATTAAGACACAAAACATAAATGGCCAGTACCTTATTGTGATTGTCTGGGGTGCAGTTGCCTCTCCATCAAGCATGAGATCTGGTTTTCTCAATCATGTGTTAAATTTCTTTCATGCAGAGGAATGGAATAAAATACATGATACACACACAAATAATACAAATGAATGAAGTTCATACAAACAAACGTTACTATTATAGAAATGTGGTCCACGTACTGTGATGCTGGAAGCAGTCTTGTTTTATTAGGTGAGAAAATAAATGATTGGATGAATTATTGCATTAAATTAAAATGCAATAACCTGGGAATGAGCAGAATTAAATTAGGCTTTTTGTAATTGGCTGTTAACTTTAATATTTTTTGTTTGTGTTGTAATTGGTTTGAATTTTCCTAATTTTGACTGGGTGATATAAATGGCTGAGGATAGAAAGAAAATGCAGCTAGGCTTATATTAGATAATCAAAGCTGCAATAATTAAGCTGGACATATAAGATACATAGATTCAGCAAAACAAAAAACTTATCGGGTCCACCTTTCACAGGAAACTAAGTAAGATAAGAAGGTTAATGTGTGAAATAATAGATTAGATAAAAAAGATAGGGTGACCTAGTAATTTCTGCCATGTCATAGATATTCCCTAGGCATTGTCTCATCAGATGCTCAAAATGTACCACATCTGTGCTTCTATTGCATGTTAGTAAAGCTAAAAAAGTGCTTAAACTATGTGTATTGCCATATATGTTTTTTAGTATTTCCATACATTTGTCCAAAGCAGTTTTATAAAACATCATAAAACTTTTATAGCCCTGCTAATTTGTCAATGAAGCAGATGCTCCTCTTTATTGCATTGAAATAACACTTTGGTCATTAACTGACCAATGGCTTGAGCCAACCTCTCTAAGCATTGCAACCAGATTTGTTATCTTTGCACATAACTTTTTGCATCTAACTTTTAAAAAGATATCCCCAATAGAAATATTAACGTTGACTGAGTATTGTGATTGGCACATTGATTTTGACAAAACCATGGAAACTTCAGAGCAAAACCTAGCAATTCCCTCAGGAACATAACAAATAGCATGTCTTACATTTAAATTGTGTCTCAATCGGGGACGGAAATCTCTTCATTTTTTGGGGGGGCGATACGCAGTGAAAATTTCAGAGAGTAATTTTTGGAGGGGACATTAAAAATAGCCCACTCCTGGTTCTTTGCAACTTGCCTTGCTGGTCAGGCCTTCAGCATGTCAAAATATGTTATGGACTGTTACACAACAGTTGCAATTAGGGGTTTCACAATCTCAATTTTTTTGTAGACCAAGAGGATCATGATCACCTCCTCCCATGCGTGAATAGCAGATTCCTTGCACCAGTCAACAGTCTATTTACTCATAAGAGCTTTATTTCCTTATCACAAGGAACAACGCATTGCATTTTCCCTAACAAGTAACTCTCACCAGTTCTACAACTCACAACAACACTTGGTAACATTATTAACTGCTATTTCACAATAAGAGAATCCTGTGTGATCAGAGGACACGTCTACAAAGCACATTACTAGCTTGTTGCTATTAGCTAAGCTACAGTTAAACCATGGCTAGGGCAGATGAAGAAAAAGCAGATCCAGAGCAGAGCTGCCTCTCTACGCACAAATCACCTGTGTGGAAATGTTTTCCTTTCCCAGTGAGTTAAGTTGGCATTTGCGTCATAAACAAAAAGACCACTGTTTGTTGCACATTTGCTACTTCCTCTCAGTCGTCTCCTCCTTCATTTTTGTGCACACTGAAGTAAATAAAAAGTGTACTTGATGGCAGTCACCCTCTGTGACTACTAAACTACACAAAACTATACACTATACACTCTATGGTGACTACTCATTTGTTTTTTATTTATTTATTTATTTATTTATTTATATTTTATTTATTATCTTTGCTTTGTTTCACTGTGTTCCACATGAGTTAACAAGACTGTAACATTGTTACTGTAAATAAATAATTTAAATTTGACCATTAGTGTCTAATGTGATATATTACACAAGAAAAATGGAAATTGCATCACTTATATGTAGTCCATCTTTTGAAATAAAATTTATTGTACAAAAGTGAATGAATAAAAGCAATGATCTTAGACTATATGTCTAAAAATGGCATTGGCCTCTGTGATGTAATAAAAAAAGAAATTGAGAATCAAATCGAATTGTGACACTAAAATCGAAAGACTAATTGATTTGAGGATTTGGAGAATCGTGACACCCCTAGTAGCAATAGTACTGTTCTGTATTGGTCCATATTTCTTCTTTATGCAGATTGTTCTATGTGCAACCTGCAATACCATAAAAAAATAAAATAATATTATGTGTCCTGACGGCAGTGTGGTACTCAGAATGGGTGTATGAGTACCAAGTACAAGCCCAACAGATTTATTTTCTCAAGCAGAGCATTACAGCTTTTGTTATATATGTGCGAAAAATCTTTATTAGAGATTGCTATGGGTTTGATTTTTTGAAGTTATGGACAAAGAAACGGAAAAACAAGAGAAAAGAAAGAAAGTAACAAGATGAAGAAGAAGAGAGGCAGGGGAGGTAGCAGTGTGAATTGACGATACAAGATAGGAAGGGGAACAAAGAGGACACAAGAAAACATCCAAGTCCTCCACATCCAGTGGACAACAGAGAGGTGGAAAAAAAGAACAAACAATAAAATGGAGCAACATTAATCAAATCACATGAACTAAGAACTACATTCACAACACAAAAAAATATGTATATAAATACAACGTCACTGAAAAGCTTTTTTTTATCTCTATTGTTCTGATAAGGCAGAAGTAGTTGGACTTTTAGTTTTCCTTCCTGACAGTTTTCTTATTTATTCTTAATCTTCCTATGAGGCATGTTCGAGACTCTCCTTTCAGAAAAGGGGGGTTTATATTGATACTTTTTTTTTCTACCTTAATCTTTACAGTGGAAGGAAATGGCATTTAATTTAAGCTTAGCATTAGAATTTGCTTATTTTTTTTAGCAATCTCAGATTTGAGCCTTTTTTGTTGTTGTTGCAGTCCGTAATTTTATTTAAGGTTTCCCTTAGCTTGTGTTTTGGGTATTTCTTTTGGCAGATTTTGAAATTTTTAGTTATGAAATTAATTGTCAGCTCAGGTATTTTTGATAAGGTCAAGTAGTAGTGCATTTTACTTTTATTGTTTTTTTTTTGTTCTTTTTTTATTTTATTTTGTCCATATTTTATTTATTTATTTATTATTACACGATGCAAGACAAGGCAATTTTATTTATAGGGTTAGGGTTTTTTCACAGAGACAAAAATTTATAAATGATAATAATAGATAATAATAATAAATGATTGTGGCCCCAGGAACAATATATAAACAATTAAATTAAATGATAGCACTCAGAACATCTTTGGTTCTCAAGGACCTGTAATCTGTTGAGGTCATTCTAATGAGGTTCTGGACTTTTGCCTGGGACGGATCATCACTCACTGATGACTTCTCTTGGGGGATTTGATGGTGTTCTAGAGCTGGAGTGTCAAACTTATTTCCATTTAGGCCTATATCCAGGTCATACATTTCCTTCAAGGGCCAGTTAAGGCCGGAAGTATTGATCAAACTATCTTTAACAAACCATTAAATTTAAATACATATCTGTCTCTGTAATCAACAAGTACTCATACAAATTAAATAACACTGAATATCTTTTCACAATGTTGTGATTTAGGACTATTTAAGAAACACTGATTTGATTTGGCAAAATAGTATTAAGGTGCACGTAAATAGAACTTAAAGTTTATATTTATATGATCCTCTAGATTTTAGAGGGCCATATAAATGGCCGTGGCAGGCCGGAGTTGGCCCCCGGGTCTTGAGTTTGACACGTTTGTTTAGAGGTTGAATATGCACTCTGCTGCCATACCAGGAAATGGAATCAAGCACCACTTTAGCCAACGTTTTAAAATCAGACATTTCTGCAAGACAAGTGATCAGAAGTCAGAAAGAGTCTCTTAATTACCTGTTTCCTGACCTATGAGCTATTGCATTAGCAGGACTAAATCCTGGATTGGGCGCCGCTTCGGCGCAAATGCTTGGCACGACAGTCAGTCTGTGTTAAACAATCTGTCTGTACATCTTCACCAAGTGGTCAGGGGTATTAATACCAATCTAAATGGCGGGGACAGACTTCAGATTTATCTATCACCGTTCTAAAAACAAAACAAAAAACAGTAAAATATGGAAGATATTTCATTAATGTGAACTCTGGTGCACGTAGATGTCTTAAGAAAAATGCCTCTATTATGCTTGTTCTTTTAAATTATTCTCAGCAGTTAACTTTAGTCTACTTGTCATCTGACACTTTAAATACAAAGCTGAGCTGCTGTTTCTATGATCCTCCACTGTTAAAAGGAGCTTTCCTGGGGAGGAGCTGAATGCCTTAGAGAGGAGGACCTGCTGCAGTCAGTAAGGAGAAATGTAAAGAATGAAGCTGCCTTTAGTAATATGTTGGTGGGGTTTGTTTCGCAAGGTCACAGCTCCCATAAAATTGTGCAAATTTTAATGCTAACTTTTGCTAACATGGCATTAAACATATCTACATAAACAATCTCTTGTTGAAATATACATATTTTCCAAAACAAATGTCCAGAACTGAGGGGCAGTGTTCCACCTATATGACCTATCTAATATACATTGTATTTGAGTTTATACAACAAGTAGTGAGATAAATACTTTGTTTATTCATACATTGCTCGGTTTGCCTCTCCCAGTGACTGAAGCTACTGTAACTGAATAGGAGCAAGCAGCCCTGCTGGTTTGAAACAGCTTGTCTGAATGGAACCGATTTCAGGAATGGGCAGGGAGGATTGTAATCTTTCAACAAAAAACTAAAACATATTGTTTAGCATTTCTAATCTGCATCGTTGGTGGTGTACTTTAAATAGGACAATGCCATATTATTTAAAAAAAATATATGTGTACGATGTATAAACAACTTAATGGAAGTGGGGGACATCGAATCACCGCCTATGGTCTCATTATTTTTTAACAAAGTTTTGGTTTGGCCATGTAAGATGGCATTACAAGCTTTTGCAGCCTACTGGTTGTTTTGTGTATTTTATCCTTCAAGATCTACCCTGGAGCAGTTGCACCTGTGTTAATATGTTAGCATTGATACCTTCACAAGTTGATAAACAGAATAATCTGCAAGTAAACTTTTTCACTATTGAGGCAACATGTGCATTTTTTGAAAACAAAAAGGGATACATTTTTTTGTCTAAATCTTATTTGATAAATATATAGACAAAACTAATTGTGATTAATTTAGTTCGAATACCATGCAGTTTCTGTGATGTTTTGATTATACTGTACATGCATCTAGATCAGTGCAATTTAATTTCATGTTTTATTATGCGAGTCATTAGGAAGAGAACTATTGCAGTGATATTTGTTAATGTGGCTTTACTGCAGGATTTATACTGTATGTTGATGCAATATTTTAATGGTTTAATGTCTGCTTTTATCAACAGTTTGGTATTTATTAACCCATCCAGTTCAGTACATTGGAATGTTCCTGGTTTTTGATGAGGAAAGTGTTTGGCTGTCTGTTAGGCTGAGTCTAAATTCATGAGCACAACACTCAGAACAGAGCACCTTGGGACTCTATAAATTAGACATACAAAGGGAACAACTTTGTTGTGCAATATAATTTTAATCAATAAAATATAATTCAGTTTTGTTTCACAGTTCAAGAATTCTAAGTTTGCTGCACTGTTACTCTCTGAATTCTGCCAGCGCTACTATTAGCACTACCAGTAAACACTCATGCTTGAGAGAGGGTGAATAAAAAACTCCCTACAGACCTGATGTTGGCAGAATTTTCACATAAACTGTAAGCTGGGCCACAAGTGGTATCTTAACTTTACCAGGATCCAAGTTAAATCTAGAGTAACATAGAGAGATTTTATTAGAAGTGGAGTTTAAAAAAGAACCTCCCTGTGTTGGAATCTGCTCATACCTCTGGCTGCACAGTTATGGTCAAACACCCAAAAGAAAAATTATTTCAACCCTGCAGAAAAAATAAAACATGGAAACTAAAATGCAGATCTATGGAAAAAAAATCACTTTGACCAACCCAATGCTACCTCTGCAATTTACTTTACTGTAATCTGGAACACACAAATCTAAATGAAGGACTACATACAAGGATGGGAATCCTATTATCTTGTGCAAATGAGGCATAAAAAGATAACCCTTCCCTGTAGCTTTTGTTTGTACCAATTCCCTCTGCGGGTAAGTCATTTTGGTACTGTTTGTGTGAAAAGGGGATCATAGATCTGTGACTGTTTGAACTGACTTTGCATGTGAGTAGAGCCAGTTACTGATGCTTGAGTTGGCTATGCAGAATGTTTAAATAATATTGATATTCTCAGGATTAAGAAACCATCTGTGATAAAACAACAAATTGATCATACAACTAAACAATTAACAGATCAACATGAAATGGTCATTCATGTTATTTAGATTTCATGGCTAACTGTCTAAATCATTCTCTGCAAGTTACATATAACTACTTTAATGGCTCAAATAACATTTTTCATTCCATATACCATTAATAGAAACCGTATACTCAGCTGCACAAATACTAAGAAATGGTAATTCCCCTTAACTGAAAGACCCAGTAAGCAGATCATTAATCAGAGAAGCAACCAGAAGGTCCATGACAACACAAGAGGGGCTGCACAGTGCCAGGTGGGACACACTGTAGACAGGACAACTATTAACCTTGCACTTCATAATCTGGCTATTATTGAAGAGAAAGGAGAAATCCATTGTTGAAAGCAGTTCAAAAATTTGCTTATGGCCACAAGCCATATAAGGAACACTGCACATGTGGTGCTATGATCTGATGATATCAAAATGAAACTTTGATGCACATGCAAAGCTCCATGTGTGGAGAAAACTAGCACTGCACCGACACGCGGTCACGTATGTGTTACATTACGGTAACAGCATAATGCTGTGGTGATTGTTATCTTCAGGAGAAAGGGAGGCTTGATGCAAAAGACTTCAGACTGCAGCCAAGGTTCACTTTCCAGCGGGAAACAATACAAAACATATAAGGAGAACTGCAATGGAATGGTTCAGGGCAACAACAAAAAAATCATCCATAAGCATGGCTCAATATTCTGTAAGGCACCACTTTTTTTTTTATAAACCCAAACTCCACTTCTTGTTTTCTTCAAAGTACATAGCTACAAAATTGCCATAAAGATTACAGATATAACAATAAAACTCACCCTTGCAGACAATGCTGTAGGTTAATGTGTTACTTTAAACACAGGCTCTCACTAACAATTTTTATCCTAGGATCTTGAAAGGTGTACACATATCCTCTATTCTCCATCTTGGTGGCAATCTGTTCTGCCAACATCATCCTTGTTTTCCAGCATTTTGCAGGGGAGACAAGTGACAAGACGAAACTAATTAATCTCACAATCATCCCGTGATTATTACACTCTCACTTCCACAGGCATCACACGCTGCTTCTCCCCAGGAGGGCAATACATCAGAGAGACGGAGCAGGGCTGCCGGTCCGCTCCCACCGTCGCCATTAACCGACTTTCTCACAAGAGAAGATATTAAAACACAGACAGGACAGCTACCGGCAGCACCGAATCAGACAAGGTGTTAATTGATTAGGGTGGAATCACATTGCTGGGGCACAGCCAGTTTACCAGCCTGATTAGACAGATGAGAAGCTCATTTATAAGCTCAATAGTCACAGGATAATTAGTAAAACCCACGCTAATGTATGCAACGGAGGCTGAAAGTGTGCTCAATGCAGTGTTGGACAGGAGTGGGATGTGTGTCTGTGGGTGAAGAGCAACGGTTTTGCTCACTTGATGTCATGTAAGTAAATGAGAAAATAATGATGAATCTTGCTTAAAGACAACACCAATAAATCCACAAAGTGGGATAAGGACAGGGACTTGATCTTTCCAAAGATATTCAAATGCTATAGACACATCTCTAACTCCAGATGATGCTCTAGAAGTGACTATTCCTGAAAGCCATCTTTCATGCATTACCTGAACCCTCCGTCTCTTCCATGATAGATATTTGTTTACAATCAAGGCCAGGTTTGCATAAATAAAAGAGCAGAGGGAATTTGAGCTGCCTCTTCTATTCAATCTGTTCTTGCAATCTCTCTGTAATTAGCATTTGATTTACAGCAACAGCAGGGCCAGGAACTGACTTCCAGACAGGTTTAGCAAATGGAGGCAAACTCAGAGGAATGTGGCTGAAATCAATAAGCTTTAAAAGGGATAATGAGGATTTGCAACATAAGTTATACAAAAGAAACTAAACTGAATCTGAGAAATGTATTTTACAAAGATCATAATTCAGCAACAAAATAGTGCTGTGTGGAATGATGTAAATATGTATTGCAGTACAGTTAAAAGTAGAACAAAGACTAACTCAAATGTGATGAGCCTTCTGAAAAGTACTGAATTATTTGGTTTTGGTTAGAGATTGTTTTTGGAAAAACATGCCATGTCTTGTCATGTATATGAACTCATATAAATGTGTTTCACCTGCATCCATACATGAACAATCAAAGCAGTCAGTAAAACATCAAGTCCATGAAGCTAATGGTTTTACTGGGAAGAACAGTGTAAAATTAAAAGTGTCCACTACATATTTAGATATTGACCCACATTCAGATAAAAGTTGTAGCTTAATGAAGGCCTTAATATAAAATAATGAGATCTCACAGGGAAACACAGAGAAAGCAGGTAGTGGACGGAGAAATTCAGCAGTGAATATTGAAAAACCTGGAGCTTAAAAACTTAGGCAGGGTTGGAAAGTAACAGAATAACCAGATGAACTAATCAGGGAAAATTTGATACATCTGTGGCAGCAACAGACAAAGGCAACTGAACGTGAAGACTAATTAACAGAGGGAGCTGAAGTAAAGCTCAAAGCTACAATCTAAAAAGGAAACAGTCTCATAATAACAATGAAAAAAAAATTTAAACGGTAAAAAGGTAAAAGGTACAAAGCACAAAAATAAGATAAAATCTAAACATAAAGGAAAAAAACTTATTTGGCAAAACCAAAATGACAATAAT
Source organism: Apricaphanius iberus (assembly GCA_028564705.1). Taxonomy (NCBI): domain Eukaryota; kingdom Metazoa; phylum Chordata; class Actinopteri; order Cyprinodontiformes; family Aphaniidae; genus Apricaphanius; species Apricaphanius iberus. The sequence continues at coordinate 9,092,147 of JAPXFQ010001905.1, forward strand.
AAACAGAGAAATGAACAGAATATTTCAAGAGCTATAAAGTACAAAACTAGAAAATGACTGTACTGAATAACTAGTTTCTTGGTTTATATAGTTTATGCCTTTATGTTTTTTCTATACCTCAGGACTGCCTGGCTACTGAGAATACATGATTTCAAACTAGAACCTATTTTTAACATTATCACGTTCATTTACTCACCCGGACAAGTTTGGAGCCACTTGGAATCCTTTCAATGAAGTTTATATTCAGTCGCGATCAGCATAAATGAATATATGGGGGCAGGAGATTTGCAGCCTGTAATAAGGCATTATCTTCCCCAAAAGTCCTTCATTAAACCAATGTTTTGTTATGAATGGTTAGCGATATTCCCCTATGAGTTTGAGATGTATCAGAGGTGCTGCACTGTAAGCTTCTGGGGTTTTTACAGACTTGTAATCCAAACAAGTCTGTAAACCATTCCAATTTACACTAACCAACAATTTCAATAACGTTGCAGACATCCACCATGACAGCTGTTGTCTGCATAGGTTGTGGAAAGGTCATTTGGTTAGTGCAATTAGGAAACATGCAAACGTGAACCATGTTAATGTCTGCAGTAGAAAGTTCTGTCTAACCGACTACCATAGAGCACAGAGGGAAAGTCCTGCTCAGTCTACAACTGGGGTGGGGCACAGCAGTGAAGTAACTGAAATGATGTCACTGCCGTGTAGGTGTATTATAAGCCTCTAAAAAACCCTGGAAACTGAACAAAAAAGCACTTCCGAGAAATTCTCAATTCCGAGGGGAATAGTGCTAACAATTAATAACAAAACCTTGGTTTAATGAAGGAGTTTTGGGGCAGATAATGCCTTATTACATGAGGTAAATCTCCTGCCCCGTTGACTCCCATTATAAGGATATACGCTGATAGGAACTGGATACAACTTCTTCCGAAGGACTCCAAACTTGTCTGGGTGATTAGATGAACATGATATTTGCTGAAAATAAGGTCAAGGTTAAAAAAGACCAACCTTCCCTTTGAATGCACAACATATAGTGTATAAGAGGCCCAAAGAAAAATCCCCCACCCATAAATATATATTTAAATTAATTAATTAGCTAAGTATGGGTATTTTGTCCTGTGATGGAGTTGCGACCTGTCCAGAGTGTAACCCGCCTCTCGTCTATTGACAGCTGGCGATAGGAACCAGCCCCCTTCGACCGCTTGAGGAAAAGCGATTAAGAAAATGGATGGATGGATGTGTGTGTATCTGGTAGAACTAACTAATTTTGGCATCCAAGGATAGTAAGGGGTAGCCTTGGCTCCTTGAGGCACAACAGAGCAGTCATATGACAGCAGTCAAGTCAGGAGGCTAAAGAAGCATGGGGAAAGATGTAGGGTACCAAACCTCCCTACCCGATCCTGCTACCACATCTTCCAGTGCAGCTTAAGCCCGCAAACTGATTACCCCCTCGGTCAGAGGCCTGCATATACTTTAAGGCAGAACCACCCAGAAATGATGGGATGAACTTGTTACAAAGCCCCAATCCAATAAATCAGGTACCAGCAATCAACACCTGGAACTCAGAAGGAGAAATCCAGGAAGGGCACATTGCCATCTCACCTGGTCGGACAGCCTTGCAAGACCCAGGAGGTCCATCCAGCTCCTCAAGACTTGCTACCCCACTCCAAGGCAGGAGTGACACCAAACCCACCCTTAAAACAAGGTATTGCCAACATAGATTTGAATATCACATCAAAATACATTTTATGGGTATATTATATGTTTTCTACATTAACAACTTTTTTTCCCAGAAAAAGTATAACCAAAAACCTACATTTCATGAATTCTTTGTATGACACAAGTTTAGGCATTGAATTGTCACTAATCTCTGTTTATAAAAAAAATATATATATATATTGGCTGAGCAATTTATATAAAGCCAGAGGGTGCAGCTTAAGTCGAGTTTCCTTTTCCACTAACTTTCCTCTGAAGCAGTTTTTCTTTTTTTTTAATTGGTCGGACTCTGGAGCTCACAGCATCCATGTTTTCACTTTTGCCCCATTAATTAAGTTGCTTGATCAGGGGAAGAGGCCTAAATTCAACAACCAACAGAATGGCTAGTTGATGCTGTCTCATTGTTTTATTTGTTTAAGGAAAATCCTGACAAACCTATATAACATTTTTCAAGCTGTTTTGTATTTATATAAATTCACACTAAAATATTAAAAATAATATTTCAAAAATTATAAATCAATAAATAATTATGCCTAAAGAAGGGTAAGAGTTACTTGTATGAAGATGTTCCTTTTTAAAATATTATTGACTCAATGTTAAAAGATAAGATATTAAGAAGTAAAAAAAATAAAAAATCCCTGTGTCCTCATACCTTCTGATTCCATCTTGATGAACATACATGTATACTCTATCTATAAGCTATATCTTGACATGAAGGTAAGATACTTGATTGGTATCCAAGTTTAAATTCCGTGTCTGTTACGCTTATAGTTGAGCTATATTTAGATTTAGAATTATCTTGAAGTAAATCATAGACATTATGAATAGTACACAGATGCTCTATTGTTTATTTTTGCAAAGGATTCAGAATTATTGCAGAGCCACATGCACACAAATTACAGGCCAGTAAATAATTAACAGGATACAAAAGGAATGCTTCTTGACACCTCAAAGCATTGGAAAGAAATCTCTTCACCGCTTCTGTTTGGATCCTTGTGAGACTAATTTCAGAGGAAATAAAATTGATTTTTTTCACACTGATGCATTTGGCAGGGATTTGCAACACACTGCAACATAAAGAAGCTCTCTGTTAGATAGATGGATGGCAAATCTGAGATGTTGTTTAAAGTCACCCTGCAATTATGCATTAAGAAATAATGTCACAACAAAATATGAGCACTGTTTTATACTTTTCCCCACCAGGGAAAAGCTTGAAAAAATGTCTCAACCAGGCAAAACAGATTCAAATGGCAACAACACTTCAAAGGCTTTTCTAAAAATATCCACTCAGTCATCTCTTTGTGTAAGAAGGAAATTGGATGGATACTGCACTTCCGACATATAAGTGCAATATTGCTGCAAAATACGGGGGTTTGTTTAACAAAATTTTTGCTGGTGCATTTAAGCCTGTGTTAAGTTTGATTGAAAATTTAAATTTAGTTTTAGTGTTAGTTTTTGACTAAAATTGATAGTTTTAGTCATGATTTAGTCATTTGTTTTAGTCTAATTTTAGTTGACTAAAATGAGTATAATTTTTAATGCTACAACTTTCTACCCCCGTATAGAGCATGGCAAAAATATCTATTTGGAATGTTAATTGAATACACATGGCCAAAACCATGCCAGCCAGCACTGATCAGATATAGCACATAGCTAAGAAAAAAAATATATATTTGATGTACAAAAAATGCACATTTCACACATTACATAAATAAATAATGTAATAACAAAATGAGGCAGAAGAAATACAATTCCAAATAGTTTGATTAAATGATTTTTTTAGATATATATAACTTAAGAATAGTAAATAGTAAGGCATATTTCAGTGTGTTTGTGTGCATTTAGAAAACTAAAAATAGTTTTTTTTAAGCTTCAAAAATCAAATAAAGGTAACACAAATCACTCACTTAATTTTAACTATTCTGCTATTAGTGCACAAAAACCTAATCCTAAACCTAGTTTGAAATTGATAGGTTAAGTAGTTTTTAAAACACTTAGAGCAGATTAAAAATGCTCACCGTAGAGAAAAAATATGAGTAGTTCTAAAACTGAAACAAATATCAGCTTCGTTAAGTAACATGACAAATTTGTTGCAGTTATTTTATTCTTAAAGCAAGTACTCCTCCGGTCGTCATATTTACTGTGACAACAATGTTAGTGCATTCTAGTCTTCAAATTTGTTTATTTCTTTGTTTATGTCTTCGTAAGAGGGAGGGTACGTATGAATGTGTATGTGTGTCTTTGTCTACCTGTCAGGTTCAGTCCTCGGCTTCCCTCCCGCCTGGCCTTTCTCCCCGGTGTCACTCCCTGTTGGTGACTGATGCATCTACCTGCTGGTGCGTTGGTGGCTCTCGCTGTCTTGGGCAGGGGGCCTGGGTGCAGTCCGGCTCGGCCCTGGTGCGTGCCTGGGCGGGCCGGGGTGGTCTGGTGTGTCGGCCAGCCAATGTGTCAGGCAGGGATCCTCCTTGGAATACTTGGGGCTCTTCTTTTGCGTGGCTGGTTTTTAATTGTTGGGTAATGACCGTTCGGTGGCTCAGCAAGAGTCGGATCTAGCGCTCATTTCCACTGCCTGTTCAGTGGGTTCCATGCCTGGTCGGTTCATTGATGGGTTTGTCTGGCCATTGTTGGTTGCCTGGTCTCGGCCCTCTGCGTAGGGTGGGATCTTGACGTGGGACCTGGGAGATCTTGATGTCCAGGTGCTGGCTGGGAGTGGCCTGGGGAGGCCGTCCCTCCGCTCTTGCTGTTCCTCTGGTTCCCCGACATGGATGGAGGTGGTCGGAGCAGGGATGTCGGTGGTAGGGGTTTGCGGCACGGCGTTGTCATATTTAAAATGGGTCCTCAAGTCTTTTCTTCTTTTTCTCTAAACCAATTTTTGACATTTTGTCATTTTTATCATATTATGATCATCTGTTTTCCTGGGAGCTTGTTCAAACAGTAGTTACTTTTACTTCACCTCTCAATGAGGTGGACTAATTAGGTCTCTTCTCAGCTAGCCCTACCTGTTTCAATTGTTGAGTGGTTCTTTTATCTGTTCCTTGCAACTTTCTCATCTTTAATAGGATTTCCGTCATTGGTGATTATCGCCTCGTCTTTTATTCTTTCACAAAAAATGTTGATCTGGTCTCATGTCTTCACAGACATGAAAACACATCAGGGTTAAAAAAGATGAGAAGAACACAACCCTTGTAAGCAGGGGCGGATTTAGGAGGATATACATATATACATATACATACATTCCCGTCTCAATTTTTTTGTAAGGATTACAAACTGAGAAGTTTCTGAAAAGTTGTTTGTCACGACTTGGATCTTTATTAAGCAGTTAGTCCCAAAATACAAACAACCCTGAATAGATTTTAAGAAAAAAGTAGATTACAACTTTGGATTCCAAATTAGACCATGTCTCAATAATGAATTAAAATATTGAATGGCTGCTGTTGCATTACTTAAAGATACACAATGTAACTGAGTGCAAGGAAGTGCAACACAGGAATACACTTCAACAAAGCCATATGAACAAGCTCTATATGCTCCCAGCACTTACTGTATAAGTCATATATAATATATTATAAGAAGAAATAAAGGTATCCAAACTCAAACTCATTCTTTGGTTCAAACTACTTGCTAAATGGAAAAGGAAACAAATGTCAACAATTACTTATTTGACAACCAGATAGAACATGGATATATTTACATATATTATAATTCAAATCAGTTCTGCAGTTCTGAATCTATCCTGCTGCTGGCTGATGCAAGTGTAATAAAGGGCAGCATACCTCTTCTGTGATCTTCGCCATTTTTATTTTCCCCTCATGCGTTCTGTTGCTAGTTCCAGTCACTGAGATCAGTTTTAAACCATGACTGACTTTTAGCATCACTGAAAATGCAACAGGCAAAACAAAAAACAGCTCCAAAGATTGGAGAGTAAAGCAGTCACCACTCTTGGATGTACTCACCATTTGCAAGTTTAAAGTGCAATCAGCCAAATAGCTTCTGGTGTTTATACAGCCGTTTCAAATGCTTAAACAAATCACCATTGATGTTCCTTTGTCTAAAGCTCTTTTGTCCTTTATCAGCTTAGTAAACTCACGCAGACTCATCGGTATTTCCCCAGAGGGCAGAATCAGTACTGTCTGGTTTAGCCACAAGTGTATGTGTCATCTTGTGAAGATGATTGCGGCTCCATAGCCTCCGTTTCTGTAGGAGCCAGATCAACCACCAACTCGGCCACAGTTCCAGGTTCTGCCGGGAACTGTGTAGCCTCTGTGAGCTATTGCCTATGACATTATTTAAACTTTTCCAAGTCCCATTTACATTAAATTTATTTTATTTTAACTTTTTGTTATTCTCTCTTTATTCTCTCTTAGCTTGTCTCAGTATACGTACATGTCGATTTCTTTTTATAAATCTTGTATTGCTTTTCTGCATTCTTTGTTGCAATTTTATAAAATCATTGTAAAATATTTTTGCATTTTTTGCATTCAATGATTTCATTGTCATTACTTTTATGTATGCTTATTATTTTTTTTGCGCGATGGTTAAATTAGTGACAAGTAACCCTTTGAAAATGTCCTATATGCAGCATTTATCTCTTTAGCATAAAACCCATTCCATTTCTCTTTTAGAAGATCTTCCCTGAATTAGGCAATTGCTTCATCATTTCTTATTCTTGCATATGTCTGCCAATTTTCCTCTATCCTTTCCTTCTGTTGTCAGTTACACATAGCAAAAACTGGTAAACTACTGCTTTTGTCATTTATTAATACATCACTTAAGACATCACAGTATTCCCCAAAATGTTTGTGAATATATTGTCAATCAATGCTGCAGAATACAGAGTTATTATTTTGGGCTTGGTAATCAGTGCATAGTGAATCCAAGAAATCTGCAATTTTTCTATGCATTCAGGTCTATATTTAAATCTCCACGGATTATAATAATTTTTTTTTTATTATTATATCCATTAATTCTTCCAGAACATCTTTAAATGTATCAACATTTAACACTGGTTTTCTGTAAACACAAGTAACAACATTTCTCCTCCTTTCCATTTCAATTTCCATGGTCACACACTCCAGCAGATCATCAATTACAGTTGTCATATTTTCCACCTCTCTGCATTTCTAATAACTGTCAATATACCAGGCTAGAACCCCCTATTATTGGTCCTGTTATTGTAACATTACTTATTGCCCTTGATATTAAAATCAATTCCTTTCTATTTGTTTAACCATGTTTCAGAAAATGCTATTAAATCACATTTATGTTTAAATGTCTTCAGATAATCTTCAATCTCAGTAATATTTGCATAGATTCTTCTACAGTTTATTCATCATCAGTATAATATTTATAAGAATCTTTGATAGAATGGAATACATGGTTTTACATCATGTTCAAAATCATATAATTTATCCTCATGTAACCCCACTTAGAAAAATGTAACTTCTGAGTTTTGTTTTTAAGCCAAAATCATTTCAATATAAAGTCACACCCATAGAGAACTGCTCTATGGACTTGTGTGTCCACATTGAGTGTCTAGCCGTACCTTCTTATTCCTTTACGCTTGTTTGCAGATCTAGGAAATCCAGTAATGTCTTTAGATCATCAGCTGGTAAGTTCCTGTACCTAGACAGAAGCGCTTGCCAGCCCGCTGCCTGTAACATCAGCTGGGATCTCCATGTCAATTCCATATCCACGTAGTCCATCTGCTGACGCTTGGGGGTTGCCCCTGGTTTTTCTTTCCTTCTTGAATATTTTCAGTCTTGCAGGAAACATTACGTGCGAGTTGATCCTTCTTTTCAAGAGTTGCCTGTGTTTTGCATGCTCCTTAAACACCAAGGTGGTAAACTCTTCATCAAAAAATATCCTTCTGTCATTTGCCCTAACATCCTTTAAGTTCAAGCAACTTAAAGCACTTTTACCACACATTCTAATTTCAAAAACAAACTATTATTGATCTGGGATGCTTATGACCATTGTTTGTTCCAGCTGCCAGATGCAATCTTTCAATCTCCAGCTTCTCTCATATCAGGTTCTTTACCAACTCAACCATGTTGTTCCTTCACATTTTTCAGGAACTTAATTAAGTCTTAAATTCTTCTTTGTGTCATGGCTTTCAGAATCCTCACATTTTGCCTCTAGTTGTCTTTAAAGGCACAAAGAGTTGATCAGCAATTTAGTCAAGCTGATTTCATGATCCTTGATTTCTGTAATTTGTACATCTGTACCATCTATTCTCGTTTTCAACTCTCTGATGCCTTCTCTCAATTCATTTATTTCCTTCTTAAATGCTCCAAAGTTCCCCATAGTTTCCATTAGGAATGCTTTGAGATTTCTCAATATTTAAAAAAATCTCAAGGCACCTTCCACCCCCTCACCTGATGAATTATCCTGGAGTAAAATGTTTGCTTTCAGTTCTGATTGCTTCTGTTTTTCTTTCTGCTTTTTTAACATTTTCTTCTTTTTTATTTCCTAAATAGAAAATAAAATTTCCGCTGTTAGAGGGAGGTTTTTGTTTAATCTCAATTTTCAGTATTTCTCCACTACTCAATTTTTGTTTATAGTGAAATGTCTTTCAGTAACCACTGGCTGCCATCTTGATAATCAGAATATTTTTGAAAATGAAAAATCCATTGTTTTCTTTGGGAGAAATACCAAACTCACTGGGTTCTACAGACACAACAGATATAATTTAATGTTAAAGGATGCAATTGAATCATTAATTTATTAAATTATTAACAGAAACATTAATAATGTGCCAACTTTATTTGCAACAGTTGAGGGACTAACTAATCCACCTGAGACAGCAGCCTCTGAACTAAATTCTGCCAGTGCATGCAAGACATTTGTCAATTTTTTACCTGAAAAGATTCTGATACTTAGCTGGTTTTCCTAAAAACGTCAATCAGACAGCTAATCCAGAATGCTGAGGCTCCCATCCTCACCAGAACCAGGAAAGTAGAGCACATTACCCAATTTCTAAAGTCCTTACACTGGCTTCCTGAAGATCAGTGAATAGAATTCAAACTATTTTCACAACTCTATCAATCATTTAATGGCTTAGAACCAAACTATGTTGAAGACCTGTTGTTACTATAGTGAAGTAAGTATGCCAACTCCCAAGACCACTCAGGTCTTCCAACTCTTCTATACTAATCATCTCTAGAATTTTAAACTGGCACAGAGAATGAGCTTTCAGTTCATATGCTAGGCATATCTGAACAAACTTCCAGACCACTGCAAAGATGCTGAAACGCTGCGTTCATTTAAATCAAAGCTAAAAACTAATCAGTTTAGAGCTGACTTTAGAGCTGAGTGAGTGAGTGATAGCTGGAATTTTTTCATGTGTCATATGTCATGTCTCTAATGTTATGTTTTACGATTTTACTATTGTTTTACTGTTGCTTTTATATCATACCCTAATCACCCAAAGCACATATAATTGCCTTGTTGTTGAAATTGTGCTATAAAAATAAAGTTTCCTTGCCTCGGAAATCCCAAAAAACACATGATGCATATAAGTATTAATATACTATATATCATAGTCAGAGTCATTTGCTTGTGATTTAAGAAACTCAAACTGCCTGCTTAATTTAGATTTAGGGGTAAAGTTTACATCTGCAGGAAGCTTGCATTAATCTTAGCACAGAAGCAAAAAAAGGGAAAATGTCAACTAGTCTCTCTGCTGGCTTAACAAAAGCAGGTCAGGGATGTCACATGAAAGAGTTTATCCTGTCTACTAGCGAAATGTGCCTGATACCTTTGCAAATATTCTGTAGTTATATAGTTTTCTAAATTCTGAATACAAACCTTGTGATTGTGGAGCAATACAATATATTTTTCACATGATGAGTTTGTTAAACATATCCCCAGTTTCTGCATTGTTGGCTGGCCACCAGTATGCATGCACACTGCGTAAAGCCGTGAAGATGTGGCTGCCACATGTGCCGGCCCATTTCTTCCTCTTCACAGTTGCCATGATTTGTTATGGCAGTGGTCATTTAGATGTCGAACAAAACTTCTGCTAAAAAGTTAGCCATTCCCCAGCAACCAAGGGCTACATCAATTTGAGAGAAAAAAACAACACAGAAAGTCCAAAAACACCTTAGATACCAGAGTAGGAGCTAGATCAGAGATACGTTTCAGCAATGGAGATGCTTTTAGATCTTAAAAGGCTTCAAAACTTACGCAGCTTTGGTGACATTTCTATTGAACAGGTAAGACAGTCATACATTCAATAAAGCAAATCAATACTTTGTTTTATTAAGGAGGTACACAAGAGGTACACTCTATTAAAAAAAATCTATCTCGCTGAAGTACTCCAGGCAGCAGTTTTAATTCACTGTTTCTTTATCACTGTGGAAACAGTTGATGTGCATAATTTTACTCTAGTAGGATGTTACTATTAAAGTGTCAAAAACTTAACTAACTCTAAAAACCCAACCATTTCTTTGATTACCTCTGAGAGAAGAGGCTATTATCCAACAGTCTACTTCAAAATAAAAAGGCCAACAGCAGAATATAACACATAAGACAATGAGCTGTCATTGATAAACTTTTAAATAAAAAAAAATTATCGTACCACAAGCTCCTTTAAAATCCTAAAGAATGACATCTCAAAATTACAGTTTATCCAGTAAGGATAAACTGTAATCCTTACTGGATCCTTACATAGGATTTAGCACCTATGTTGCTTCCTGTTCAGAAGCAACATAGGTGCTAAAACCCCTGCTGAAAAACATTTTCTTCTCCAAATTCTGTTGTATGTTGGGTCTTCTTTTAACCATATCAATTAACTTTGCTTTAAAACTTAAGATGGTACGGTAAGCGGCCAGCTAAAAATCTTTTTTGCTGTCAAATAAAACTGGAATTTGCATGACTTATTTAGTGTTTGATTTATTTCTTAAACAAAGCAAAACAGAAAAACAAAACTTAAATTGTAAATAATTTCAAATATAATTACAACATTTTACTTTTGATTAATACAGGGTCCATCTGGAATTTTTTTAATTCTGTTAGACGCACCGAGATGGCTTCTTTTTGGTATTTACTGAGGTGTTTTTTTTTAAAAAGGTTTGAGAACCACAGCAAGAGAATAACTGTTTTATGGCTTATTTCACCTCTTTATTATTTAATAAAAAATCCTTGTCAGCCTAAAAGGTGCAAGCTATGGAGGGAAGACATATGAAAAGCCACCACAGTAGAAAAAAGAATCCCCCCTCTTTGTTTTAAAGCTTACACTTTGGAGCTAACCAATACTTTGAAGTACCCTTTTACTTTCTATTCTGCTGCCCAGGGCTCACTTACTGTAAGTCTATGAGTTCATGATACAATTAAAATGATGGGAAACAATGAGATTTATTAACACATGTACTGCAGTATATGTTGCAGGTGATATTTACATCCTAATATTACTACTAAAAAGCAGAATCCCTTGGAAATTGGTATGCACTAATATGTGAATGACATAGTCCCCCATTAAAATTTCTCAAATGCTGTTCCACCTTGTTTGAGATTCATCACAAGAGATTGGCGTACAGGATCAGACAAACAACATCTTGCCAGAGCCAGACCACCTGAAAGTCTCAACTGAAGTGCATCAAAGCACTTGAAAAGAAATTAAATTGGTGCCGGGATGGTGTCTGACAGCTCATCGATAGAAAGTGGGGTGAGAGGGTGAGGGATTTAAGGGAAGCAAAACACTAGCAGAAGGCAATAAGATTCCGTAAATGACAAGAATGCTAGTGGTGGAGTCCCCAGCAGATGGAGAAGAAAACAAACCTGACTGCTACATTTCCTGGTTGCTAAGCACCACCTGGAGGTAATGAATGTGCTGGTGGTCTAAGAGGCATGAGAGACGACGGAGGAGAGTCAAATAGTCTATTCAGAAACACTAAGAATGCCGCTTCGCTGTGTGTCCTTGATGTGGGTCACTGTGGTAGATATGCCCATGAATATTTATGCAAGCAAACAGATTTAAACAATGATGACCAAAACAGGATATTAATGAAAAAAGGGTATTGTTTTTAACCTTTAGAAAAGTGGCCAGGTGCGTTGGCAAACGATCAAAACTCCCAAGGTTTGGATCTGCTCGAGGTTAAGGCAATTTTATCCTCTTGTGCTGCATCAGTCATAAGATGGAGTGTGTAGATTGTATACTGCTCTGTAAAAGTTTGAATTGGATTCCTTTGTCTGAGGAAAGGTCATTTTTCTGCGGCTTATTCTACAGCTGCCTGAAGGTAGAGATTTATAAAGAAAGATGACTCACCACACAGCCAGTGGAATCGAGCTTTCGGTCGGATATGCAGCGGAAGTTGCGGCTGCAGCCACCATTATCCTTGGTGCAATCTCTGACGGGTCCAAAAGAGTCCAGGAGAACCTCCAAAGAGTCAAACGAAGAACTGATCATCAGCTCCTCCCTGCAGAACAACATTGAGAGAAAGCAAAGGGCATGTGTGAAGGGCATGCTGTGTATTGAGTTATTGGGCCTTCTGTCAGTTGGACATGAAACTGCACTGAAAAAAATGTTTCCATTAGGTCCTGGTATTCATTTGTGAAAACCATACATTTAAAAAATAAATAAATAAATAAATCTTTCTACGAAGCATTCATTAAAAACGTAAGCACACTTTAATTCTGGCCACTTTAGAGATAAACCAGGAGTGCTGAACAAGACTATTCATAACATTTTTAAATGTTCTCACTTACAGACTTCAGTTAATTTTATTGGAATTTTATGTGATTCTTTCCAGGTAAATGTTCTGTAAACCCAGCTTTGTGAAATAGTAACATCGAAAGTCAATTATATTTTTGATATAGCAAAATGTTTTTCTTTTTACCTCAACCCTTCTGGAAGCAGTCAGATAATAATTATTTATTTTAACTCAATGCTACTTATAAAGTTAATAAAGGATCCAAACAAATATATATAATACGTACTTGACATTGGCAATGTAGAATAGACTGGATTCAAGTGTTTCTTCACAGTATGTGAATCACTAAAATATTTCCACTGAGAATATCCTTCTTTTCTTAGGGGCTGACAATCATGTGTGCAAATGGGGAAAAAGCTCCAGGATTCCTTCGCTTTCACACTCAAACTGATGTTATCTCACAAAACCATTTTTTCCTAACTTCAATTACTTGTTGAATTGCTGTGATTAATTAAAGGGACCTATTGAAAGAAACATTGGAAGATGACGAACCCAACAGCAAATGCAAATCATTTAGGAACCCTAATAATAGGCTGGAGAAATCCACAGACTTTATGGCACAATTAACTACAACATCCAACAGAATTTACTGAGCAGATCAAAATGTTCAATGTTTATGTCATACGGCAGCATTTATTATTTGGCAAAATACCAAAGTGGCTTTGTAAGAAGCATTTCAAGGTCCTAGAGTGGCCTAGCCAGTCACCAGATCTCAACCATAAAAAATAGATGAACTTTTGTTATTGACAAAATACTATTTTCCACCATAATTTGCAAAAAAAAGAAAAGAAAATCTTAAAAAATCTGACCATGTGATTGTTTTTTTTGTTTTTCACATTTGAGGTATAACTTTTATATATATTACAGGCCTCACTCCTCTTTTCAGTCAGAGAAATTGCACAATTAGTGGCTGAGTTTTGTTAGAGTCAGATGTTAGATCGGTGCTGGTAAAAAATATCTGCAGGTTTAAGTAGTGGTGCGGACAGAGCCGTCAAAAATAAATATTACTGGGGACACATCCCTCTGGCTGTCTAAATGAGACAATGGTGAAAAAAGTTGTCAAATAAAAACTCCCGGCTGTGGACATTTGCCAATGTCTCTCCCATAACTCTACCCCCCTTTTCATACCTGTTCACAGTAATAAAAGCCACTATGGCCACAAAACCCCAAAAAAACCAAAAAACTTTGATACATAAAATAATCCTCCGGACTGAACTGAATATGTTAAATTATAGTTCAGAGCAAGACTATTCTACTGTACAACGTAGGTCCAAGTTCAGAACAACTTTTTGTAAATTCTATATATTCAGTTACACTTCAGGTGTTGAAAGAAATACAGCTTTAAAAAAAAACAAAGAGGTAATTTATTTTACACTGAACATATAATTAGAACATTGATTTAAAAAATTGCTCAACATGACTTGAAATTTTACCTTCAGACTTGGGAGTCAACTTAAAACTTATTTGAGACTTGCAAAACAATGACTTCGTCCCACCGCTGCTGGTTCAAGTTACTTGCCAAACGTTTGTGTAAATAATTTCAGCTTGCTTAAAATAACAAATTAGTATCTTTGAAAAAACACACTATAGTCAAATTTTTATTACGTTTTTTTGTTAATCATTTATGAAAATAAAATCTAGCATTCCAAAAACACACCCCAAGTGCATCTGCCCCTTGTGACATCACAAAAGATAGCTTTTTAAATGTTTTTTTTGTCTTGCAACTCTTTTCATTAGACACATTTTTGTAATTATTTCTAAAGAACAAAAACACATTTAACTGTCATTTAAATAATTTCTACAGCCTCAGTTTTTTACTAAGTGTGTGAAAACACAACTTTGATTTCACTAAATTACATTTTGCTATATTACCTTTTTGTAATTTTTGCACAGTCTATGTTTATATTTCATACTTCCATATTAAAATAAAACTAAAAATTGTTAACTGATCCTTTATTTGTCAGAGAGCAAATTTATGAAATCAAGGGGGAATCTAATTGAGAGGTGTGAAAGATATTTGCCACACTACAGATTTCAGAGGTTTTTGCTTTTCTTTGTCATACTTAAATATGTCAAACTACTTTAAATATTACACAGAAAGATTAGGGGGAGACCGATAACTTCCTGCATTATTTGAGTTTATAAACTCAACGATTTATGACAATATTTGTAAATAAGTTAATAATAGAAAATAATTGTAAACATTTCTATGGAAAAAAATGTTACCTATCTATTTTATATTAAGATGGAATTTTATGACCACCAAAAACACACCCCTGGTTATGAAGTTGGTGTATTCCAATGTTCAGCTCTGAATCCAAAGCATCAGGAAGTAAAGGGTGGTGGTTGAGAAACAAAGCAGCAGATGATTAGCCCAAAGTTGTCTCCCCGTAGTAAGAAATAAAATAACAGTCACAATGTCGATGTTGAGCAAACGAGCCAAGGGAAAGACCAGCAAGAAGCACCCTCAGCGCGCCACCTCCAACGTCTTCGCCATGTTCAATCAGCCCCAGATTCAGGAGTTTAAGGACGCCTTTAATAGGATTGACCAGAACCAGGACAGCTTTGTCGGAAAAGAGGACCTTCACGACATGCGCGCCTCACTGGGGAAAAATCCCAAAAAATGATTACCTGGAGGCCATGAAGTTCACACGCATCCTAAAGCAGGGTGCCAAGGATAAGGACGATTAAAGCCCCTAAACCAGATGGTTTCCTCTGACCTGCCTCCGTCTCCCTGCTGTCAGCTAGATCATGCTGCATATCTCGACTTTACAGAAAAGGCCCCGTTAATACAAACCAAACCAATAACTATCCACTCTGTTTGCTGTGAACCTGCAATTTTGCTAAATGAGTTTGAAAAATCACATGTTAAAATTTGGCAGAAGATTAGTACCTTCAAGGGATTTATGACTTTACAGTGGAAGTGACCACGTTTAGCTGGAATTTTACATTTATAATATAAATATTTTAAAATAAAGCTCTTGATCAAACTGTAAAAAAATATGAGACAAATTAACCTGACTAATTATATTGTTTTTTTATATTATGATACAAGGATTTTAGTTATTAAACAACAAGAGCTACACAAGGCAACTTGGTCCTGTGTGAGAAATCAAGATCATGCCAAAGCATTTCAGGTCCAGACTTTGAGAAGACTCCTTTACACCCTTCAAGATTTCAAAGGTATACCGGTGCTTTGGATTATTGTCTTCCTGTATATTCCAAGTGTGCCTGTGCTCAAGGTAACAAACTGTCCTTCAAGTCTTTGGTAGTAAAGGTTTTATCCATTATAGTAAGTTACCCAGAACTTTTAGCCAATTTTTTTTTCATATCAGACAGGTTGCAATATGTAAAGGGGTAAATGTTTTTTCATGGTATTGTTTTTCCCCCACTTAATAATACAGCTCTGCAGAATAAATAATACAACCATATCTTATAGAATAAACAGAATAGAGGATGTACGAAAAAAAAACTAGGCAATTTAGGGGACCATAAATTTAACAATTACACCATAGACAATTTCTATTAAAAAAATAAAGACAGAGTCGTTATTTTGCTGTACAAGGTTGGCATTTTGATAGTGAAATTCCTAAAATTGTTACACAGACGGCATGCTTAGAAAAATGTCACAAGGCAACAAAACAGTGTCACAAAAAATATAAATAATAGCACAAGCTTCTTTTTTTTAACTTTTCCCAAATTACTTCAACTTCTGTGACACCAGCTAATAAACGGAAAAAGATCAACGTTTGCTGCCATTTATCTCTGCCAGGAAGCAACAAAGTTACAAATGACAAACACATGGGAATGAAGCTCAAAAGCACAGTGAATCAGCATGTTTCAAGAAGGTGTTAACAGTGTTTTTTTTAGGCCCCTGAGGGAGAGCTGAGGAGCGCATTCATTAGATCACAGATCAGAAGGAGATATGTCTTGTAGAAAGCTGCCAAATGAAAATAATATTTAAAAAAAGATTAAAGTGTGTAAACACAGTGCATTGCAATTTCCCATCTGAGAGTTTAAACATCTTGACATCATAAATATTCACAAAAGAAATGTTTAGACTGTAAAAGATTTGTAGGTGAAGTAAAGTATGATAAAAGTGCCTATGTATATATTTTACGTTTCTTCACTTTGTGAATGTAGTTAAAGCGTAAATCATTCATGTGCTTCTTATAACGCATTGTCAAACAAAAATGAAATAGAAATTGTTGCAAAGATAATCCTGTGACAAAGGAAGCAGGCATCATAAATGTCAGAAAATTAAACAACTGACAGTAAGAAAATAACATTTGAAATGACAAATATTGACGCCTCTCACACCATTTTGTGTTCTAGTAACATTTAAAACCCGACAGACATTCTAAACTCAGAGGGGAGTAGTGCTAACGTTTAATAACAAAACATGGTTAAAGAAGATGTTTTGGGTTAGAAAATTCCTTCTTACAGGTGGCAACCTCCTGCCCCCATTGACTCCCACTATACGGATACGCTGATTGTGACTCAATACAAACTCCTCCAGAACAACTCCAAGTAGCTCCAAACTTGTCTGGGTGAGTAAATGAATGTAATATTTGCTAAAAATAAGGTCTAGGTTGAAAAATAAAATCCCTTTTAGTCTTTTTAGACAGGGAATGCTGAGAGAGCAGCAGGGATGAAGCAATGCTGGGTTCCACTTTTTGAAATTCTTAGATCATCTGTTTTTAGTTTACGTTAACACTATCATCTTGATTAGGACTCTAAAGATTAATAGGAGAACATGTGACATATCACTGTAAATGCCTACTGGTGATATAAATGCTGCATTCTGGATATTTTTTTTGTGACGAAGCCTTTTTGAATACTGGAAGTTAAACTGCAAATTGTTTTCCCCCAACAATATCTATATCGCTATAAGTTCACTTTTATTTTATTAGCAGCTGCCAAAGCTTTACACACCTATAATAGCTCAGTTTTCATCAGACCACAAAACAAATTATTTAAGTCACCACAACTTGTAAACACTTATTTAACGTTGCTTTACTTTCAACTTAGAAAATGTAATTTTAATTGGAAAAATCAATAATTAATATCTTTATATGTGATCCACATTATGACTGCAGGAAACAGAATGTGGGCCTGCCCTTGGCTGCCCAGATGGTGGGCCCATGTTGCGAGGGCTTACTGTCAGTTTGTTTAGCTTGGCTCAGCTTAGCCCTAGATGCCATATAATGGCCAACAGTCAGTTGTGGGTACCAGCTATATGAGCCTTCCCTGATGGCCAGTCTCATCAAAAACTAAAACAGCTGATCTTTTTTTGGATCAGTGAAGGCACCACACTAAAGCACCACTTTGTCAAGCTGATAAGACTCCTTAATATTGACTCTGATAATGAGGGAAGAAGAGTCCACAATTCCCTGTGTTATCCTTTTGAGCTTTCAATATCTGCAAATAAACATGCTTGGTATATAAAAATAGCAGTTTTAAAAATATGAGTTTGAATATGTATGTTTTTTTTGTCTGCTAATGAAACATCTAAAGACATCTCATTCATAAATTATTTTGCATCATACTAGCAATGTGTTACCTTCAACCGGCCCATACATGTATTCCCTTTGTATGAAAAAGAAATTGATAGTTTATTTTCCACTGTGCGGCACTTAAAATACAGCACTTTATGAATTGCCACACTGAGTTCAATCCTGATGAGGGAAGTTTAATGACTCCAAGATGACTGCCTGAAAGTAATTCAGAAGAAGAGTGACATGTATTTGAATAAACTATGCCCTTTCCAAAACCCCATAAGGTTAATCTTTCCCTTTTTAATAGAGCAGTTCATAATGTAACTATGCATTTAAAAAAGGACAATTCATATTTTTCTCCTTTAATTTGCTTGCCAATAGTCCGTATCACTTTTGATAAATCTACAAAACATATAGCATATAGCTAGCTTTAAATCTGCTAAACAGTGTCAAAAACAAAATGTCAAAAAGATTCACAATTTAAATCAGAAAAAAAAGTGAGACAAGGATAAATTAAGTCTTCTGCAAAACTTACAACATCAGATTATATCAACCACCAGATTCCATTAACAAATACAGATGGAAGGACCTCAAAATGACAGGGAGAAATTAAATAACCATAATGCACCATATCACAAAGCCCAAATCACTGATTGAACTGGTTGAGTTCACTGAACCTTTATGGCCTTTCCTGTCACCTACTTTCAAATAAATATGCCACCTTTGAGAAATGCTGGGTCAATTGATAGATGTACAGCTGAAAAACCTGCAACAGTTACTATACGATCATGCTATGATCCAAAACATTTGAAAAATCTCTCACTTATACTAGAAATATTTCCCCAAAATGACTGAAAACCACAAATATAAAAGGGGGTCCAACCCGGTACAAGCAAGATTTACCTAACAAACTAGCAAGTGACTGTAGATTGCAGTTTTCATAAGTATACAAACTGGACACCTGTATTTAGATATCTGATACTTAATAATTTAAAAGGAAATGCTAAAAGGAAAACTTTTTTTATCTGCATTACAAATCAATTGTTGAAGTAAGAAAACGTTTGGCTTTGTTATTTAGATTTATTTTACATAGGGTTATTAAAGAAACACTTCAGTTCTTAATAACTATATTGTCACAGCAAGCTGTGCAAAACGGAATAACTTAATGATACCTAGAACATTTTCAAATGAGAATAGATGATAAAAATAATAAGGGGTGAGGCTAATTTTCCTGGCATTTTTACAGCAAATGAGCAATGAAACTAGAGGACCAAATATAATATTAATATTATATTACATATAATATTATATTTATATTAATTAGTTTAAATTTGGGGCTTTTGGTCCATTAATTCTTATAGATTAATGTTACATTTTATGACTTTAATCTTCTTCTTTTTTCAAAACAAAACTTTAAATACATTTTTAACTTTTGCTAATTCACAGAAGGTATCCAAAAAAAAAAGTGCATACAGATCAAATAACACTCCCCACTAACTAACTCTCCTTGCAACTTGGGAAATACCGCTTTTTTTTTCCTGGGTATAAAATTTCATCACGGCTTTCAGAAATGGTAGAACTCAAATAAAACGGTTTAGTTAATGGCTTAATGTTGTTAAATTGGTTATTTCAGGTGCTCAGAGAGCATTGATAATGTTGCTTTTCTGAGTTCGAGTTCCATCCCCTGCTGTATCTTTTTGTGTCTTGTACAATCCAGTGTCAAATACAAGTTATTGTGGCCACCAAACCTTCAATAAATACAATAATTCTGAGGTTTCATTATTCTAATTTTAGCCATTTCTTCTAGCCCCACAGTGAAAAGTATTCCCCACCCCTGGTAGATCGGCTGAACGGGGGTGCCTATTGGGGTCAGCAGGGGAGCTGGTTCCCTGGGGTTGGCATCGTGTCACCCCAGTTATTTCCTCCCAATCCCCATTTGCCTCTGTCCACCTGCTCCTTCATTCTACCATTCACAAGGCCTTGGGACGTGGGATGGAGTTTCCATCTTCGCTACCTGGTGGTGGCCTGGGTCCCAATTTTATTGAGCAACTTTGACACTTACACTTGCAACATTTACATGATACACGCACATGTAGGGACCTGGTGGTGGGTGCGCCTCGGCACTGGAGGCGGGGCCCTTATAAGGGGCCTCGCCTGTGGTGCCGGTACCCACTGTTTAAATGCATCTAGACACTGAGGGCCCGGGGAGGGAGATGGGGGTACCTGGCAGTATTCCCATGTCCCACCCGTCTGTTTTAAGTGCACATTAGAACAACACGCAACAACACCACAACTGAGCAGGGGGAGAGAGGCTGGGGGTCTTTCCACACCCCTGTTCGTTGGACCATCAGGGGTTGGAGCCCGGGTAATTATCAGGCCGTCTGGTCGGGGACCTAGGCTGGTGGGCTACTCTTGCCGGGGCTGGGGGCCTTGGCGGTCTGCTTGTCTCCGTCCTGGTGTGCAAGGGGTCCGTCTCCCGGGTGCGGGGGCAGGGTGCTCTATCGGGGCGTCTGTCCCTGGGCCTTGGAGTATAGAGTATGTATGGAGGTGTATGAATGAGTGTACAGCGTCCTTTTTTCGTGTGTCCTGTATATGTAAGAATGTGTGCGCATGAGAGGGAGGGTACGTATGAGTGTCTCTGTCTGTCTATGTCTACTTGTCAGGTTGGATGTTTGGCTGCCCTCTGGCCTGGTGCATCTTCTTCCCCTCTGTCACTCCCCGTCGGTGATGGATGCTCCTGCCCGCTGGTCGATGATGGCTCTCGACGCCTGGGGCCGGGGGTCCCGGTTGCGGCCCGGCTCGGTCCTGGTGCATGCCTGTCTGGTCCTGGGTGGGCCGATGAGTCGGGCGACCGCTGTTTCAGGCCGACATTCTCCTTGGATTGACTGGGGCACCTCTTATGGGGGTGACGGGGTTATAAAGTAGGTTGGTGCCGTCCGGTGGATCGGTGGGGACCGTGCCCGGCGCCCAAGCTCCTGCCAGTTCCATGAGTTCTACTGCCTGGTCGGTTCATCTGGGGGGGCTGTCCGGCATTGGCTGGGCCCCAGATTTTGGCGCTCTGCATGGGGCGGGATCTGGACCCGGGAGCTGGTAGATCTGGATGTCCAGGTGCTGGCTGGGCGCGGCCTGGGGAGGGCGTACATCCGCTGTGGCTTTTACTGTGGCTCCCTGGCGTGTGGGTGTGTGTGTGTGTGGGGGGGGGTTGTTGGCGGTGGGTATTGGTCCGGGGTGGCGGCGGCGTGTATTGTCCGTCGTTCGGCTGCGGGCGCCTCCTGCCCGGCGGCGGTGGCGGGGAACCCCTCTCGGCGGGTCCCTGGTCGGGGCCCTACTGGGGGGTGGGGTGTCCTTGATCCCGGTGGCCTCCAGGTCCTGTTCCGGGTACTGTTCCGGGCCCATCCTGGCGTAGCCGGTTTCCGGCGGAGCCCGTGGGCTCGTCCCTGCGATCTCTCGGGCCCCAGCATTGCGGCTGCTTGCTGTTCCCCTGGGGCTTCCATCTGTTCCTCTCTTGGTGGGTGATCGGCCCTGCGCTGGTCCGCCTGCGGCTCCTGCGCTCTGTGGGACTCTGGATGCATGCGTCTCCTGCCTCCTTCATGTCTGCGTCGATTCCTGTAGGACGGATTGACGGTTCCTTACACCAGCTATCAATCACTTGCATGGGGAAACCTTATTCAGATCTGCATGCTCGCACACACATAGGTATGGGGACATTGGTGTGGACGGACATATCTTGAGCTGAGGTTATCGTCATTAGTTAGCTTTTACCAGGAGCTTACCAGAAACATTAGAATTGTGTTCATTAATCCATGCTTGTGTGTAGTGAATGTGTCATTCTTAGGTTTTATTACTGGATCTGAACTATTGGTGTGGTTCTGTTCAGTTCGTTGTTTTTGTTTGTTTTGTTTTACCGCTTCTCTGCCATCCGGCAGAGGCGGAGGACTGGGATGTTTTCTTGTGTTCTTTGTTTGCTTCCCTGTCTTGTGTTGTCAGTTCGCGCCTCTGCTGGTGCGGTTTCTTTTCTTCACCTTCTTCCTTTCTTCCTTCTTGTCTCGGTTTCGTGTCCATGACTTCAGGATATTGAACCCTCAGTAATCACTAATAAAGATTTTTCATACATATACATCAAGTGGAGTCTCTGCTTGGGAAAGTAAATCTGATGGGCTTGTACTTGTAATATAACCTAATGTTAATTAACACTCTAATGGCCATAAATCTGACAGTTACGTACATACTTACCTGTTTTTCCCCCAAATAAGCATCATGACTCACTGTGTTCTCAGCGCGCCTCCACCTGCTGAAGTGGGTTGCGATCTTCATGGATCCTCATTAGTTTCCTCCGTAGTGGTTAATCTTGTTGGGTTTTAATTAATAAAATGTAGTAATCATATACAATACCACAATGACAAAATGGCTGGCTATAACCAGCTCCCCCTGACAGTTAGACTCTCCTCATCTCTCTGCATTTTTTTAATCAGTTTATTTTTATTCCCAGCCTTTTTGTTCGGCTGATGCAGTTTAACCCCAGTAGGCTTTTATTTTATATTTTGTTTATCAGTGTATTTGTGGTTTCTTGTTTGTGTACAACCCTTTGGTCGTTATTGGCATTTTTAAAAGTGCTTTACAAATAAATGATGATGATTTCAGATCGCATATTTTCAAGATTACATTTTTTTTTCTAATGCAACCTGAAATTTCATAGAGGCTATGATTAAGCGTGGTGCATTTTAACAACATTAGTAAAACATGGATATTTTTTTGTGACCTAAGTTTGGACAAGCTGGAGCTGTAATCAGTCTGACTCTGCAATACGATGTGCGCATGCAGCAAAGAGCAGCGCAAGTACACTGCATTTATGAACAACATAACTCACAACATTCTAGCCTAATTGTATTTTTTTTTTTTTTGGAGCCTAATTGTAATTAATTATGTTACACTCTCTCTGTAGCCATGGTGCAGCTCACATTAGTGGCCGCAAACTCGCCATTTGAATACTGCTCCTTGCACATGTTATGAATTACTCACGCAATCTTAGTACTTCACCAGCAAATTAAGGACAACACAGAGAATTTTTTTTAGCACTGCACGCAATTTTGCCGTCATTATCAGGAATCTTGATAAATCAGGCCCTTAGTGTTTCTTTCCTCTGTTAATGTGGACACTTGATTTTGTCAATTGTCTGCAGGGCATACACATTGCAGCCCTGCAAGGAATTATCTTATGAAACTTGGGTTGAAAATAAGTTATAATTAACATGTAAAGTACCCCAAACTATGTTGTACACTGTAAGCTGGGATAAAAATATGATTATATTTTCTGCTTTTACCTTCTAGCATTAGGACGATGTGTGGCTTGGCACTAGGGACCAACACTAGACGTGGAGAGGAGCAGAAATGTTTGTAAAGAGTTAGAAAATTTTACTGACTCAAGCTTGAATTTATAGCATCTGATTAAGAGTTTTGGTTACATTGCTGTCATGATTTGATCATTTCTTGGGCCAAGTTAACCACCCACTGGTAGAAAAGCAAATTGGCTAAATTATTCTTTCACTTCATTGATGTCAGCTGGGTCCAATTTAACACTGCAGCTTTGTTTTGGCTCAGTTACTGCTCTCTTTGCAGTCTAGACACAGACAGTCATTGCATGCAGAGCAGCTCGTCTTCAGAGTTATGAACCATTTAACAATCAAAACACTGCTTTTGGCTTCAAATCACCAGGCAGTTCTTAGTTTTATTTTCATTTTTTTGTCCTGCTGCTTCTCCATAATTGATTTTGTGTTTGAACTCAGAATTTTATTACCCTGTGAATCATGACCACTAAGACCTCTTCATCAAACACAGTGTGATGATTAAAACTCACAGAAACAATACTTAATAAAACAACAAGTGCCGATGAAGTTAGTATACAGAGCAGTGTAAGTCTCCTGAAAAGGGTAGCTGTCAGAGCTGACATTTACTTTATGCAGGATGAAATAAAAGGATGATAATACATGACATCATTTAAAGCAGGCACATATCTTTGTTACATCTGAGTGTAGTGATGACAACAAACTTTTTCTTGAAGTGTAATTAGCAATAAGATCATATTGCTTAATTAAATACTTGTTCCTCTAGCTAAGGCTACTTTTGTCTCCATCCCAAAAGCTATACTTAAGAAAAGTGGCATCTTTAAATGTCTCTCACCTTACGTCTACCGCATCCTCCATTACTGTCATGTCTGTCTTGCATTTGGCTGATGGGTTGATGGCGAGCTCAGCAGGAGGGATGACAAAGCTTTTGCTCAGAGGAAGCCACATTCCTTCTCCTAGGGTGTATGTAAATCTGCAAGAAGACACAAAGAAGTGTTGTTTTTTTCCAATACTGGACATACTGACGTCAATGTAATTTAAAAGGTAAAGTTACTTACTCATCTCAGAGGTAATATGAGTTCATACCAATGCTCTGCAACGTTTACTAAGAGCCATTTCTGCCCTTAGTCCAGCTAAATTCAAGTCGTTTAACAATGGAGCCATACTTGGTTTTTGGTTCTTTGTTTTTCTCTCGTGTTTGTCGAAAGCAGCAACATTTTTTTGTCCGCCACTTAAAAGACTGTGCTGTGTGACACCTGTAGTTCCAATCCAACTACACTGGACCATTGTACGATTGACCTATAACTGAAGGGGTCCCAGCAAAAGAGTGGTACAGTTCTATTGTATTGGCCAGTTTTAAAATGGAAGCAGACAGCAAACCAACTCTCACAGACCTATGCCATACCACTCAGTAAAATGAGGCAATCGTTTCCAGTAGTTTCCAATGACAAAAAAATATATATATTAATAAAGGTTACTAGTTCTTTTAGTGTCATTCTGTTGTAGAAATTAACTTTTTACATGAAAGATTGGGAAAAACTGCTAAAACCTTCAATTAATATATCTAATTTGAAGAGCAATAGCTCATTTACATACTTTTTAGCCAACATTATGGAAGGCCCAAAGAGTCATTTGCAGCTCCAGTGATTCTTAACAAACCCCTTAAACATCTTCTTTATAAAGTCTGAACTTACTTTTAATTTGTGGAGGCTCAAAGTTGGACAAATAAATTGTGGATTCATCTTAATAATGAACAATTCAACCATTAAAAATTAATCACACAAAGTATAGAGAATACAGGTAACATCAGGACAAATTGTAAGCTGACTATCACCCTTTCATGGTGCACCAAAACATGAGAATGGCTTCATACTGTAAATTAGGGTCTTAACCTCAAAATTTGAATCATACAACCCAATTTACCAATCTAATGCAATGTTAAACAACCTAAAACAATTAAAAGGGACATATTACACAAATGTCACTTTTTCCATTCTATGTTGACATTTGGGTTTTGGATGCCTCTATAAACATTCCAAACATGAATAAAAAACATCCATCTATTTTTTTTCTTTACACATTTTTGCTTTCAGAAATCTTGTGCTTCTAGAACCCGTTTGAAAAAGTGCCTTATTGTGACATCACAATAAGCAGAATTTGTGCATTACTGCCTCTCACCTATCAAATCTCAACTCAACTGTTTTTGCTCTGTTGGGTCCAGTTGGCTGGTTCATTTTGTTATGTGTTGTTTGAAGGAGGACCCAAATTCAGAGCATTGTTTAGTGTTGATAGCTCATATTTAATAAACGATCCAAAACACAGGCTCAGGACAGCACAGGATGACGAGCAGGATTGACGGGGGAAGACGTTGTTAGAATAATGTCTGAATAATCCAAATTCAAAAATTAATCATTCCTCAATATAAACCTATATTATGAATGAACATAATGTTACACGGTTGTATAATGTTTGACTCTTATATAAAGTCAACATTTTGTTTATAATTATCAGACTTTAAACAGTTACCTTATGTTGAGGTGCACCTTCCAGCAAGCCGGTTGTCATACATGTTTCTGTGTCCACAGCACTTGTTTTTCCCAATTTTAGTAATGTTAGGCTGATAGTTTTGAGGCCGATAGTAACTAATTACTTGTCACTGTTATCAGAGCTGATACTATTGAACAACTGATTAACTGGTCGTTCTCTACCTTAAATGGAACTTTGAAAAAACAATGTACACATTCCTTAGACACTAGTGTTTTTAATTATTCAACTGTTGCCAATAGCATCTAATCAAAGGACCACAATTAGCTATTTTTATCAACCATACACATTAAATATGGTTGACTTACATAAAGATATCTAATGTGAATATAAAAAGCCAACATAAATCATTATTAGAGAAACCAAAACTATCAGTTTGCATTAAAAAGCTGTTTTTAAAGATCAATATTTCAACAACATTAATCATTTAATATCACAAATTTAACAAGATTGGGAATTATTAAAATTTACCTTTAAGCAAAATTATAATTTTTGCTAGCATTACTCATCAACAGAGGGAACAGTTTGATTCTGGATGGTATGCCTGGTAAAATGGGTCCACTTTGCGTTTTCCCAGAGACAACAAAAAACGCTGAATCTGTAAACAATAGATGCTTGGAAAAATGGCTGAGAAACATTTTTGTTTGTGCAACTATGGATTTCATCAACCTTTAGATTCACTGCAGATAAAATAAAAATACTTTAAAGTTTTAATCCACAATTGCAAGCTGATTAACATGACATACTTTATTTGCCCTGATGAATAATGCATGATTACAAAAGAAAATATTTATTTTTAATAGAGAACCATTTGTATGCAGATTAACTACATTTCTAAATTTTCAATTGGTCAATTTGCTTTAAATAAAAATGCAAACATAGCTTTTGAAAAGGACAGTGAAATCAACGAATTGTGTGCACCACCACTCACTGCAAGACCAGAGTTATTAAACCACTACAGTAACTGAACATTTAATCACATGAAGCTAATTAATCATCTTGTTTCAAAGTTAAGATTTCAATTGGCTCAAAGTGCAGCTGATTTTCAATATAATTAAAGCTTAATTGTTATTTCTTAAGTTTCCTGAAGACAGTATGATTACTATATTATTCATAGGTAACCAGTTACCACATCTTATTTCACATACTCCTATGGGAACATGTTCCAGACTCAAGCCGTGATTCCCTATGATGCATAATGACGTACAAGGGTGACCACAGGATAAATGAGTTGCCACTTAATAAGCCCTGTTTTATAATGGACAACTTGGGACTTGTGTGCCACTATACAACTTATTTGCTTTGCACTACCAGAAACTGGAGGTGGAAAACACTAAGGGTCCTCATGAGGAAACAGTTGTTGGGAGGAAAACATGTTTGCAATCCTTAGAGGAACTCCCTGTGGTTATTACTGAGTGGAGGGCAAGTGTTGTGTGTTTGGATGTTTACTCTCAGCATTTATCTTCACTGTTTGTTCTGCTTTGTTTTACTCCCTGAAATAATATTTTTTTTAAATTATATTTTCTCCTTAGGCAAACTAAAGTATGAATGGGCAAAAGCTGGCTTCAAGTAAAAGTACAGTAGTAGCAGTTTAAAAGTTCTCATGTTTCCATGATTGGTCCTTGACTGGCCCTTGAATGGTACGTGCCTGATCCGTCAAAGGTCCCTGACAGGTCCGTGGTGGTAATGTAATCCCCCGCTATGACGTCTTCAGTGAGGCCTCGCCCCCAAGGAGCCTGAGTGAAAACCAGCTGCAATGCCTCTTTTGTCCACGGGGAGGAGCAGTGATTTTAATGTTAATGATTTATTGACGTATCAGACTCAGGGTAGCCTATATAAATGTCATTAAAAAAATTTCCCCTATCTGTTCCTCTATGGTTTGCTGGTTTGTATGTAGCCTAAGTTTGAATGTAACTCAGAAACTCAGGGTTCAAATAGCCTACCACTGTAGTCTTATACCCAGATACAGTAGTTTTATAGCATAAGAGTGCTCTGTAATGTGAAACGTATGACAGTACTGTAGGCAATTAGCCTACTTTTTGGGTGTCATAGGGTTAGGGAACCTGGCCAGGTTCGGGCTTAATTTCTATCATTGTCCACGGTCTCAGGACGGGCTTTAGTGGTCAGCTGATCATCTCAGCGCGATCATTTATACTGTAATAAAGTGCTGCAGTGGGCCACTAATATTATTCCGACAATACCTGTCAAGATGTTGCAGGCACACTGCATGTGTCACGATGTGGAAGACCCACTCCTCTCAGATCAAAACAGAAAACATGCTTCGACTGCTGCGTTGCGCTCTCACAGAAAATACTGAAGTGTAAATGCAGTATTATCCCAAGTTTCAAGTTGCAGAAGTCTCCTGCATTTATATAGCAGCTCCCTGATGCCCACAAGTCAGACAAAATCTGCTGAAATCTAGACCAAGCGGTGAGAGCGCACACAGAGACTCACACAGGCGAGACAGACTTTTACGCAACAGAAGCAAGTGGTTAAAGCTTCATATAGCTGCAGACAAAAAAACCCCCGTTATAAATCAACATGCCTTGAAATTATTCTTATTCATTTATAATTTTAAGTTTCAGGTAACAGGTCCTTTTGACCGGAGTTTCAAACATTTGTCCAGTAAATTGAAAACAGGTGCCAGTTTTCCTAACGCATGGATTCCTAGTCCTGCAGGAAAGTACTATATAGACATATGAGTCTTTGTAGCCGGGGTAATATTTACAGTTTTTTTTTTTTTGTTTTTTTAAACAGTTTATCCACCAGCGCAATTTTCATCCAGTCAGTCTCCAACTTTTAAGGCCAGATTACAGCTCTACGCTGAGTCAACGTGTGATTCACAGATGTGATTTACCTGTGACTAATAATGGTCATCTACCATTAATGATAAATGAAACTGTGAAGCTATAACTTTTTTTTCTTCCATTTTTATTTAAACTAGCAAATTTCACACAACACAGCAAACCAAAAAAAAAAAAATCACATTTTAAACGTTTTTTTTAACGGCAATAGCCAAGGCGCTGTGCCTCAGGGTCAGTCTTGCGGGGACTTCTCAGTCTCTCATTTATTTTGTTTCTGACTCTTTGCCAATGGTCCCCAGACAGGTTAGGGAATCGCTTTGAAACCTGTTGGTGGACCCGCTCCTTTATAATTTGAGGCAGTGGACTTTTTCCGTTTGAGCCGCTCCAGTTTGTCATCTTTCCCCAGCTCTTGTACATATTAAATGGAGTAAACGCCACTTTGAAGAGACCATCATTAAAGAACACGCCGCACCATACATAAGGACATATTTTGGGTCTGACCATCGCTTCTTCCAGGACAATGATCCAAAACACACCGCTGCTGGAGCGTACATGGCGTCTGAGGGGATCAACTGGGTGAAAACTCTGCCAGAGTCACCAGACTTTAATCCCATTGAGCTTGTTTGGCACTCAATGAAATATTTTATTCGGAAGGAGGCTAAGCCAGGTACCAAGCAGGAGCTTGTTGACGCCATACATAGGTTTTGGGACACAAGAGTCAATGTGAACTTTTGCAACAGACTTATCACAGGACTGTCAAAAGTTGTGAGGTGTGTTATTGAAAACGAAGGGGGGCACAGTGGAAAAGAAAAGTTCTGGTGGTCATGTAAAATAAAAAAATAAAAAATAGGCCTACCGCACTTCTTTTCCATTTCCTGTTATGTTGTTTAAATAATAAATGTTCACCAAGCGGCAAATAATGGTTTGTGTCTTTTGTTTTTGCCTCAATGTCACGGAATGAAATAAACGGAATGAAAATAAATAAAAATTAAAAATGGTGTGTGCAATAGGGATTCTCATCCGCAGAACATCTGCTAAAATAGTGACACCAAGTTATCGTAACAGTAACAAGGCTACTTTTAGTAAGAAGTTTGTGGAGTGCTTTTTAACAGAGAACAAGAGTACATACTGCACATAGGATGTCAGGGACTCATTGCCACTATAAGTTAATACAAGTCAAATGTTTCTATAGAGTAAAGCTGGCTAACCTATTGTGCTCGCTGATAATCATCCTGAATGCATCCCCCAACTTAACAACACACCATAGACTCCAGATCATTCACACCTCCTAAAGAACATTACCATCTCCAAGCATCCCCCCACCAAGCTTTCGTGACCATCCCTACAGTATGTAACCATGTCTATTCTGTTGTTATTGTAAACATTTCACAACTAATCTGCTGCAATTATCCAGGCACATTTAGCTTTGTCACCATTCAAACCAATGTGTCTAATCCATTACAGTGGATATCAACCTTTTTGTCAACCAGATGTGGCTAAAACAACAACGCACATGTTTTTAATTTTTTTTTCTTTGTCCCCACCCTGCATACGCACACACACACACTACTACCACCACAAATTCGCCGAGTGCTTCACTGACCAGAATCTGACCCGCACAGATCAGAGTCGCATACAAACACAGTGTTGATACAATGCATTTTGGAGAAAACAATGAAGCAGAAAACAACTCTCTGTTTGAAATTATTTAATTTAATATGAATTTCACAACGCTTTATTTTAGAATGTTTAAGTAAACTAATGTTTAAGTTTACAATTAATATATAATATACACAACTTAATTAAGAATTTATTATAAAATATATAAATTGATAAATATGATAAATACGCTATTACGCTGTTTTTGCTTTGTTTATCTCATTACCATCTTCAAGCATCCCCCCACCAAGCTTTGCTCCCCATCGCTACAGCATGTAACCAGGTCTATTCTGGTGTTGCAAACATTCCGTGGTGGGTGAGCCGAATAGTCATGTGATTGCATAAATATTATAAATAGGCTATTACGTTGTTTTGCGTTGTGGAACTCTGTCATTTTCATCCAACAACAATAACATAAAAAAACACGAGTTTATCACAAAATTAAAGGAAAGTACATTAGGTTTTAAAAAAGTTATACTTTAGGTTCATAGAAATAAATCAAATTGTTTACAGATATAACTTTTAAGGCTACTTGTTATAATGTTTTACACAACTCATTTGGTGAAGTTTGGCCCGTGTTAGGAGAACTTAAGTTTATGGAGCCTATGATAAACTTTGACAATAGAAGAAGCAGGTTAATTACAAAAAAGTGAGCAGTTTGTGTTGTTACATCCAAAATGGTTTTTCTTCAGTGGACGTGATAATAACATCATGTCGATGAGAATTCTGTGAGAGAAGCGCCATCTCCTGGTCATACTCTGTATTTCAATTAATGGGTGGAGTTGCAGTAAAACTTTGACACTCCCACGAGAAAGACGGGAGGCCACTCCGGCCACTGGGATTTGGAGGGAACTCTGCCGTTAATGGGCTGGAAAGGGCATGCCATTCGTCCGGCGTTTACTCTGAATGAGAACTTTTAAACTGCTACTACTGTAAACTTCCAAATTGTTTGGAGCCAAACTTGGTAAAATTAGGATGGACATCTGCTTGAGGACAACATTTTTAAACCTTTAGCTTTGTAGTAAAGGGCTAATTCTGGAGAAAATG
Source organism: Apricaphanius iberus (assembly GCA_028564705.1). Classification (NCBI taxonomy): domain Eukaryota; kingdom Metazoa; phylum Chordata; class Actinopteri; order Cyprinodontiformes; family Aphaniidae; genus Apricaphanius; species Apricaphanius iberus. Next base: position 9,123,465 of record JAPXFQ010001905.1, read on the forward strand.
CCAACAGGGAAGGCAATCTTCTAAAGTATATTAGTAAGCTTTAGGCTGCCTCTTCCATTCATTTCTGACAAACTGTGTTAACAGTCAGAGTAGTCCAAATGAGCTTGAAAAGTTGGCCCTGCACTGCAAGCGGTGCAACAAAGAAAAAACAAGGTTGTGTTATATTTATTGCTGCTCTGCAAAAAACAAGAAAATAACACTGGTGATGCAAAAGCTAAAAACAATGATTACTCTGTTTTTGTTCTGTTTTTTAATACTAATTAGTGCTGTTATTAGTTGCAGGCCGATAATTATTTGGTACAAACATAGACAGAGACATATATGCATCACAGTACATGTTATTTGATTGTGGCACAGCAGAATGTATAATGTAGTCAGACAGAAGTAAGTTTTGTGAAGTTCTTCTTACCTGAAAATGCGATCAGAGGGTTGTTCTCCCATCACAAGATCAAAACCACGCTGGAAGATGGTGTAAGGCCAGGGACTTGCAGGAGGAAAAAATAGATCAGACACAAAGACAACAAAGAGAGGAGAGAGCAAAACTGATAATTAGAATCAAAGCTGGAGAAGTGCTAATTTTTTTAGAATACCCATCCTCCTAGTCCAAACTTTCTAAAATCTAAAAACCATGTTTCCTTGTCTACCTTGGCAGCATTCCTGCCTTCCAAAGTTTCACAATTCATGAGCAGTATTAGACAGTTTTATGTGTAAAAAAGCAGCATGAAAATCTGTTTTGCTGTGGTTGACATAAAATGTGACATTGGCTCATATGTATTTACGGGGGGGGAGTGGATAAGAGGCAATGATAGGATAAGACAGAGGAAGGAAGACACACTAAAAGAGGGAGATACAGATGTAGATGGAATCAACAGAAGCTGGGGGGGGGGGGGGGGGATAAAAAGGGACAAGCGGTGAGAGTGAGAAAAACTTTGTGGGAATGAGACAGATGCCAAGAGGCAGAAGTGAGAGAGGGAGAATGATAGAGATTAATGGGGAATGGCAGCTCTGGGACTTAACCGTTTGCAAAGTGAAAGCACAAGAACGGGAAGTGACAGGGGCCCGATGTCGTTTGGAGCAAACTCCTTCACTACTGTAAGCAAAAAGAACATCAGTAAGAAGAGGGAGCGGCTTCCAAGCCATGGGCTAAGATCATTAAACATTTAAGTCACCCATGGGTGCCCACTCTGTTACACAGTGACAGGGACACAGGAACAAGACCAGGGGAAGGAAAAGCAGATAGGCACAGATGAGGGAATTTTTTTTTTAAAACAAACCATGGCACGAATAGACAGAACATAAAGGAAAATGCCTTCTCTGCCTGCTGGAAGTCATTGTGGTGTAAGAAATTAGCACAAGCTATTCTTTCGATTGCCACATTTATTCTTGCTGAGAGGTTTTAAGTGGCTCCAGAGCTCAGTGGCAATCCACATTATAAAAAAAGAAAATGAGACAAATTGGGTATTTAGTTAGTCTATTACATTTCTTGAAAGGTATCCTGTGGCGTTTACCGCCACAAGTGATTTGACAAGTGATTCCCTTAGTGTTGCATCCATATAGAAAATTATACTGCACTGTATGTATTTCTTTTCTTCTAATATGTGAGATTTTAATAAATCTTAATAAAAATAATGTCAGTATTGCTGTTTAGCAGTTTTGCTTCTTGATTTGCAACAGATACCAGGATTTCTTAAAAAAAATAAAAATAAAATTCAGGCCTTGACTGGGATGTCTTCTGATGTATTGGTGTGATTTGTGAAAAGGTTAAATATAGGTAAATAAAGTAATAATAGATACAACTATATATATATATGGTAATAATAACTAATGTTAAGAATTGTTAACAATATTAATAAAAATAATTACTGTTGGGCTCGTGAATCAACAATTAGGTAGTGACAATGTCATTATTTGCCTGTCACAACATTTCTTGCAAAGCTATGTATCCTGTTTTATTTAAAGAAACTGTACCCTAAAAGCTAAAAATTACGCCAACTTTGTGAAACATTATGTCTCATCCCATATATTTACTGAAAATACCACTTTAATTTTCCTTTTTTTTCTTTAATCACTTTCTACTCACTTTTTGAGTAATATATATATATATATATATATATATATATATATATATATATATATATAAAATCAAGTTCTGCAGAAGCCAAGTAAGAATCGTTTTGAAGAGCAACTCATCCTCTTCCAGAGTCTTCCAACAACCACATTTACGGTTTGAAAAACACAGCAAAAAGAAGTGTTGCCTGATGGAGCAAGGGAGGGCTGGGTTGTGTCAACACTTCCATGCTATTCCAAGTCCAACTGGCAACCTGGGTGTGGCTGTGACTCCGCTAGTTTTATACTCCAAAGCAGCAGGATGGCTATTGTCAGCAATAAAGGCTAAAGCCTATTTTATACTTCTGCAACAGCAAATTTTCACACAGATGTATTGACAGAAAAGTTTTTCTTTAATGGTTATCCAAAGGGTTTAATTACGGCAACTGAACTTTGTTTTGGTTTCTTGAAGATGTTTTACTTCTCATCCAAGGAGTTTTCTCAATTTTAGTGGACTATAGGAGAAATCAAGTTCATAACCTGTGGCTCTCTATTGTTATTTTTATAAATGGCCTCGATTCAGAGGGAGTCGTCGTGTTGATTAGGTGCAGGCCTGTGCGACCTAAGCTGAAACTGTTTGGGTATGCGATTTAAAGCTGCACTTTATGTATTGGAAAACTGAAACCTAAGACCCCCATCCCTATTCAAAGTGGGTTTTTCACATTTCATATAGATGGCTTCCTTCACTCCTCTCACAAACCATCTATCTTCCTTGTCTAAAATGTGTACTTTTTCATTTTCAAAAGTCATTTATGGTTCTTAGTTTCTTTCTCTTTCTCCATTAATTTTTCAGTGTTGAAAAGCAATTCTTAAACTGGACAGCAGGTGCTAACTTTTCATTGCGGCTATGCCTACTATCTGCCTACTAATGCAGCGTCGTATCAGTTTTTTTCTTCAGTCTGTGAACGCATTTCCCCCCATCAATCCGTCTCCGTCAAAACGGAGTAGTATAAACTAGGCTTAAGCCAGTAGCAATGCCTGTCAAATTCAAGTGCAATTTTAAGCTAAAGAGAACATTTCACTGATGGTTTTTGGTAGAAGATTTATATTTTTACTAAAATGTACCAAAATACCCTAAATAATGAACAGACATTTAGACAGCTCATTAGAAACTCGTTTATACAGTTTATCAGCAAAAACATTTAAAAAAAGTTGATTTGGGGGTGACTTGCATTTTAAATTGGTTACCTGGCAGCAGACAAACACATGAAACATCCATAACAAGGAGCACTAAGAGTCACAATTGAGTAGAAATTATATAGTTCTTAGCATTCTACAGGATTAGGATAGGATATGTTACAAACGCTGCCATGACAGATCATGGTTCAGATCACGGATCAGTTTAAAAAAAAAAAAAAAAAAAAAAATTATTTGTTATGGTAAAAGGATCTGGAGACAGAAAGACCAAGGGGTATATAGAGTCTATTAGGGCCCCAAGTGGTTTATCTATAATTAGCAGAATACTCACAAAGTAGCTAAGAGCATGTGAGTGTAGACTGAGGCCGTTTTCACATGTGTGGCCGTACCAGAAAACGGCCAGAGAAAATGCTAATTTTTTCTGTTCACATGTCACGGATCTCTGCCCGTATTGTGATCCAGTCTTTTACTACAAATAAACAGCAGGTGGCGGTATACAAATAAGTCTTAGTTCTCCAACAAACAAGGGAGTGAGAAGTACCGACGTCATAAAACGAGCGACAGCCTAGAATGTAAACAAACTGGTCTACTGGTCAGCTGCTACCTGAAGCCATCTACAGGGTGAGTGTTGTAGTAAACCCGCCGTTTTGTAACCTGCTGTGTTACTGTGGGATGCTTGAATAGCGTTGTTTTGGTATTTGTATGGTCGCGAGGTGATTCTGTAATTTCGGCCGGCGGTGTCGTCATTTCCGCATGGAGCGCGTCTATTGTCTTGAGTACGGCCAGAGTACGGGTTGTGTTCACATGGTACGTGGCCGCTCGTACCTGGACTCGGATACTACCTCCAAAGCAGGTCTCTCTGGCCGTATTCTGGCACGGTACAGTCTGTGTTCACATGGTACGAAATAAGTGGATTTTGACCAAATACCGTACCCGAGTACGGACTCCCGTACCATGTGAAAGCGCCCTGAGAGTCTGCAGTGTAAATAGAATGCAGTAATTTCAGTAGTAAATGCATTGATTCTGTAGCTTTTTTTCTGTTTTGTTTTTCATTCCTCAAAAAAAAAAAAAAAAAAAAAACTGCGCCAGCATGTTTAAATTGGATATGGAATTGTGCATCATCCTCTTGATAACAAATATGCGGACATCACTTTCGCAATTACAAAGGTATCATGATAATGATGTGAATACATACTCATTCTTCCACCTCAGTGTCTTACTGCAGAGCATCTCTTTGATAGGTAAATGCCCAAAGGTAATCTATCATTCACAGACACCGCCAGACCCCCTCTCTTCTTATTACCCTCCTTGGTTCTGAAAGAGTGGAGTAAATGAAAACCACTCCTGCTTAAATGTGTGTCCAGAGCATAATTCTTTGGTGAACCTGCAGTTCTGTTTCCCTTTCCTAATGTTGTATCGCATATGGTCACATCACACTTTGTTTTGATTTTACTAAGCAATGTATTAAGTCTTGGTTTGATGGGGAGGATGATTCCTTTGTTGTCCCAATGTATTACCCTGACATGGTAATGAGCAATCACAAATCATCATGGGGCAATTATCATAACTTACCCCTGATTGGGCCCCCACTCACTGCGGATGCAAAGATGTTTGTGGACTGGGTCCTTCATGTAGCCGTCAAGGCAAAGGCATTCTCCTGAAAACACAAAGGCAGTTCTTCAATCATGTGTTCATTATAGGCAAGCCCTTTCAAATCAACCAAAATTTCCCACAGCTCCTTTTGTTTTACTCCAAAGATGATCCTCTTGAGGCAATTAGAACACTCATGATCATCTCTTATTTTAACGAGGTAGTCAGCATTGTTCAAAAAAATGCTCACAGTTTTCTAGCAGGAGCATGTACAATCAAATCTTTCTGCAAAATGCAGCTGCTCTGAAAGAACTAAAAAAATGCCAGTTGCAAACAACATGAGCATGCAGTTCAACCAAAAGTAAAATTCCATAAGTTAACCCCACTTAAAAGGCATCTTATGGTTTTTTGCTTTGCTTCTACATGATGTAACAGGACCCTCACACACCACAGGAACCCCATTCACTGGCAACAGTGAACAATGAGCAGGGAAACTGTGCATTTGCTTAAATAAACCCACCATCAATATATAAAGAGAACAGAGCAAACAATGAAAACAGAACCACAAAACACCAGTACTGATGCTTCAGGTTTATACATTAGATGCTTTACTGCAGCTGAACCAGTAAAGAGCTATATGTTAACTATCACATATCGTGAAAAGGCTGAAACATATTCTGTGTGAATCTGTGTGTCCGGGTTGCCCAAATAACCTTTAGCCTCAAAAGGAACCTTACATACTTATAGTCAATAGTAAAACTAAGTTTTAGTCAGTACTACATGGATTTCTTAAACTGATTGGAATGTTGATGCAATTGTATTGAAATTACTTTTTACGTAAAGTGTCTTGAAATTACATATGTTGTGAATTGGTGCTATATAAATAAACTGAATTGAACTGAATTAAAAAAATCTAGCACCTGCGATCTCTAGATACTACGGTGGCATGGTCATCTAGAATGAAAATTAGGATTTTCCACACCAGTCTCTTGCCTAAGCTATGACTTTATTGCATACTTGCCAAACCTCCCTATTTTCCCGGGAGACTCCTGAATTTCAGTGCCCCTCCCTAAAATCTCCCGGGGCCACTATTCTCCCAAATTTTTTACCAATATTTGACGGTGTTGCATATCATGTAGACTCCCTGCTTCTAATGTGAGAGTGATCGAGAATAAAACGTGTTACATTTTAAATGTGTGAACAGTATCTTCATTCCGGACATGAAAATCCATCACGTTTGGCGAAAGTTGCAGTTTTTAATCTAAAATATGTCACCTACGTGATTCTGATGTCTATGAGGAAAACAATCAGTGATGTACGGCGCAGCAGCGAGCCGCAAGTTTTCAGAAGTCTTTGCATTTGGTCTGGCAAAAACCAGCGTTAGTGTCAAAATAAACAGACTCATTGCTTTCTTAGTTTGTGCTGCGACCACTGCAACAACTAAAAAAAAAACTTTCTCACTCTCTCCTGACACAGAGACTCCTACGTGTTTTTGGAGAGATTAATAGTGACTATATTTAACCTCCTAAACTCCTCAGCGCTGCCCAAAAGGGCCCAGGATGGGACTGTAGCACCAAAATAAAAGCAGAGGTGTTCTTTTAGTGGGGACTCAATCTGAGCAGTCGTCAAGTTAAAATTACAATATAAGGTCATTTTATTTTGCTAAGGTTTATGTGACAATGTGATATGAAAGCATACAAAAAAACATTGCAACCTTTTTACACATAAGGTTGTAAAAAGGAGGGAAATTTAATTTCTTAACTTACATTATTGCTGTGGACTGTTACTTTGCCAAATAAATAAATACTCTAAGAATAAAGTATTCTTAATAATTATAATTATACGATTTTATATATATATAGCCATCCATCCATTTTCTGAATCGCTTAGTCCTCCAGGGGTCGCGGGGGGGCTGGTGCCTATCTCCAGCTGTCAACGGGCGAGAGGCAGGGTACACCCTGGACAGGTCGCCAGTGCATCACAGTATATATACAGGTGCTGGCCAGTAAATTAGAATATCATCAAAAAGTTGAATTATTTGAATAATTCCATTCAAAACGTGAAACTTGTACATTATATTCATGCAATGCACACAGACCAATGTATTTAAAATGTTTATTTCTTTTAATTTTGATATTTATAAGTGACAACTAATGAAAACTCCAAATTTGGTATCTCAAAAAATTAGAATATTTTAAAGGCCAATGAAAAAAAAAGTTTTTTTTTAAATTTTGGCCAACTGAAAAGAATGAACATGAAAAGAATGTGCATGTATAGCACTCAATACTTAGTCGGGGCTCCTTTTGCCTCCATCACTGCAGTAATGCGGCCTTGCATGGACTCGATCAGTCTGTGGCACTGATCAGGTGTTATGAGAGCCCAGGTTGCTCTGATAGTCGTCTTCAGCTCCTCTGCATTGTTGGGTCTAGCGTATTGCATCTTCCGCTTCACAATACCGCATAGATTTTCTATGGGGTTAAGGTCAGGCGAGTTTGCTGGCCAATCAAGGACAGGGATACCATGGTCCTTGAACCAGGTACTGGTGGTTTTGGCACTGTGTGCAGGTGCCAAGTCCTGTTGAAAAGTGAAGTCTGCATCCCCATAAAGTTGGTCAGCAGCAGGAAGCATGAAGTGCTCTAAAACTTCCTGGTAGACGGCTGCATTGACCTTGGACCTCAGGAAACAGAGTGGGCAAACACCGGCAGATGACATGGCACCCCACACCATCACTGACGGTGGAAACTTTACACTGGACCTCATGCAACGTGGATTCTGTGCTTTTCCGCTCTTCCTCCAGACTCTGGGTCCTTGATTTCCAAAGGAAATGCAAAAATTGCTTTCATCAGAAAACATAACTTTGGACCACTCAGCAGCAGTCCAGTCCTTTTTGTCCTTGGCCCAGGCGAGACGCTTCTTACGCTGTTTCTTGTTCAAGAGTGGCTTGACACACGGAATGCGACAGCTGAATCCCATGTCTTTCATGAGTCTCTTCGTGGTGGTTCTTGAAGCGCTGACTCCAGCTGCAGTCCACTCTTTGTGGATCTCCCCCACATTTTTGAATGGGTTTGTCGTCACAATTCTCTGCAGGGTGCGGTTATCCCTAGAGCTTGTACACTTTTTTCTACCACATTTTTTCCGTCCCTTCGCCTGTCTGTTAATGTGCTTGGACACAGAGCTCTGCGAACAGCCAGCTTCTTTAGCAATCACCTTTTGTGTCTTGCCCTCCTTGTACAAGGTGTCAATGGTCGTCTTTTGGACAGCTGTTAAGTCAGAAGTCTTCCCCATGATTGTGGAGCCTTCAGAACAAGACTGAGGGACCTTTTAAAGGCCTTTGCAGGTGTTTTGAGTTAATCAGCTGATTAGAGTGGCACCAAGTGTCTTCTATATTGAGCCTTTTCCAAATATTCTAATTTTCTGAGATACTGAATTTGGTGTTTTCATTAGCTGTCAGTTGTAATAATAAAAATGAAAATTTACTAAACACTTGAAATATATCACTATGTGTGGAAGGAAAGTATACAGTATAGAAGTTTCACGTTTTGAACGGAATTACTGAAATAATTCAACTTTTTGATGATATTCTAATTTACTGGCCAGCACCTGTATATATATATATATATATATAATTTTCTATTTTAACCCCCCGCTTTTTAAAGTCTCCCTAATTTTGATGTCTCAATGTTGGCAAGTATGCTCTATTGTGCCTATAGAGTCTTGGTTTCTTTACCACTGAATCATGTAAAGTACCTTGAAATACCTTGTTGAAAGCGTGATAAACAAATACAATTGCTTTGCATTGCCTATACCGTGCAGGCAGTGCTCTAAATAAGTTATTACAATCCCATTGAAAAAAACTACTGCTGCACACAATGTATACTAATGCCACTCTTGCTGGAACCAAAAGGATCTCACCATATTTTGGCAATGGCCAAACCCATAAAACACCAGTAAATTACAACACAGGTCAGTTTCCCTAAAGGGAGGACTTAGAGCAGAAGCAGCTTATTGGAATTTATGAGATTGTTGTTCCAACATGCTTTAACCCCCCTAAAAAGAATGAAAAGCATTCAAAATGTATAAATGCTTTGAGGAAAAAAAATCCATTAAAAAAAATTATAAAATATTAAATAACAGCTAATGATTGAGCCCAAAAAGTTGCAGTGAACAATAAATGATTTCAGTCATGACTAAAGGAGTCAATAGATTTTGCACATCTTTGGTTTTCAGGGAGTTTGTTGCACAACAAAAGAACATAGAACCTAAATGCTGCCTCACTTTTTTTCTAAAAAAAACCCTACTTAGTTGGACAATCTTTCAGAGGAAATGTATAAGGATGTCAGACACCACAGCACATAGTTGCTGCTTAAAAACATAGGGCCAATGAATCATTTGTAGCTGCTGTTGAACCCTTTTTTCACAACCCCATATGGGACCACTGGACTGGACATAAAGATCAAGTGATGCTTGTTAAAAAAGAAGAAAAAAAATCCTGAACATCAGATATTTCTCCAGAGGGACAAACACAATATTCATGCTCTGTGTTGGTATTGTGCTGATAAGTGAAACCTGTTAACAGAGAATAGCATCACCTTATTGTTGCACTCTCAGCTCCCAGGAGAAAGGCACTGAGTTAACTCAGTATGATTGATGGCGTTTCACCCCTGGTTTAGAAAGGTTATTCAGAGGTAACATGTTTTAACATGTTATTCTCTTGCTCAATAGGAGGCATGTGAGAAGTAGGGCCTGGGCTTTTATATGCCTCCTATAATGGAAAGGTCAACTGTCACTTTATGCCAAAAATTCACTTTTAGTGCTTCTGCTACTTATGCTAGTGAATAAAAGCAAGAGAGTTTATGAGCAAGCCTATTTTATTTAACATTTGACTTTAATAAGGAACAGCTGTACTCAAAGCTCTTGTTCTTGTACTTCTCTGTAAGAACTTTTGGGAGGTAAATAGGGGGAAAAGTCTGACATTTAAAATGATTCTGCAAATAGACTTTAAAGAATGATGTAATAAACCAGGCATCACATGAGTTCAATCTACAAACAGCAAATGGAGCACCACACTTTCTGTACTTTTAGGAATCTTTTTTTCTTCTGGTTTTATTTTCCTCTCACTCTGACAGCATACACCTGCTGTTTCTTTCCCTCTTTTTTCATGCATTTGCTACATCAGGATTTACCGCAGCAGGAAATACAGTGGGAGGTAAGAAGAGAGCTCTCCATTTCAAGTGGCAGGTTCTCTACATTTATCATCGTATATAAAACCAAAATGGAGAAATTCATTTCCAGGTGAAACTCTATTAAATAGTGTTTTAAAATAATCACCACTTTATAATAAAATTCATCCTGTAAACTCTTTGGGTCCATTGTTCTGTTATTAGTAGTTATTATAATGGTTTATGTACTGTTTAGTGTTTATATTAATATACTGCATCATTCATGGTTTAATAAACAAGTACATTAACTTCATGTCTAGATTTGCAAAACATGACATGTGGTTTAGATCTACACTTTTTTTATTGTAAGAAAAGTAGATATCCCAAAATGTTGGGGTTATATCCTCTCTGCCTAAAAATTATAGACAAAGGACATTTTAATTTTAAACGTTAGATTGGATTAGCTCCCTGATCAAGGATGCTCTGACTCCTTTTAGGCTACGTCCACACTAAGCCGATAAGGTTATACGGGGAGTTAGACGCCTAATGTTATCCACTCAACACGAGCATTTACGCCCCGTTTAAGGTCCGTTTAAGTTCCCATGGTTGCGCAATCCCATACAGACCTGTGCAAATACTGGGCATGCGCCAAAAGACGAACGGAAAACGCGTATAACCTACGTGACACCAGCGCCTACATAATATATACAAGAAGCTCTACAGCACAGTACATATCTGCTTGTCCCGTTAACCGAAGAGAACAATAGCTGCTCAGAAGAAGAGAGAGTTTTTGGTGTGGACAGACGACGAGATTGAATTATTACTCTTCGCTGGTGTCTTTGTCTGTAGTGTCGTATTGTTATTGACGCAGCATTCATTGACGCCACTTCCTTTCATTATCCGGGGAAGCTGTCGACACTGGCTCGCTTGGCCGTTGAATTAAGATTTACACGGCTCTCTTACCCAGCTAATAGTTATCCGGCCACAGACCTTAAACGACGCCGGGTTAGTGTGGACGATACTGGGCTGTAGACTAAATACTTATACGTTTAAGGCATTAGCCGGCTTAGTGTGGACGTGGCCTAAGTAAAGCATTGACTCTTATATTTACCTTATCTATGAACACGGATATTGTCCCCAAAGACCTAAAAGTAGCTCAAGTTGTCCTTTATATAAGGCTGGTGATTCAACCATGCTCACCAATTACCATCCCATATTTATTTTACCATTATTTTCAAAAGTAATGGAAAAGCAAATTTTTAATAGAATATTAAAACATTTTGAACAGAAATATTATAATTTATCAATATGGATTTAGGAAAAAAAAACTATTGTACTTCTATGGCAGTGATTGAAATTACTGACATAATTTATACAGAGTTAAACAAATATGAATTTGTAATAGGTGAGTTTTCATAAAGCACATGTTCAGGTTTTTTAGGTATCGTGGCACTAAATTGTTAAATGAATTTAATTATCCAACAATCGCAAGATTTAGCAGAATGAATTTGAAAAAAAAATAATTTCTTAAAAAATTCTAAATATGAAAATGTGCTTTGATGTCAATATATTGGAATGTTTATTTAAATATACATTTACATATCTGTTTAAACCCTTATTTAAAACAATCGTCATAGCTGCAGTCTGATCCAGAAGTTTACAAATATTTTTTTCGTAGCTTTTGTATTTTAAATCTTTCTTTCTTTAGGTCTTAAATATTTTTCTTTTCCTTTTACTATTTTTTAGTGTGGGTGTGACCATGATTGCCAACATGCACAAGCTTCAGTGGTAATATATGATTCCTGATCTTGTAAAAGGGCATACAAAATAAGAAAAATGTTAGATATATTCATATAGCCATTTTCAAAGACACAGTTACACAGTGTTGTGCAACAATGGATTTGATAAAAATTACAGTAATTGAAAGTATCCAAAAGAAGCATGGTTAAGATAAAAAAAACCTACCTTAATAATGTCCACAGTGAGCAAAGGAAGTCTTACTGTAATAGTCTGGTGCCATAAACGAAAAAAGGGCTGTGGTTTTATTTATTTATTTTGAAATAGCAACAACTTAACAGATTCTAAAAATTCCTACTCTACTGGGAGCCAAAATCAATAATATAAAATAGGAGTAATTTCAGTATACTTTCTAGATTTTGTTAGTCTGCCATCAGCATAATGAATAGCTTGGAGTCATGAAAGATAAGATTTACATAGGCTGATAAATGAGCCCTAGCATTGCAAATTGAATGACATTGCATTCTTATAATAAGAATCCAACTGTAAAGTATTAATTCAAAGCTGAAATTATCTATATGACTAAACTGCATTGGATTTGTTCGAATATTCATTTCTATATTTATTGGATCTATTTGTGTTTCAAAGTGGATTGAGAAAACAAATTAAATATGTATGGGAGATAAGTACATATGGGGCGTGATCTATCAATAGTTTGCGCTATTAAAACCAGCACAAAACGCAGAAAAAAAAAACAGCAACAGGCTGTACCTGGTAAACTTGCATGCTGCAGACAGCATTGTGCCTGTTTAACAGACACATGGCAACGCAAGGCAATTTTATTTGTATAGCACACTTTTAACACAGTGCAATTCAAGGTCCCTTTAGCACTTTTTCCCATGCTGAATATGCAACATGGGCATTTCTGTCAGAAGACGGACACTATTCGGGGGAGAATAGGCAAATAAGGAGGTGTTTCAGGCAAAGTGTGATTTAATAAGCATTAAAATGTTTGCGGCAGCTATTTTACCATCTATTTTTACTACTTTTGAAAAGCATGTAAAAAAACATAAAAAATGTCATTCACACACAATATAACCTAAGAGTAACTTACACTTCAATGGCAGTAAACCTTACAGTTATGTAAATATTGACCTCTTTTCCCCCAAAGATGCATCATAACTCACTGCGCGCTCAGCACGACTCCACCTGCTGAAGATGTGCTGAGTGCACAGTGAGTTCCAATTAATAAAATGTAGAAATAATGTACAACACCACAATGACAATAAGTATATATGTATATATATATATATATATATATATATATATATATATATATATATACATATATATATACTAATTGTATATTATTATTGTATATATAGATATATATATTCAAGATAACAGTTTTTTTTTACTGCAACATTACATTTAATAGAGGCTATGATAAAGTGCTGTACATTTCATCAACATTAGTAGAATATGGACATCTTTGCGTCGTTGCTCTGGACATGCTGCAGTCTTAATAAATGACTCTTGATTACAATGACGGCATGGAAAATAAAGCAGCACATGTACAACGCAGGCAATAAGTTTACCAATGACAAATGAGAAATATAATTTACAACATTCTAGACCAATGGTAATTAACTCTTTATGCGCTGGGGTTTTTTCGATAAAATATTCAATATTGATATCACTAGTTCAAAATGTTGTAGCTTTAGTATGGTTATAGATAAAGGTGTACTGTAAATGAGAAAAATCTTCAGACTGATCCAAACTTTGTGATGGGAGCAAATTCACACATCTAATTTGAATATTATGATGTCAGGCATGGCAATATTGGTTTGGAATACTTGAACAGATGTTTATTTTTTTACATTGTTTAAAATTTACTTTATTTTGAATATTTATATTTTTATATATAGGCCTATGTATTTTCTACATATGTATTTTTAGTATTTATTGGCATTTTGTTTCAAGAACAGGTGGACATATCTGTTTATTTGCTTTGTTATGAGGCTCTATTAGTCTATTCAATAAATAAAACAACAGAAAATAAATCATTGGGCTCAGAATTTTACAGATAAATCCGCAAAATAACCAAAAGGCTCATCAAATTTTCTGATCCATTATTGCTCTTCATCAAACTCTTCCTCAAACCTTCCCATCATCATCATCTGCAGCGGGAAAGTGAAGTGTACTGCTGTTTACCAGCTTATTAGCAGTCTGTTTTCTTTTGCTTTTTGCACCACGTCTGCTACTATTTCCTCAGAATATTTATATTACTACTTCTTCTGTCACGATTAATGTTGTTATGACCACCTCTGCTACCTGATCACATACCTTTCTCCCAGTGGGAGAAAGTGACCAACAGCATCGCACCTGTTGCGGCTGTGGAGCATCATGGCGAACGGGACCGGTTGCTGCTGTGTGCTGTCTGAGTTTCGCTTTCTTTCTCCCTGGACAACTGAACAGCTTGATCAGTAGGAAATATTCCTCTTGAGAATCTGAATAAGCCAATACTTCTTGGTGGGGAAGTATAAAAAGCTGATTTACTCAAAAAGTTTCCATGGTAACACACCCAAAAATGTGGCTTAAATTAAAGTTACAGATATTTGTCATCTCCTGATGTAAAGTAGTAAACTAGCAGTCATATCTGCAGCTGTGGCTCGTTAAAGGTAGCAATTTTGCCTGTCGCAATATTGCGACCAGGGCGCTTAAAGAGTTAACTCTATAAACATGCAAATCAGTTTTTCCCCCTTATTTTTCCAAAGATACATCATGAATCCATGTGCATTTTCCTCCTCTCTCTACCCGTGGCACAGGTCATAGCGGCTGCAAACTCCTTATTTTAGTACTGCTCCCTGCACCTGTTATGAATTGCTCAAGCAATCTTAGTACATCACCCGCATGACCCGCAGGACATTTCTAGAGCTGCATGCAATTTTTGTGGCCATTTTCATGAATCTTGAGCCAATCAGGCCAATAGTGTTTTAAATTGAATTTAATTATTGAAACATGCCAACTGGAAAAAAATAAAAGTTATCTTTTTTTCTAATTCAGCAAAGCCTCTAAATAAAAAATTACTGCCACAAAACTCATTCATTTCACTATTGTTTTGTTATGAATTGCTGCCACAATTCCCCTGTGAGTTTGGAGCATCGCATAGGTACTTTTTTGTTGTCTTAAGGGGTGTTTTACAGTTTTTTTCCCCAACTTTCACCACAGTGATTTCAATGACATCACTGTCGTGCATTTGTCCCAACAACTCCCATTATAATCAAATAGTGGGATTGTTGGAGAGTTTATCATCATGAGGTTTTTAAGTTTGCCTCAGACACATGACTTCTCTTGAGAGATTGGATATTTTTCTGGATGCTAAATCCATGCTTCGCTGCAGCACTGGAGACAAGAACAAACTGTGGCTTCAGCCAAAGTTTTAAAATGAGAAAGCATTTTTCCAATTAAACTTATAAGAACTCTAAAAGACTCTGAACAAACAGTCTGATCCAAAAACTATGCTTCAGTGGCGGAAAAGCCCACAGGAGTAGAGTAGCAGCAGGCACCAGTGTTTGGAACTGGTGTTTGAACACATAAAAACAAATAACGTTTAAGTGCTATTTGCTTTTATATTAGAGGTTGTTTTTTTTACATTGACTGTAGCACCAAAGTCCAAAAGTGAATAATTTATGTTATTTATTACTGGATTGTTCAAGCTGCCTTAGAAAAGTGCTCTGTCTGTTAACAGAATTGTTGAATTTTTAAATAAGGTGAATTAAAAAAGGAAAATCCTGGATCTGTTTCTTTGCTCCCGTTTATTCTTTTATTTAGCATTACCTATAGAAGTATCGGATCATAACCCACTGTCATTTTGCATATTTTTCAACTATACTTAAACAGTTGAGCATGCTCCAGCAAATCATTAGTTTAAAAGGAATAAGATATCAGTATTTTACTCTTTTAACTTCAATTAATAATCTCAAGTAATCTCAAGGCACTTTACAACAAAAGTCATTTCAATACAAGTATACAAACATTCCAATCAGTTGAAAGTTTTATATGTAAGAAATACCAGCGGATTGCAATGAGTCATCAACGTGAGGTTGTGCCTGGATCATGCAAACTCCAACCGCAGCAATTCCTCAACAATCACTCATACTGAGCAAACACGTAGTAACAGAGGAGAGGAAAAACTCCCCTTTAACAGGAAGAAACATCCGGCAGAACCTGGCTCAGGACAAGCGGTCATCTGCCACAACCGTCTGGGGATCTGAGAAACACAGCTCTCACACAGCGACTCTTCCAGTCCACACATGTACACACCCAAAGTCTCAGTAGACTACTTAAATGGCCCCAAAAAGGGTCCTGTCGGCCGGGCTGAGGTGGTAAGCACTTCACACTGTGAAGTTCCGGTAATATTACGATAATGGAAATCTGTCTAAATTAAAAATTGCAAAGAGTCCTTCACTAAACCTCTGAGTAAAAGTCTTAGGGGAAGTAAAAACAGTTTTGCCGCAACTGATAGAGTCCCATTAAATATAGGGATATATATAAGGAAAATCAGTCTAATGCTGAGGTAGATACCAATCAAACTCTTAGGCCACGTCCACACTAAGCCGGATAACGCCTTAAACGTATAAGTATTTAGTCTACACTCCCCTATCGTCCACACTAAGGCAGCTTTGTTTGTGGTCTGTGGCCGGATAAGTATTAGCCGGGTAAGAGAGCCATCTAACACGTCTGGACGCAACTTATCCGGTCCCCGGCTAAATCAGAGCAGCGACGTCAATCAAATGCTGCGTCCTAAGTTGATGACGACAACAATGCGACACCAGATAATGACAACAGCAAAGCTGGAGACGAGTCTCGCTATGCTACTGCTTCATTTGCAAATTCAGACGTTTGCAAAGTTACCCCTACCTTCTTGCGGATGAGAAGGCGACCCAGGAGGCGCCGACAGTGACGTAGATCATATGCGTCAATCGGTGTTCTTTTAGTTTTTCCCCGCGCATGCCCAGTACATGCATAGGTCGGCATTGGATTGCGCAATCATGGGACCTTAAACGGACCTTAAATGCTCGTGTTGAGTGGATAACATTAGCGTCTAACTCCCCGTATAACCTTATCCGGCTTAGTGTGGACGTAGCCTTAGACTACTACTACTATGAGAGTAGATTTGATTGTCAATGATGCTATTAAAAGACTGAGGAGTGTTTTTGTAAACCAAATTGAGAAAGGTCACTGATCTGTAAGTAATCTATAGCATATAAAAGGGATCTGAATTCATTTTATACAATTTTCCAATACTAACCTAGGAAATAGGCATTTTTAAAATGAACGAAAAATGCAACAGAGCCCGAAATAAGCTCTAAGGTTTATTATTAACATGGGCACTTTTAACAAGCTACACCAATTGAAATGCTGCTGCTGCTTAAAAAATGACAATTGTGTCATCTTGCTTTAACAGCTACAGCCTTAGTCTCTCAGGACGTGACGCTTAGCCTCAAACTTGCAAGGCTTTCCTTAATTGCTGACACTGAGCCATATTTTGGGATTCATGCTTTTTCCCTTATATTTTTAGCAATCTATGTTCCACCTTATAAAACATATACTGTAGGTCTCCCAGGCCTAACAAAAAAAACTAGAAAAAAAAATCCTTGAACACATGTTCTTTAATGTGGGCACCAACCACTGTGCCAGAAGTCTGTGGGTGTTTCTCAATGCCCAGGAACCTCGCCTTGATGCCTTGGTCCAGCCCCGGTTGCCTAGGAGATACTTCATCAGGGACCGCCAAGGCGTGTTCCAATGTTCATGTTCTACCAAGGAATCTGTTCTCCGTTTTTTAGCCATTTAGCTAACTAACCAAGGACACATCAGACGTGCCTTGATGCCTTCTCTCGGTCAAACATTTCCCAGAATACAGCGCGGTAGGAGCCGGCAGCAGCTACTTCGGTGGTAAATTTCTATTTTAAATGTAAGTCAACTAATTTTAACCATCGGGCTTATATCTAAAATGTTTGTTTTATTTTTTTATTATTATTTTTAAGATCCAAAGCAGTTATATATGGTTGGTTAGTTGCTTACTAGTTGCAGCTTCGGTGGCTACCAGGTACTAATTTGTTTGCGCATTTGATTTAACTGACATATAGAAAAAAAAGTAAAACTCTTGTTAATCATTTCCATGTTTGAAGTTATATTACTACACTACAATGCTACTATGATGGGTGGGACGTAAACAGAGCACGTAAGCCGGCAGCCGCGGTCACCTAAGGCTAGTCTGTTCCAAACTGTTTTTTTGACCAAGGAAGGACAGTGTCCTCGTAAGCAAGGCGCCTGGCCTACCCAGGCAGTCCCTGGGTAGGCGAGGTGCCTTGACATTGAGAAACACCCTGTGTCTTCATTTGCCATTGTGTCACTTGAGTACAAAATTATTCAGCTCATCAAGCACAAATTGATCTATTTTGCAGTCACATTAATCTAGTCAGAACAGGATGATGTGGTAACACATATCTCCAAAGGCACAAAGTGTCCGTATGTATTTTTTGGAAGTGTCACACGAGCTCCAAAGCAGACAGAGTGTAAAGGAATACAGTGAAGACAGCCTGTAAACACCGTTGCCCAAAGCACTGAGGTTTAGAGTTCTGCAAGAAGGGATGGAGGATGCACAGTAGCTTCGCCTGCCTCTTTTAATGTTGTGCATGAGCAGCACTAATATGTCACAACCTATCTCAGTTTTCATCTGTATCTCCAGAAGAAAAAAAAGAGGATTGCATTCAAGACATTTTTACAATCTATTTGAACTCCCTCCCCCTCACACGCTTTCACATACATTTATGCATTAGGGAATGCAGCTATTAAACAATGGGAAGACCATCTTCAGTTTAAACCTAAACATTACAAATAGAAGGTTTTGAGGAAATGACAAATAGAAAAAGCTAACAAAAATGCAATATGTTCCTTGAATTCAAATCTACATTCTGGAATAGTTTTGTGAATGTTTCAAAACCTAAACAGACAACATTTTTGTGGACACGTACAGGCTAAAGGATTACTGAAGCTATTTTGGACTGGAGGCAACATTAACACATAGGGTTACGGAGCATAGTCCTTGAGAAATTGCTGAGCAGGTGTCTGTAATGTAGTGGAGTGTAGCTAGTGGACTGAGAGCTAGTTTAAGCAGATGGCTTGTTGGTGCAAGGGGTAGTAACTATTAACTGAAGGCTCTCAAGGTTTCTCATTAAAGTGCATCCAGATGCTCATTGTGACTTTATTGGTAAGTGATCGCTAAGTGATTATTAGACCTAAATTACAGCAGTTATCTAATTATTCAGACTAAACTTTATATTTTGTTTATTTTACAAGAGAATTTGGTAACTGGAGCATTCCTAAACAGACATGTATTTGATTTATGTAACATGTAATTACAGAAATATTTAAAAATGCAATGGGAAAAAGAGATAACATTCTAACTTGTTTATTCTTTTAACAGTCTTAGAATTTATTCTGCATTGCCCATGGGGAAATTGGTCTGGTAAATAATGAATGAAAATAAGGAAAACATTTCCTTCGGTCTAAACTAAAAAACATTTTTTTGTAGTCATATTTTGAGTGATGCACTACCTAGGCCTTTCCAAGAAATCATTTAAAATTAGAAAATTACAGAGCACAGATTTCCACCTGATTTGCAAACATCTTGTCTCTGACTGACTAACCACAATGCAACTCTTATGCTGCCTTGATCATGTCGGTGTTCCAAAACAAATTCAACAGTTACTTCCTCAACTTCTCTTTGTATGGTAAAAATAAATAAATAAAATAAACACTCTTGTGCTATTTCCACAAATAAACCAATGCGCGGACCTTTATTGTACCTTTATTGTATCTTGACAAATCAAATTGGACAACATGCTAATGTCCACCATTGCTTTATTATGTGAGCTCCATTAGTCCTTGTCTCAGAAAAAAAGCATGTTTACCATGTCCCCCCAAAACAGTTGTGAATATTTCTAATAAACTAAACATTTAGTTCACAAGAACATTTTAGAAAATAAGGCCTAGCTTTCTGAGAGCTGTCTGTGTTGGCCTGTCTGTGTTTTTCATCATCGTCATCATTTAAAATGCATCACAAGACCATAAAATATTTGTGAGTACCTCAGCTTTTAATATAAATAAATTTGTTCCTGATGCTTGCAGTTTCAAGGCGACAGTAGGAGAATGCAGGATATATAATATTAACATTACTATCGCCAACAGAGATCACAGAGGAGCTTCTTTAATTAGCCACCGTAGCACTTGTATGCAGGTGTTTGGATGTGACATTGTTGGTAGTTTCATGCTGGGTAGACAAATGTTCTAGCATATTACTGGTATTTGCATGATTTGTATGGAGCACACAAGGCAGGATTCTGATTTTTTTTGGTGAAATGGTGTCAGGCATTGCTTCCCCCTTTCTAAGATGTTGCTCATCTGATGGGCGGATTTTTGGCTTAGAGTCACATAATTCTGACACAACGTGGAATAGCCATAAACAAACAAAGAAGAATTAATGAAAATTTAGGCATACAATTCCAAAGGAATTGGACCAGCTCTAAATAGGAACCGAATCTCAATCCTATGCATGACAAAAATTAGACAGATTTAATGTTATAGCACTTTGATTTGCCAACATTAAAAGGCTTCACATGAGTATAGTTTACAAATTGATTCTCATTTCAGGTAAAGAACCCTTTTTTAGTCTGGTCAGCAAGGTTTGGCTGTAATTGACAATCTGCAGATGTTTTTACAGTGATATTAAAAAATGTTATGGACACAAAATACTGTTTTTTGCTTAAATCCCTTTATATGGGTCATGCATTATCATTTCAGATCAAAACAAATCTTCACATTTCATAATCAAGAGCCTGCTTGTTTTGGAGTACAAAGCAATTATTGTCAACTTGAAAGCTTAAATAATATCTTTAAGACATCAGAAAAGTGTTGTTTTTTTGTGCCAGACTGATTTATTGTTCAGCTCAATGCCGAGGCTATTCTTAAAAGTGAGATTTTATTCCCCCTCTTTGTGCCAGGATTGAAGTTTACTCTACACACCTCCACAGGAGTAGAAAATGTGCAGTTTTTAACACCTCACTTCGAAACTGTTTGCTTATCAAAATAACAAAAATAGCA
The DNA here is from genome assembly GCA_028564705.1 of Apricaphanius iberus. Classification (NCBI taxonomy): domain Eukaryota; kingdom Metazoa; phylum Chordata; class Actinopteri; order Cyprinodontiformes; family Aphaniidae; genus Apricaphanius; species Apricaphanius iberus. The sequence goes on from JAPXFQ010001905.1 coordinate 9,144,362, forward strand.
ATGACTTTTTTTTTTTCTAAATTTATATAAATAACTTACAAAGTAAGACTTGCGGTAGCACCTAAACAATGCTTAAATATAAATTGTAAACAATTCTACTATGGTAGTTTCTATTAATAATTGATTTTTAGGAATTCATAGTGATTTTCAAGGCAGACATTTTTATTACTTTTCAAAAAAAAAGTATTTTAGTATTCTGTTTTAAGGGGAATCTGCTTTTGTTCCCTCTGAATTTGGAAAATAAAACCACATGAAGAAAGGTGATAAAAAAAACTTGTGAGACACCAAGTGTTCAACTATTCTGTTATGAGTAAAATATTTTGATTATTAAAAAATATAAATGTCGTCTTCCTATTTATTAAAACCCTTTAAATTGTGTCTGTACATTTACCATATACTGTATGTTGAATGTGACATGCTATGAAATTGAAGGTAGTATGACTTAGCTTTATTGCTAACTAGAGTGGACAGTAGCTTATTTTCAAAACATTGTATAATGTGTGTCTACCTTTTGTCATTGTTGGACCCCTGTTAAGATAAACAATATTGCCCTTGACTGCTTGTCATTTCACTTTTCACTTTCGATATTGTTTTCTTTTCCTGCAAATTTTCTTTTGATGTCCCATCAATCATAGCTTATTGACATGCTGCTCTTCTTCCTCATAGTTTACATGCAATTTATCATATTTCAGGCATGCCATCAAGTCCACTTATACCACTCAATCTCTTTTATCAGTTATCTAACTGCAGTGTTTTCCTGAAACTTTCACATTGCAAATAAGAAAGAAAACAAATAGATTAATCAATCTTCTTAAGCTATTTTTATTTAGCTTTAAAATCTCCAGATTGTTTGTTCTGCTTGTCTCTGTATTGCCCTGCAATAGATAGGTGATCTGTCCTCAGTATACCCCACCTCTCGTCCGATAACCACTGGAGATAGGCACCAGCCCCCATAAAACCCCTTAAGGATAAGCAAAATAGATCATGGATGGAGGAAACCATTCAGGAAATGATTATTGCACAAATAGAAATGTTTGATTTTATATCATTAACTTGAAGATAAACAAAATAAAAATTCTCAGAATAATATTTATTCTGTCAGATATCTGCTTCACATTTGCATCTATGCAATTACACCTGAGATAGTATTGCACTGGCCAGTGATGTACTGTACTGTCAGATCCTTCAAGATGTGCAACAAGAGTTTTTCACTTCATCTGCTTCCCACTGCTAACACAAATTGTATTAGGTTGTTCATATAAAGAGTGCAACTGTTACAGAGACCTGTTGGCAGTAGTGATAACACTGTAATCTATAAAATACATTAACATGCCATACTTAATTATTTTTACATAGATGACAATTTTTGTTCCAGTCCTGACCTGTGTTGTTACTATGATATGCATTGGGTGTGAACCAGAACAATATTTTCTCTGAACAACTCATCAGAACACTTGTGTTAGAACTTTGTTAATGGAAACATAGTGGCAGTGAATGGATGCATCTTAAAATCTCAATTTTCAACACTCTCAGTCTGTGATTCACTTATAAGAGCTTATCTGCTCCTGATGAAGCAACTCTCTAAGTATTAGCCTATTCTTGGGATTTGGTCTGTCACACCACTCAAACTCTGTAAAGTCTATTTACACTATTTTCTCACTAAATGAAGTTCAAATGGCTGGAAGGGAATACAAGGCACTGGAAAACAGTCTGCTGTTTACTTTGCTTTGACACTGAGGAAAAAATAAAAACAAATTGGTATAATGAAGAATTATAATGGACACAACTGTTCAACATTAAAGTTTTGAGAAAGGAGCTGTTTATTTCTTTTAATGCACACTTTAAAACCATCTAATGCAAAAAAGAAAGCATAGCTCACCTGGGATCACACAGAAATATTTGATCTGAGAACAGTGAGAATTTTCTTCACATATATTTTTAGTATGATAAAATCAAAATCATAATTCTGTCAGAACACCGATAAGAGAATGAGTCACGGGGAAAGTGGAAATGTCTCTCGGAGAGAAATAATTAACACGGTGATGACCAGGAAGCTGCAGCACACCACCATCATCCCTGCTTGCAGAGCTGTGGAGGATGAAATCCCTCTGTGGAATGAGTTCTGAGATCCTCTGGAGGATCAAGCCCATCTGTAATGCACAAATAGATGCTGGAAGCAGCGCATTCCAGCTGTGAGCGCACGCACAGGACAGAGTAGATGAGACCGTTCTGTCACCAAAACCTTCATGACAGGAAGAAATAGCTGCAGCATAAATTTTAACTGTAGTGAAACCTAATTTTCTGTCCATCAGCTGCTGGAGGAACGACAGCACGCGGCTTAGCGGACATGAAATGGGATCTGTGCCTTTCTCTGCGCACCAGGTGCGATTAAAATGCGTTACATTTTTTTTACGCGTTATCGTTGTGTAATTAATTAATTAATTAATCTTAATGAATGCGTTAATTTCCAGCCCTAATATATATATATATATATATATATATATATATAGTACAGACCAAAAGTTTGTACACACCTTCTCATTCAATGCGCTTTCTTTATTTTCATGACTACATTGTAGATTCTCAATTAAGGGCATCATAACTATGAATGAACGCATGATGTATGGAATTACTGTTTGTACAGTTGGGGACCTTCATAAAGATTGGGCTCAAGCTGGAGTTGGTGCATCAAGAGCCACTAGATGGATCCTGGACATTGGCTTCAAATGTCATATTTATCACGTCAACCCAATCTTTGTCAGTTGCTCAGGTGTCCAAAGTCTTGTTTTCTAATGAGAGCAAAATTTAGCCTAGAAAAATCCAGAGCCTAATCTACTAAGATTAACGGTCTGGCAACGTTAATGAAAAGGCCAAATTCGACGGGCAGAACCAATAATACTTTTGAAACTCCCACTGCACACAACTGGATACAGGGACAACCAGTCACAACAATACACAGTGTGACATATCCAGAGCTACCAGCGGAGGTAACTGGTAGATTAAGCTCTTGCCGTATGCAGTCGGCAAAACAGCAAAAACGTCCTTCTGCAAAGAAAAAATTTAAGTGTGGTTTTCTGTACGTCTTTTAGATGAAAAGCTAAGTCTAAGTCGTTTGTTGTAGCGGCCAGAGCTGTTTCAAAGAACTGGTGTTCATCTGTAGCCATCTTTCAATATTTACTAAATGATTCCGGATGTCGCAGCACTCTTCTCATCATCTTAGCTCGCCTCTGGCCTGCATACATCAGACACACTGATTTGATTGGTTCCCCGAACTGAGAGCAGTGTGAAGTTTCCACAGTCAGTGTTGATTTGGAGAGCCATGTCATCTGATGATGTTGGGCCACTGTCAATACAGCAATCTAGTGGGACATTTTGTAGCACTGCATGCCTCCTTGTGTAGATGAACTTTGTGGAGATGCTGACTTCATTTTCTAGCAGGACCTAGCACTATGGGATTACAGTGGTTGATTGGCTAGCAAAATTGCCCCACCTGAATCCATTGTAGAATCTATGGGGCATCGCCAAGTAAAAAGATTAGATACATATAACTGAACAATGTATAAGAGTTGAAGGCTGTTATTGAAGCATTCTAGTCTTCCATAAATCCTCAGCAGTTTCACAGACTAATAGCATCAATGCAATTCTGCATTGAGACAGTAACTGATGCAAAAGGGGCCGAACCAAGTACTAAGTACATAAGCCTAAGTATACTTTTCAGAGGTCCGATATAAAAATGTAAATCTTAGCACTTAATGCATCTATAACATATATTAATTTAATTTTTTTATTTTAATTACTAGAAAAAAATTTATTTTGGACAGTATTTTTTATTTCAAGTTTCACCTGTATGTGGAAATTAGAGTAGCCTAAAATGTCTGCTGATGTTGCGGCATTTTTCTTTTGTAAAGTTGCAACAACAGTTGTAATGCTTTTATTTGAAATGTTCTTTTATTTTTTGCCAATCACTTCAAAAACTGTTTGAAAAGCAAGTTTTTTTCTGACATACTCCTGCTCTGTGCTTGTGTACAGCTTTGTTGCTGTGCTCACATATGCTCCACTATGACTCTCCTGCTCCTCCTGCTTTTGCTAATGCTTGGCCCTATGTCTGCGTTTACAACTTAATAAAGTGTATAAAAATGAACCACACCACCAGCCAATCACAGACAGATCACTACCATCTAATCAAGTATTCCATGGAAATGCTGCATTTGCTTAGATTGAAAAACCACCAATCACAATGAGCAACTCGAAATACTGCATCAAGCTGCAATAATTACAAAACAAAATGGTAGGCGTTAAGAAAAATGCAAGAGAACATTATAAATTAAAAACTTCAATTATGTAGCCTAATAATATTTAGTTCATCAAATAATTGTACTTAATTATATAGTACATTTTAAGCAATATTTCTAAATTTCTAATGTGACGTGAAAACTATTCGTCTCATTTTCAGGATTTTATTTCTTTGAGATCCTGAAATGCGATCCAAAACTCTCCTTGGTTTCTAACAATTTTTTTTTTTTTAGTAGTATATCTTTGAAGAGGGACATAGATGAAAACACACTGACAATCTTGCATCTTACGAGAGTTTGTAAGAGTGGGTGCACAGAAAACAATTGAGCAAACATATGTGACATAAATACACACTTCAAAATTATTGATTATTCAGTATGCATTCTCAGTCTTACCGCACACCAAGGTTGATGGCACAAGAATACAGACTTACCCAGTGAGTTCATAAAACTGCACTTGTTATAGTACTTACAGCGCACCTTCAGGCAAGAAGAAATTATCAAGGTTTCCACAGTAACCACCTGGTAGAGTACAACACAAACACTGGTGACATGCTTTAGACTAACCTGTCTCTGGGTCACACTGGTGTTCGCAAGGATCCAGTAGGCGTCGACCACACAGCTCATTTACCCAAGGTCCACTGGCATTTTGCTGGTAGTATAACAAGATCTGGGCTGGGTTCAGCCAATCTGAAGCATCCAACTGGCTCCCTTGAAGCAGAATGAACCTTGATCCTAAAGACAATGTAGAGAACACAAGAATGAAACAAAAGTGCACACTAAAGGAAAATATAAAGAAAGACTGAAAAAATGTGAGGGCCCCATGACAGAATGAAAATAAACAATAACAACAATAATCTACGGTTGCCCTGAAGGGTCACAGGACACAACTTAAGAAAACAAATGCAAAAAGACAAAACACAAGCAAATTCAGAAAAACGACACACATAAAAAAAATGCACTGAAAATAAAATGCCACACAACACATACAAAAATGCTGCAAATAAAAAAACCACACAACACATAAAAAATCCTGCAAAGAAAACACCACACAACATATAAAAAAGGCTGCAAATAAAACACCACACAAGATATTAAAAAATGCTGCAAATAAAACACCACACAACACATAAAAAAATGCTGCAAATAAAAAACCACACAACACAAAAAATGCTGCAAATGAAACACCACACAACACATAAATAATAACCTAATAAAATAAATGTATGGTTAATTCATTTTGAAACCATATCCTGTTTGTAGTGTGAACCACACTCTGCTGGGACAGACACGTTATACTACCAGTGAGTTTTGCTGACATGGCTAATAAAATTACTTTGAAACATAACTGACCTTCTAATCGGAATTTGAAGGCTACTAACACTGGTTAACACTGGGTAACTTGCATATGGAGATAAAAGAAGATTGGGCCTACAATTAGCATACAGTTAAAGGAAATATATGTCTGTCCCCATGACTGTTTCTTATAAGTGCTGTTCTAGAATTCCAATGCAGTCAGGATAAAAGTGTGTAACGTCATGTTTAAACTTTTGATGTTTTAAGCCACATTTAGCATTCAAAATGAATTAACCATACATTTATTTTATTAGGTTATTAGCATTGGCAGGCTAAAAGGCTAATGATAGTTTAGCACTAGTTCACTGAAATAGGTTGAATCATGTCATCAAAATGTTAAAATAAATTATAAAAAAATACTTTTTATCTCATTTTCCAACACCTGACGGTCAGAGACGGTGACTGAGCTGTGACTTGGTGTCGTGTCAACAAGCATGTCCGGCCATGTGCATCACATTTAAGTGTCCCCTGATAAATCACTTCTGTTGTTTTGTGGTCTTTTTGCAGCATTTTTATTTATGTGTTGTGTGTTTTTTTATTTGCATCATTTTTTTAATGTGTTGTGTGTTTTTTTTATTTGCATTATTTATTTTTTTTGTGTTGTGTGGCGTTTTATGTGCAGCAGTTTTTTATGTGTTGTGTGGTTTTTTATTTGCAGCATTTTTTTAATGTGTTGTGTGGTTTTTATATTTGCATTATTTTTTTTTATGTGTTGTGTGGCGTTTTATTTGCAGCATTTTTTTCAATGTGTTGTGTGGTTTTTTATTTGCAGCATTTTTTGGTGTGTGGTGTTTTATTTGCAGCATTTTTTTAATGTGTTGTGTGTTTTTTTTATTTGCAGCATTTTTTTTATGTGTTGTGTGGTGTTTTATTTGCAGCATTTTTTTCAATGTGTTGTGTGGTTTTTATTTGCAGCTTTTTTATGTGTTGTGTTTTATTTGCAGCATTTTTTTTATGTGTTGTGTGGTTTTTTATTTGCAGCATTTTTTTATGTGTTGTGTGGTGTTTTATTTGCAGCGCATTTTTTTTTACGTGTGTGTCGTTTTTCTGAATTTCCATGTGTTTTGTCTTTTTGCATGTGTTTTCTTAAGTTGTGTGCTGTGACCCTTCAGGGCCACTGTAATCATCAGCATATAGAAATACAATTGTGATCAATGAAATACCAGATATTGACATTATTATCTGCCAGGCAAATCAACTTTTTGTTTATAAACATTTTCTGATGCGGATTGGCTATTATGTCAATTGTGTAATCCAGAACATACCTGTACAGACCTATGACAGAGTGTAAAATCAGATTTACCGAGAAAACCAGCTCTCCAAGCAAAGACTGTGAATGGCCCTCCAGAGGCCAGTTTTATTGAGAGACTTACAGTATGTTACATACATTTAATAATGGCGTCACTGCTGTTTTATGAGATAACGTACCACATTTATTTATTTATTAAATGGGATAATGTCACAAACTTAATTCTGCAAGATTTTTATACACCTATAGTTTTGTTTTAATTGCATGTAATTTTTAACAACTTATTACCAAATACCTTTGAGCACTTTCCTTCACAAAGCCGTTTTCTCATGATTACACTTAAAAACTACTCCTTTATGACTTGACCACCAGTTTGGTTTGATCTGCCTTGAACTAAAGCAACAGATCAGCCCTCTGTTGTTGCTACTAAAAGCTGATAAATTACTGTAGCAGTGGATTTAGTGTTGGTACAACTCACCAACAAATACCATAAAAAGACTAGAAATTATGGCTCACAATCCTGGCCATTTTTCAAGTAAATTTGATTTTACTGTTGAGTACAGATATGCACAGGTAGGTACAGAACTTGGAGTTTTAATACAGAGTATGAATTTTGTGAACATTTCTGTTTATAAAAAGGATATAATTATATCATTAGAATACCCACAATTATGGAGCACCAAACTGCTGAACATTAATCAAATAAATAAAGCCTTATTATCTAAATATTTAACTTTTAAAAAAATATTAGACAAATATATTATGTGACAAATAAATTGTGAAAAAACTCACTTCAGGCTGCTAGCAGTGAGTTACAGCAATCCAGGAAGATCATAGTTTAAGAACCATCCAATGAGTATGCAGATCCCACACAGTGACTCTGATTGGCTGAGGATCTCATTCAATGGATATATGCTATGCTAAATATAAGCCATTGAGAAAAACAACATTATAAAATCAATGCTGATTTTGTGAAAAAATACAATTTGGAATACAAACCAAAATAAACATTACTGAAAAATAAAATATATTATTAAATTTTTTTAAATTAAATATGTGTTTATATTAAGTCCGGGACACGATTTAAATTTTTAATCTAAGGCTTTGTAATTAATATGAATTAATCGCATTTTAATCGCACATAAATAGTTGACCTGAGAAAAGTGAGAATTTTCTTCACAAGGATTTTTAGTATGAATAATGACTGAATAAATAAGTTTAAGTTATCAAAAAAAACAAAAAACATCATTCAGTCAGAACACCGATAACAGAATCATGGAGAAAGTTGAAATGTATCTCAGACAGAAATAGATAAACTAAAACGGTGATGACCAGTGCATCAAAAACACAATAAAATGCCAATTCTAAATTAGCCAATCTTCAAAGAAAGGGACTACAAAATTATTTTATCTTGAATAGGATAAAGATTTTATAAAATGAGCAAGGCTCAGCTTTGTCTCAGTTTTTGCCGGAAGACTTCATGCCAATTGTGAAAAAAGAAAATTGATAAAAAACAAACGCTAGTAAGACTGCTAAGCAGATGCCAAATAGCTATATTAACACAATTACTTTTTCTTTTTTTATGTATTGGAAGCCAATTTATTGTCTTAATTTCTGATGTGGTATAATGTAAAAATATTATAAGAAAATCCTATCCATGAAACTGTCTTTCAGATATGAGGTAGCATGTGTTGTTCAAAACCAAGTAGACTGGCCTAAATGACTAACTATGTAACTGTGTTCACAGCAGTAAGGAACAGTATGTTTTATTCTATTAGAGCAACATACAGTTCACTCTCTGTATGATCTACAGCAGGGGTGTCAAACTAATTTCCATTCTGGGCCACATCAAGCTGATGAATATCCTTAAAGGGCCTGTTGTAGCAGAAAGTATTGACAAAACTATAACAAACCTTTTAAAGTCACCCTCTGCATTCCAAAAGTAGGTCTTAAAATTAAATAATCCTTAAGAACTTTACATAATGATGTGATTAAGGGCTATTTAAATAAATAGTGATTTTATTTTACTAACAAAATTGTATTGGGTTGCACAAAAAAAGAACTTACATTTTCTATATATAGGGTTCTCTAGAGTTTAGAGGGTCACATAAATGGCCATGGAAGGCCGGATTTGGCCCCCGGGCCTTGAGTTTGACACGTATGATCTAAAAAGTGCATTACCTAAGTCACCCATACAGGAAAAACAGAATTAACCTTTTTCAAGAAACTCATTTGTTTCATACTGTTAATACATATTTAACCCCGTTTTATACTGAATGTTTTAATGTAATCATATCTAGTGACTGATATCTCTAGTTTTGATGACTAACTTAGCTCAGAAAATGATTTGTTCCATATCAAAGCATAACATTTCCAATACACCTCTTATAGATTTCAACTAATACAGGATATGACATTAAATTAAATCAAAATTGCTTCGTTTTATCACTTTTCAACATGTTCTAGGTATGGATTATGCTGGATTTGAAAATGTTGACAGTCATTGGAAAACATCAGAGGTAAAGTGGGAGCCTATATTGTCAGGGGAATACATACAGATACTGCTGTTTTTCAGTATTACCTCAGCACACAGTATGGAGTTATTTTTGACCGGTTTATGTCCTCTATTCATACATCATTCTAAGGATGTTGTCCTTTGTTTCTTAATGTGGTCAAAATATTGTATTTTCTTTGCTACATATAAATAATACTGTTAATTTACTAGTCACTTCTATGGACAATTATAATATCTTATTATCACAGTGCTTTAAATAACTCTCAAGACAGCCTAAGGCTGATCCACTTAGTTATGCTGCTATTGCTCAAGGCTTAACGGGGGCTTCTATACTCATCTGAACACCTCTTTTCATATTTTCAAAACCCTAAAGAAAAATGTAATGTAAAATGATGCCGGCAAATTTGTAGAATAAACTGCAGTGTTGTTTATACAGCTGTAAAAATGAAAACCTTTGCTTAACTTTAATTTGCATAACCTTATAAAGTAAACAACTATAATTTATAATGCCATTTTTATAAAAGAGGAAAAACACAACAATCTAGCAGTCAAATCTAATCTGATTTAATTTTTATTTTGGATCAGAAACAGAATACATTTTTTGATACATTTATCGGTCTGAAGCCACAAATCCAGACAGTACAATCCTGTGTCAAAAATAAAGGTATTAAGAGTTTTGTGTTTTAGTTTGTTATTTTCCTTATGTAGCTGAAATTATCATTTTATATTACTTTTCAGTGTGTTAAATACCCTTGTCATTGTATGTTTGGTTAAAATACTCATTCTATCCATTCTATCTCCTAAATCTAAAAAGTTGAAGTAGGATCTTCCAGGACTTTGTTCTATTTCTTGACAAGTTGATAATGTTATCATGTGTACTCACAAAAAAATGTCTGGCATGATGAGTTATTCTGAAAGGAAATACGAGGAGAGTGACTACATTTCTGTGGCTTTCTTCAGTGGATCTAGATTCGGAGACTTGCGCAGCTGTTGGCATTAATAGCTTCTTTCCCCAGTGGTTGAATCCAAATTTTCGTCTGATTCACCGTGACATGAAATCAGGTCTGATGAGATTGTAGAGACATTTATAGAAACATTCTAAATCGATCCCAGTTTTGTAATTCAACAGACACAATTGCAATCTTTCATCTCCCTTTTCAAAGTTCGCTCCTTGAGTCGCTCCAAGAATTTTAATAACTCCCTGGCAGGCCAGTATATACCACAGGAAAGCTGCAGCACCCCGAATCAAATCAGACCTGCAGATGATAGATGAGTAAGCCTAGTCAGTCTATAATATATCTTGACCAGCAACTCACTCCTGTGACAGCTAAAAATGCCAATAATAGGAACCAGTATATAGAATTATTTTTTTATTGTGGATGTTTTAATTCAAATTGTACTCAATTGTTTTGATATAGATTGCTTTGCAAAGTAGTGACCCCCCTTTTATTAAGATTTTCATTACATTTTTTTGTCTATTCAAAAAAATCCAACTTGAAGGTGTTACGTTTATATAGACCCAAGCGTTGCTGTGCACAACCATAAAGAGGGCTGTTAATTGTTTCTCTAATTTCCTGTCAAATACTTTAAAAAGTGTGATGTACATATCTATTCATCCTTCTGTAGTTGAAAGCCTTGAATAAAATTAACAGTAAAGTGTTTCAAAATCAAACTATGGTGAACTGGGTCAAAAAAACACTAGAATTTAATCTTAATGTAACTACAGCTGTTCTGTGTTGGCCTCCGTTATCACAGGTTATTACTGAACCTTTAGCATCATAAAGAAGAAAAATGAGGCAAGAGATTTCAGGAAAAATGTTCAAAGCAGTAATTGCTGGAAAAAAAAGCTTTGGAATTCTCATTACCCATTGTTTAATCTGTTACCTGAAAATGGATAGGATATTGTAGCAAATTCACAAAGTCATAGCAGTTCACCTAAACTGAAGGGCTTTGCAATTAAATACTTAATCAGTGAAAAAGGCAATATCTCCATCATATCTCTGCAGAAGCCACAGAGACCCACAGCTTAGATGCAGGATTCTGTTGTCAGGTTAGATGTGTAGGGTACAAAGCAAATGTGCAAAAAAGCGTACTGACCAGATGAGACCAAACTATAACTTGTCCAAAAAGGCTATGTGGGGTGTTGCAAACATGTCAAACATGCAGGTGGCTGTATTGTGTATCAGGGATACTTTCTTTAAGCAAGAACAAAAAGTTGGTCAGATGTGATGGGAAGATTGATGGAGCTAAATCCAAACCTGCTAGAGAATACAAGACTTGAGACTTGATGGTGGAGGCTCAACTTTCAGCAGGACAACAACCTAAACTTAAAATGAGAGCTACAAAAGTTTGGGATCACAGCATATTTATGTTTTTGGTCCAAATCCAGTCAAAGTACAAATCTAAAGCCCATGGAGAATCTCTGGCAATAATTTAAAATTAATGTTCTTGGGTGCTCTCCATTCAGACTCAAATACATATAGCTCTTGAACAAAATGGAAAGGGCATATATTTCCATCTACAGATGTAAAAACTTGCAGAGATGCTGGTTATAACATTAATCAAATAATCAAATAAATGTAAAGAGGTTGAATGTTTGAAAATCTATAAAAATGCTAAAGGCCCAATAGTGATGAAGGGTTCTTTGTGGATGGTCATTGCCTTCTTGCCTAAATGTGCAATTATGCTTCGAGAGAACATCCTTCATGTGATGAAGCACAGGGAACCAAAAGAAAAAGTGGTCGACCTGGCATTTACCTTTGTCTTTGCAAGTAAAGCAAATCGGTAGCTCCCCAACAAAGAGCTGCTACTTGGTTTGAGAGATATAAGAAGCTGAACTCCCCAGAGAGCAGGAGAAAAATACAAGCTCAGCCCCCCAGAGCGTTAAGCTTCCTTGGGAGTTTGTTAAGAAAGGCTGCATCGACAATCTTAGACTGGTGTAAAGCCTTACCGTCAGCTATGAGGTGCTCCGGCACATGTAAGATTACTCGGACTGAGAGGCTGCAGGCGAGGTGAGAGGAGTAAACCAGGCCGATCACGCAACTGATGACACTGATCAGAGTCAGGGTGGTCTTATTGATGGGACTCCGCGGGGAACCTGCTGTTGGGAACAAATGGAATAGAAAAAGGGGAAGATAGGAACAACAGTCACCCTGTGTTTTTTTTCTGGCAATCTCAAGACCATAAACATACATGCAAATAGTAACACACAAATACAAACACTCACATGAGGAGTTACTTTACAAACCTGCCTCCATCCACCCCACAAAAATGGACTTAGCTCCATTAAAAAGCTCCTTTGGATCAAAAAATGCATCAAGCCTTTGGGAGCTTTACACTGGACATGGCTTAGTGGTACAGACCTAAGGTTTACCTTTGAAGGGTTTTCAACATCCATGCTGAGATGTGTGAAAAATATAGAGACACACACCAAAATAATAATAAATACAAACTGCTTAGAGGCTGTTTTGCAACCGAACCCCTATCCTGCACTCTCCTTTTTTGTCAGAGTAAAAAGTGCTTCCCTTATCTCCCTTACTCCAGAGTGCAACACAGAAAAGTGGTAAATGTGACCTCATACCCACTGGATGTATGCATTCATCCACACGCGTGCACACACACAAAAACCACACAATGACCTTGAATATAGGTACTCAAACTTTGTTCAAAGCAGTTACTTTTACACTAACGCCACAATTCAAGATTAAATTGTCACTTTTAAATTACTTTGGCAAAGCTTGTTCTTTCAGATGCTTCCCGAGGCTAGGCTTTAAAACAAAGGCCAGATGGAAGGCCGACCTTTTGTATATTGCTCAAAACCAGTTTATGTAATCAAGTAACTTATTCAGGGATGGGATGTGGGCACCATCTCACTTCGCTGATCCTTATTTTTATTTCTTTATTTTTGGCAGCCTGCCCTACCTTTATATTTCAGTTGTTAAACAAGGTAAAAAAATAAGTCTCTATATACATTGAACTGCATTTGGGAAACTGTTTTATGTTGTTTATGAGGACAGGAAATGACAAGAAATGATTTCATCATGCTTCACAAATCATTCTTTCCTCTGGATGTAAACAACAAAGTTGGGACATCATTGCTACCACCTCGTTCTAATTAAAGATGTTGGCTACACTTCAGTAGGCTTAACCATGTACGTGACACCTGTGCATATGACGGGGGGATAATTGGCTTGGAGGCTTTGTAAAGGCTTGCAACGCCTTTTGACAACAGCAATTATTTTGAAGGAATTGTTTTGTTTTGTTTTTTCTTCATATCCCTTCCACAACCTATTACTGTACATCAAAGCTGCAAGGACAAGGCATGCTGACAGATAAAGCGTGCTCCACCACTTCACTTTGACAGCATTTGCACAGGGTCCTCCTTAAGAAATAATATTTGTCCTTAATATTATTTCAAAATAGAGTGCTCTTCATATTGCAAGATGCAATAGATATTACATTTTTCCCCCCACTGGGAACCTCTGATCTCATGATCTTGTTTGATTTCCGTCAACAAGATTGTATGCAGATGCAGTGAGATCAATTTTTCATGCTCACAATCACTCTACACTTTACTATGCATCTTTATACATTTCCTGTATGAGTCACATTTATGTGCATACAGCAATTTAGAACCATCCACTGGCTACATGTACAGAGTTTACTTGTCATGCGTCGTGACAGTGGCAAAACCATCAGTGGGATAGACTGACTGTAGGTGTTTGAGTCCTCCTTACCCCCAGAGCCCCAAGCGCTGTTGGCGTTACCATTTCTCATACCTCGACTCCGGCGCCGACTGCGGTTTGGGTCAGTGTAAAAGGCCAGCTGAGGCTCGCTGTCTGCCTCCGTCCCAGAGTCCCCGTCTGGGTTCAAGAAAGTTGAACCCGCTGTTGGATTCAAACAAAAATGCACCTCCAATGAAAAGGAAAAAAAAAAAGAGCACTGGTGTGGCTTAGTCCAGAAGTTACCCTTTCAGTAACTGAAATGCAAGGGATGGTAGCCAAAGTAAAAAAAAAATCCTGTGTTTGTAATGTAAAGATCTTTGAATCTTCAAAAGAAGAAATATGGCTTAGTGGAGTGACATATTATGGGTAAAACTGAGCCAATGCCTTACAGCACATAACTGGAGCACATTATTTCAGTTTTGGTTATCATTGCATGGAAAGCCAGATAAATGATAATGGTTAAAAACAGATGGTTCCTAGCCTGTAATTGAAAGCATGGAATCGAATACTTTTTTTTAAAACTTATATTTAGGTAAGGTGAACATGATATAGACTAAAATATATATACATTTCTAGTCATTGGGAACCTCATGAAATAGAAATAAATAAAGCTGAAAGAGTATTTTTAACATCTGTGCAAACTATGATGTACAGTTCAAAACAGATATTTAGATACACTGTTTAAAAATAAATAATTTCCTCATTGTCTGATATATTAACTAAAGAAATTAAATTGTTCCATATTGTTTTTCTTTTTACTATTGTTTTTCTTTTTTTACTTTTAAAAATCAGAATATTGAGAATTTATGTCTGTTTTCTTAAAACCTAAAATAAACCCTAAGATTCAATTTTTTTTAAAAACTTTAGGAATTAAGCTTACTTATGATCTGTTAGTTTTTAACATCTGAGTTGAATGAAGGCACAATGTAAGTTAAGGCAACATACCAAGTATAGCTCCCTTGTTTGAAATCATGAGAAAACGAAAAATAAAAAAAATGAGCCAAGATCTCCAGAAGAGAATTGTTGACTTCTACAGGTCAGGTACATCCTTGAGTACAATTTACAAAGGCATGAAGATGCTTCTTTCATCTGCTTAAACAATTGAATTCAAGTAGAAATACCATCAAAAATTCCCAAATTTTTGTTGTTATAAAATGAAAAAGGATTGCGTTTTGCTCCAAAATATATACATCATCCCTAGAAGCAAAAACAACAGACTTTTTAAAGACGATGAAGGTTGTAAGAGAGTTACATTATCCGAAAGGATAGCCTACTGGCTAAAGAAACTCACAGCACTCCATGAGCACCTGGCAGCACAAATGAACCAGCTCTTAAAATATGGGACTCACCCAGAATGGCTAACCGAAGGGCGAACAATCCTGATCCAGAAGGATCCCACCAAAGGTGCAGTCCCATCCAACTATCGCCGAATACACACAACATGGAAGCTCATGTCAGGCATCATCGCGTCTAAGATAAGCAGGCGCATGGATCAATACATGAGCAAAGCACGGATAGGAATTGGTCGGTCGAACAGTTGCCCAAGACTGCATATCCTGAAAGATCAACCATTGCACTTCCTTGATGGATTACAAGAAAGCCTACGACTCAATGACCCACACATGGATCAACGAATGCTTGCAGTTGTACAACATCCACAGGACTGTTAGAGCATTCACTGCAAACTCGCACAAGATCGATAGAGACCCAGATCTACCACTCCAGACAAGACCCAAGGTGTAGGCTGTGCAAAGAGTTATCTGAGACAATCCAGCGCATAACAGCAGGGTGTAAAATGCTGGCAAGGAAAGCATACATGGAACGTTATAACCAAGTGGCTGGCATAGTATACACAAACATCTGTGCGGAGTATGGGCTTGAAACCCCAAGGTCAAAGTGGAAAAACACCTCCAAAGGTGGTGGAGTATGACCGAGCAAAAATCCTGTGGGACTTCCAGATCCAGACAGACAGGATGGTAATGGCAAACCAACCGGACATTGTGGTGGTTGATAAAGAGCAGAGGAAAGCCGTTGTGGTGGATGTGGCAATACCAAGTGATGTTAACATCAAGAAGAAGGAACATGACAAACTTGAGAAATACCAAGGGCTCAGAGAGGAGCTAGAGAAGGCTTTGAAGGTGAAGGCTACCCGTGGAAATGAAAGCAGTTGGGTCAGTGACCCCCAAACTGGAGGAATGGCTCCAGCAGATCCCTGGAAGAACCTCAGATACCTCAGTCCAGACATGTGCAGTACTTGGAAAGGTAAAGATACTGAGACTCCCAGGCCTCTGGTAGAGGACCTGAGCTTGGAATGGGAAAAAACACCACCCGGTGGGCGAGAGGGGAATTTATATATATATATATATATATATATATATATATATATATATATATATATAGAGGGAGAGAGAGAGAGAGAGAGAGAGAGAGAGAGAGAGAGAGAGAGAGATGGATGGACGGACAGACAGACAGACAGCAAGATATAGATATATAGATATATAAATATGAGAGAGAGACCACAGTAGTACTTTATACTGGGCTTGTAATATTAATGATGCATTATTTTGAGTGTTCTTTAGTAAAAGCATTAGCTATATAGGGGGCTTGTACCAAACTTATTTACAAGACCTTTTGGTTTGTACTTACAATGTAAGAAAGAAAATCAACTATCAGCTTCATACATAATACTGCCTCAATGGGATATCAGTAATTTGCAAATAAAATAATTCTCTCTCTTAACGAGCTTAAAAAAATCCTGACCAATAAGTCAGTGTTTGATCACACTGAAGTCAAAGCCTGAGAAGCAATTGGGGGGAGTAAAAAGATGGCAGCAATGTCAGTCTGGTAAACTGAAGGGCTTTTTCATGACGGCAGCTCCATCAGCTTTTCAAGTTGTTGCTTTCAGAACAATATGCTCTGAAGATATGAATGTGCTGCATAAATATTATTGGCAGCCATGACTATCTATGAAAACAGATGTTAGCGTAGCTTAACTTAAGAGGAAAGCCTTTTGTGATGACACTATTGTTTCAGCAGCATTTCTCCCAACTGATTAAAAAAACGACAAAAAAACAAGCATTTATTATAGCACAGTTTCAGTTCATTTTTTTGACTGTTCAACCCTGCAATAACAACAAAATCTGTATTAAAATTATAATAATTAAAAGATTAAGATGAATCAACTGAACTTTGCAAAAAGTATACCTGCAAAGCAAATAGAAAGATCACTGAAGTGAGGAAATTTCTTCATTATAAAATAAATCAATATCCAAACAGGTATGATGTAGAAAACAAAGAGATAGGCCCCAACCACCCCGCGACCCCTGGAGGACTAAGCGGCTCAGAAAATGGATGGATGGATTATTTTTACACATTACATTGGTTAGAAAAACACAACTAAGTAGATATAACAGGAAGAATACATTGTCAAACACAGAATCTATATTTTCATGTTTTTGGGTGACAATATATTCAAGCATATTGAAAAAAGGATAAAGGACACTGCACTAGAATAAGCTACACCATTTCCATAATACCATCAAGACATGGAGAGACCTAAACTACTGCATATGGAACCCCTACATATGAGATACCATGCATTTATTTATAATTATGAAATACTAATGAGGGACTCACAGTCTGGGCACATTGTTCTCGCCTACTGTATCACATACTCTTGCTCTCCCATTTGACAGCTTGGTACTTTTGAGAAGTGACTCTTGAGTCCATTTAAAGTGTTGACATATGGAGCAAAGACAACCTCTGGAGCATCTAAAGCCAAATGAAAAACCGTTAACACATCTATTACACAAACAGAAAACGCCCACTGAGAACGACAATACGTCTGAGTGCATATTTTATAGGAAAGATCAAAACTGTCGAGTAGAAATCCCAGCAACAGCAACTTAAAACTGTGTGAAGCAGATCTAATTTCCTGCTTAGACAACCTCATTCCTGTGCAGCTGGCTTTGGAGACATCTAATTTGCATCTGGAAGCACTGGAAATTCTGAAAGGGAGTGTGTGTGTGAAGGTGTGTTTGCGTGTGTGTGTGTGTTTGTGTGTACATGCAAAGCACCATAGATGGCAAAATCTTGTACGGAGAAGAGACACAAAAAGTGGAAAAGAACTGATGCAAGAGTACTTTATATATTAAAGAAAGTGAAAAGTTGACAACAGGACTTGGAGGATGTTATATCACTAGGAGCATCATCCGAATCGATGCTCCCCATCCAGCAGGACGTTGCAGCTGAGCAGGATACCAGACCAGATGTAGCTTCTACTGGGAGAAAAACACTGAGAGAAAATAAGGTTAACAATGTAAATGACAGCAAAAAATGCATCTGATGAGTTGTAGAAGAGAAAAGCAGACAAGTGAACAAAAGTGGTTAGTCTGTCCTCCAACAGTCCAAGCCTTTAGTAGCATAACTACAAAAATAGCTCAGGATAACCTAAGCCATTCTAACTATAAGCTTTATCAAAAAGGAAAGTTTTAAGCCTAGTCTTAAAAGTAGACAGATTGTCTTTCTCACAGACTAAAACTTAGAGCTGGTTCAACAGGAGAGGAGCTTGATAACTAAAAGATCTGCATCCCATTCTAAAAATAAAATCCTAGAAACTACTAGTACACCTGCAGTCTGAGAGCGAAGTGCTTTGTTAGGAACATATGGAACAATCAGATCTCTGATGTATGATGGAGCGTGATTATTACGGGTTTTATCTGTAAGGAGGAGGATCTCAAACTCTCTTCTTGACTTAACAGGGAACCAATGGAGAGAAGCTAAAACAGGAGAAATGTGATCTCTATTGCTAATATTCATCAGAACTCTTGCTGCAGCATTTTGGACCAACTGAAGGCTTTTAATAGCATTATGTGGAAGTCCTTGATAATAAGGAATTACAGTAGTCCAACCTTGAAGAAACAAATGCATGGACAAGTTTCTTAGTATCACTCCTGGGCAGGATGTTTCTGATTTTAGCAATTTTCTGGAAGTGAAATAAATAAATCTTGGAGACCTGTTTATAATGGGATTTAAATGTCATGTCTTGGTCAAAAATTCCACCAATGTTCTTTACACTATTAACAAAGACCAATTTAATGCTATCCAGATGAAGGGATTACTTAGCAGTTTCACTTTAAAGCTTCTGAATGGGATCTGAATTTAAAAACAGCAAGTTTAGAGTCATCTAGGTTTTTCTGTCTTTGAGAGATGCCTGTAATCTACCTATCTTATTGGATTCATCTGGAATTTTAAATAAAAATAGTTGTGTATCATCAGCGTAACTGTGAAATTTCATACCATGCCGTCTAATTATTTTACCAATTGGAAGCATATTTATAGCAAAGAGAATTGATTCAAGCACATAATCCTGTGGTACTCCACAATTGGCCAACAATTTTCCAAAAATGGATTCATCATATATAATTTGGGGCCAGTAACCAGAAGGAAAATACTTCCTGAAATAATTTGGTTGGGATTGGGTCTAATACACAAGTTGAAGGTTCAGATGAAGCTAATATTTGTGATAATTAAAATAAAAGACTGTCCTCATACTGTAGTTAGAGGTGTATGCTTAGAGGTAATGAAAGCAAATTGGAAAGTATATGCCTATATAGAGAGGAAGTGTTTATAGTTTTTTTTTATTCTTCTTCTTCCAATCAGTTTTCTTTCTCCAGATCAGTGCACTCTAGATCTGTAAGTTTTGATATGGGCCTAGATGAAATAAAATATCTTCCTGTCCAACTAAATCAGTGTCAACAGAATGTTCTGCCTGCAGCATTCTCAAACTGGCATTTTAAGGTGACACAACTCCAATACACATCACTACTGTTGGTCTGTGTGTGTGTTCAAAATGTTGCTGCATTGATTCCAAACTCTCACACCTAAAAGTGTTGAAGTCGCTAAATCCAATATTGTCAAGAGGAACCAGGTTAAACAGGCATGTGTTAAAAAGCATGGTCGATAGTAAAAAAAAAGAAAAATCCTGAGCCTGGACTTTTTTTTTTTTTTTTCTGGGAGGCGCCTAAGGCAGGATATATGCCCTGATCAAGTTAACTTTAAGCAAGATCCAGGAGTGTGGTCCCCTGGGAGAACATTTTGATAAATAACCCATTGCATTAAAGATTCTGATGACCCAATACAAGCCTATATTACAGAAGCATGTATGTGTAGAGCAGCAGAGCTCTTGGAACCCTGGGCCTGGTAGGCCTGTTTAGGAATACATCTCAGATTTTAAATAGCCACTTATCTGCACAGGTATTGCTTGTATAGCATACTGAGACTACAGAAACTACAGCCATACCCAGACAGGTCAGTAGGTGGTAATTATAATACTCAAGAGTAACTAGGTATTGATTACTAGCCTACTCATTAACCAAATGGTATGAACAAGGAGACATTCATTTTTCTGAAAAATATGCACGATTTATTGTAAATCATCACATATTTGTAATTTAGAGAAATTTTTTTTTTTTTTTTTTTTTTTTTTACGTGTCCTGTCTAGCAGTATGCTACTCAGAATTGGTGTCTGAGTACCAAGTACAAGCCCAACAGTTTTACTTTCCCAAGCAGAGTATTACAGCTTCGCTGTAGTACGCCACTTGATGTATATGTATGAAAAATCTTTATTAGTGATTACTGTGGGTTCAATTTCCTGACGTCATGGACACTAAACCGAGACAAGAAGGGAGAAAGGAAGAAGGTGAAGAAAAGAAACCGGACCAGCAGAGGCGCGAACCGACGACACAAGACAGGGAGGTAAACAAAGAACACAAGAAAATATCCCAGTCCTCCACCTCTGCCGGACGGCAGAGAAACAGTAATACAAAACAAAAACAACAAACTGTACAGAACCAAACCAATAGTTCGGATCTAGTAGAATAAACTAAGAATTACACATTCACTACACACAAGCATGGATTAATGAACATAATACAAATGTTTCTGGTAAGCTCCTGTGAACAACTAACTAATGATGATAACCTCAGCTTAAGATATGTCCGTCCACACCAATGTCCCCACACCTATGTGTGTGCGAGCATGCAGGTCTGAATAAGGTTTCCCCATGCAAGTGATTGATAGCTGGTGTAAGGAACCGTCAATCCGTCCTACAGGAATCGACACAGACATGGAGGAGGCAAGAGATGTATGCATCCAGGGTCCCACAGAGTACAGCGCAGGGTCGATCACCCACCAAGAGAGGAACAGATGGAAGCCCCAGGGGAACACCCACCAGCCGCAATGCTGGTGCCCGAGAGATCGCAAGGACGAGCCCACGGGCTCTGCCGGAAACCGGCGGGCCCAGATCAGGACCCGGAGGCCACGGGTACCCCGCTCCCCAGTGGGGCCCCAACCAGGGACCAGCCGACAAGGGCCCCCCACTGCCGCCGCAGGCAAGGGGGATCCGCAGCCAACCGATGGACAACACACGCCCCCGCCACCCCGGACCAATACCCACCGCCAACAACCCGGCCCGCCCCCACACACCCACACGCCAGGGAGCCACAGCAAGAGAAACAGCGGATGTACGCCCTCCCCAGGCCGCGCCCAGCCAGCACCTGGACATCCAGATCTTCCAGCTCCAGGGTCCAGATCCCGCCCCACGTAGGGCGCCAAGATCAGGGGCCCAGCCAATGCCGGACAGCCCCACCAGGTGAACAGACCAGCCAGCAGAAGTCCTGGAACCGGCAGGAGGCCTGGGCGCCAGGCACGGTCCCCACCGATCCACCGGACGGCACCAACCTACTCTACAACCCCGGCACCCCCATAAGAGGTGCCCCAGTCAATCCAAGGAGGACGTCGGCCCGAAACAGCGGCCGCCCGACACACCGGACCACCCAGGACCCGCCAGACATGCACCAGGACCGAGCCGGGCCGCAACCGGGACCCCCGGCCCCAGGCATCGAGAGCCATCATCAACCAGCGGGCAGGAGCATCCATCACCGACGGGGAGTAACTGAGGGGAAGAAGACGCATCAGGCCAGAGGGAAGCCAAACACCCAACCTGACAGGTAGACATAGACAGACAGAGACACTCATACGTACCCTCCCTCTCATGCGTACACTTTGTTACAAATACGGGACATACGAAAAAAGGACGCTATGCACTCATTCATACCCCCCATACGTACACTATACTCCATACTCCCAGGCCCAGGGACAGACGCCCCAATAGAGCACCCTGCCCCTGCATCCGGGAGACAGACCCCTTTGCCCACCAGGATGGGGACAAGCAGACCGCCAAGGCCCCCACACCGGCAAGAGCAGCTCACCAGCCCAGGACCCCGACCAGACGGCCTGATGTTCTACCCGGGCTCCGACCCCTGATGGTCCAACGAACAGTGGTGTGGAAAGACCCAGCCTCTCTCCCCCCGCTCAATTTGGTGTTGTTGCGTGTCGTTCTAATGTGCACTTAAAACAGAGGGGTAGGACATGGGAAAACTGCCGGGTACCCCCATCTCCCCCCCCCGGGCCCTCAGTGTCTAGATGCATTTAAAGAGTGGGTGCCGGCACCACAGGCGAGGCCCCCCACAATGGGCCCCCTATAAGGGGCCCCCCATACATCCTCAGCAGGCCGACATCCTCCAGCCTTGCTACTACCGCCCGATGGCCGGGAGGCAACAGAACCCAGCACCTCCACCCACCAGCCCACACCCACCCAACCGGTCAGTCACCGCGGAGGCCGACCAACACCAGCCAGAGGCCCCCACCTCAGCACCTCCACGAGCGCTAAGACCAAGACCCAGGAGCCATGTCCAGTGCCAATATAGCCGATCGGGCCCGGAGACGCCGGTCACCCGCAGCGGCCGCTCGCCGACGCCCTGACACGCAGGCGCGGCAAGGGGCCACCGGGGAGCAAGCGACAAGAACCAGCCCGGGGAGATGGAAAAGCACCCCCGCCATTTCAGCACCCCCCCCAGCCGGCATCGACGGCAGCGCCCCCCCCTCCGGCCAAGCCCCAGCCAGGGCCCCAGCCGGGGGGCATGCCGCCCCAGAACCCCGAGCCCCAGGCCCAGCCCAGACCCCCCCAGAGCAGCACAGCACCAGGCCAGTAACCCGTGTCCGCCAGCACGACCCCTCTAAGGTGCCGCATGCAGCCACTAGGAGTCACCACACAAAGCCCCCAAAGTCCCACCCCAGGCGAGAGTCACGGCACCTACCGCCCCAACCACAAGCGGACCCACCCCCAAGGACACCTCTGCAGTCACCACCAATCCTTAAGCTCCACATCGGCAACCGTGTCCCACAGAACAGAATCAAGGGCCCGACCCCACTAGGTGATGGAACTGATCAAGGGTGACCAGAAAGATTGAGCAGATGTGGAGGCAGATGCCGTTTCTAGACCAATGTAATCCAGAAGGAGATCTCTATATTGATTAATATTCAGAGTATTTATATTTTTCCAGTTCAAGAGGATATTTTTCTTAGTGATGCATAAGGCGATGTGAAATAATTGCATAGACTTTGCATCCATGGTAACTTCATCTAAATTTCCCAGCAAGAAAACTGTGGGAGCAGGTGTGATATTACATTTCAGACACTTTGATAGGTCTTCACATATCTGGTACCAATATTTCTTAACAGGAAAGGATTTACATTGTATTAATCGTAGATTAGGATTTTTAAGAAATTTAAAGGCACCACAGGCGAGGCCCCCCATGAGGGGTCCCGCCCCCAGCGCCAATGCACCACACCGCCAGGTCCCTACATGTGCGTTCCATGTAAATGTTGCAAGTGTAAGTGTCTAAGTTGATCAATAAAATCGGGACCCAGGCCGCCACCGGGTAGCGAAGACGGAAGCTCCATCCCGCACCCCAGTGACGTGCCCACGTCCCAAGGCCTTGTGAATGGTAGAATGAAGGAGTAGGTGGACAGAGGCATGGGGATGGGGAGAAAATAACTGGGGTGACCGTTGCCAACCCCAGGGAGCCAGCTCCCCTGCTGACTCAAATAGGCACCCCCATTCGGCGCGATCCACCAGGGGTGGGAGGCCCCAGCACGTCAAGTCGGGGCCCACGGCAGCGGCACCCCCGAGCCCCATGAGGGCCCCGGCAATCCACCAGCCACCACCCCAGGGGCATACCTAAACCACCCTGAGCTCTGTATTTCTGCCAGATCTATTAGGTAATGCATCCTTTCTTATTGTGCTCGTTGCCCCCATCACCCACCTCCACACCCGTCTTTCAGAAGTGCACTTATCCATTTACTGTGATACAAAATCTGTGCTAGATGGTAAAAAGCCTCCCCGCCAATAAGAGACGCCCCAGGCACCGCCAGTGTCCGAGGGCCCCCGCGCCGAGGCCGGAATCCGGCGCACCACCGACTCGGTACCCCGGACACGTCGCGCCAGGCCCATGAGCAGACCGAAGCCCCAGGCGGCCAACCCCCAGGCCGACATCCTCCAGCCTTGCTACTACCGCCCGATGGCCGGAAGGCAACAGAACCCAGCACCTCCACCCACCAGCCCACACCCCACCAACCGGTCAGTCACCGCGGAGGCCGACCAACACCGGCCAGAGGCCCCCACCTCAGCACCCCCCCGAGCGCTAAGACCAAGGCCCAGGAGCCATGTCCAGTGCCAATATAGCCGATCGGGCCCGGAGACGCCGGCCCTCCGCCGCGGCCCCGACGCCAGGTGCCACCGGGGAGCAAGCGACAAGAACCAGCCCGGGGAAATGGAAAAGGCAGCAGCACCCGCCAACCACCGGCCGACCACAGCCCTCCCCCCCCAGCCGGCACCGACGGCAGCGCCCCCACCCCGGCCAAGCCCCAGCCAGGGCCCCAGCCGGGGGGCATGCCGCCCCAGAACCCCGAGCCCCAGGCCCAGCCCAGACCCTCCCAGAGCAGCACAGCACCAGGCCAGTAATCGTGTCCGCCAGCACGACCCCTCTAAGGCGCCGCATGCAGCCACTAGGAGTCACCACACAAAGCCCCCAAAGTCCCACCCCAGGCGAGAGTCACGGCACCTACCGCCCCAACCGCAAGCGGACCCACCCCCAAGGCCCTCCCTGCAGTCACCACCAACCCTTAAGCTCCACATCGGCAACCGTGTCCCACAGAACAGAATCAAGGGCCCGACCCCACTAGGTGATGGAACTGATCAAGGGTGACCAGAAAGATTGATCAGATGTGGAGGCAGATGCCGTTTCTAGACCAATGTAATCCAGAAGGAGATCTCTATATTGATTAATATTCAGAGTATTTTTAGTTTTCCAGTTCAAGAGGATATTTTTCTTAGCGATGCATAAGGCGATGTGAAATAATTGCATAGACTTTGTATCCATGGTAACTTCATCTAGATTTCCCAGCAAGCAAACTGTGGGAGCAAGTGTGAATTACATTTCAGACACTTTGATAGTTCTTCACATATCTGGTACCAATATTTCTTAACAGGTGGGCAGAACCAAAGAGCATGAATATAATTGTCTGGTAGATTGCTTGTACATTGTAAACAGGTATCAGACGGCGTATAACCCATCTTGAACATCCGTTGCCCTGTATAATGCACTCTATGCAGGATTTTTATATTGTATTAAACGTAGATTAGGATTTTTAAGAAATTTAAAGGTTCTTAATGAAATTTGAGACCAGAGGTTTTGGTCAATTAAGATGGACAAGTCCATCTCCCAGTTTGAAATAGGAAGGGCTATTGATTAATCTATTCTATTTAATGTTTTGTATATTTTAGATAGCAGTTTGGGAGGGTTAAGATTAAGGAAGTCTAAAACTTTTCCTGGAATTTGTAAATCAACTGTATTGAGCCTAAATTTATTTTTTATAATTGATTTAATTTGTTGGTATTCTAATAATTTATTCTTGTTAATTCCGAATTGTGTAACCAATGTATTAAATTGGATAAAGTCTGTTCCATCAAATATATGCTCCAGGTATTCAATTCCTTTACAACTCCAGCCTGGAAAGTTGATCATGCATTTTTTTTGTAAGATATCCGGGTTATTCCAGATGGGTGTACTCCTGCATGGGACTAGTGAGGTATTTGTAATTTTAAGAAATTCCCACCAAGCTGTCAGAGAGGAGCTGATATTAATACTTTTAAAACATTCATTTTGTTTTATATTTGAGCTAACAAAAGGTAGATCTGAAAGTTTTATCTTATTGCATAGTGTCTGTTCTACATCTACCCAGCACTCATCGATATAACTGTGTTTTACCCATCTTGATGTGTATTGGAGTCTGTTAGCTAAGAAATAATGACGAAAGTTTGGTAGGTCTAGACCTCCTTTATCTTTGGACTTCTGTAGTGTTTTTAAGCTGATACGTGGGGGTTTATCTTTCCAAAGAAATTTAGAAACAGAAGAGTCCAGAGATCTAAACCACTCAGGTAATGGTTTGCTTGGGATCATTGAGAATAAATAATTGATTCTAGGCAAACCCATCATTTTTATTGTAGCTACCCTTCCAATAAGTGATATTGGAAGGGATTTCCATCTTGCCAGATCATCTTCCACTTTTTTTAAAAGTGGGACGTAGTTTAGCTTAGATAAGTCTGCCAGTCTTGGTGAGATATGGATACCTAGATCTGTAATATTTCCGGACCGGAGCTGCAAAGCAACAGGACTCTGGTAAGAACAGTTGATTGGAAGGACTGTAGATTTTAACCAATTTATGGAATAGTCTGAAACTCTTGAGTAAGATTTTATTAACTCAATTACCTGATACAAGGAAATTTGTGAATGCTGTAGAAATAGTAGTACATCATCTGCGTATAAACTGATTTTATGTTCTATTTTGTTGCATTGTATACCTTTAACATTATTATTTTGCCTGATTGCTGCTGCTAATGGTTCAATAAAAATAGCAAAGAGGGATGGAGAAAGTGGACATCCCTGCCTGGTACCTCTCTGAAGAAAGAACCTTGATGATGTTTGATTATTGGTCCTAATACATGCTGTTGGTGAGCTGTATAATATTTTTAACCAGTTTACAAAAGAATTACTGAATCCGAATTTATTTAAGGCTGCAAATAAAAATTTCCAGTTAACTCTATCAAATGCTTTTTCTGCATCTAAAGATAATATGTTGGTTTGGACGTTTTTACAGTAGGAATAATCTATTAAATCTATTAGTCTACGTGAATTTGTTGAAGAGAGCCTACCTTTTATAAAACCTGTTTGATCAGGGTGGATTATTAGATGTGTTATTTTCTCTATCCTTCTTGCAAGAGCTTTGCAAATTATTTTCAGATCCACATTGATAAGAGAAACGGGACGATAACTGGTAGGAGACATAGGGTCTTTTCCTGGTTTTAATAGAAGATTGATGTAGGCAGAATTCATGTTTGGTGGTATTCGACCATTTTCCTTTGTTTCCTGCAACATTTTGTAAAATGTTGGTGCCAGAATATTCCAGAATTCTTTATAGAACTCTACTGGAAATCCATCTGGACCTGGAGCTTTATTATCAGGCATGGATTGGAGGGCCTCCTGGAGTTCAGACACTGTTAGCGGTGAATCCAGGGCCTTTGCTTGACTGTCTGAAAGTTTAGGAAGAGTTATTTTATCCAGAAATTGTACAATATCATTATTTGAAGGGTTTATCTCTGGTGTGTATAACGTCTCACAAAATTCTTTGAAAGTGTTGTTTATTTTTTCAGGGTCATATATTATATTCCCAGTTTTGTCTTTGATTGCAGATATAGTTGTTTTTTCTTTATTTATTTTTAACTGATTAGCTAAGAAGCTACCTGATTTATTACTATGTTCAAAGTTTTCTATTCTAAGTCTTTGGATTAAAAACTGCGTCCTTTTATTAATAATTTCATTTTATTCTAATTTTGCTTTCCTTATTTTACTTAAGCTCTCTTTATCCAGGGAAGCTTCTAATGATTTAATAGAATCTGTAAATTGCGAATTCTACATAACAAAACCTGGCACAGCGTCACTTCTGCAGTCCAAGCGGAAGAATTAATCCGAAAGATTAAGGAGACGAACATCAACCATGAAGCACCTCAAGGACAATCAGTGGAGGAGCTGCATTCGGAGAACTCTGACTAAATGGCAAGATAGTCTATCCTACGTTGTTCTCTCAGAGACTGTTATGGTAAGCTTTAACTGATGGCGAGTTAAAATCAAGGAGGGCATAGTCATTTGATCTGGGATGATGTCCATTCATGTAGGCCACTGTAACTAAAGATTCTTACCATAATGGGTCACAAATGAACATTTTATTTTACATACGCATTAACATGGTTCCGTCTGCACATGCATGACATAACGCAGTTTATTTTGTTTTTCTTTTTAAAGTGTTGGTTGCTACACTGCTCCTCTAGAGGATCAGACATCAGTCTGATTGGGATCCAGCCAGTGGGAGGGAGGTGGGATGTGCGTGTTTATCCACACAGGGTTAAGGCTAGGCCTATTTTGTTGTTTCCTCATTTGGGAGAGGCTTCTGTTACTTCCTATTCTGTTTGTTTGTTCTAAGGCACAATGTTAATTTTCTCACAAGGCATGATTAAAAAGGTGGTTGCAATTAAGCTTAATTGACTGACTTCATCATGAGTGGTGACACTAAAATAAATATGTAATAGAATGTTAGGGGACTTAGGAAATTAGTGAAATTAAAACAAGTAATATCGAGGTTGAAGCAATTAAAAATACAGATAGCTTATATTGAAGAGACCCATTTACTTTCCTCAGAATACATTCCTTTAAAAGGGACATGGCCAGGTCAGGTCATATCTGCTTCATTCTCCTCTCAAGCAAGAGGGGTGGCAATACTTGTACATTCATCTGTGCCACTACGGGTTTATAATACCATACAACGCAGGGAGATTTGTTATTCTCCAGGGCTCTTTACTAAATCAAGATATTAATTTAGTATGTTTATATGGTTCTAACAGTGATGATGCACAGTTTTATAACAACTTGTTTCTAACTCTATCAACACTATATGGTCATTTATGTATGGCAGGGGACTTCAATTGTACTCTCAACCCAATACTGGATAAGTCATTGGGAGTGGACACCTCGCATACGCAGAGTAGGAAAATAATACAACACTTTATAAGCGAATTAAATCTTTGTGATATCTGGAGACATAGGAACCCTTCCAAACGGGAATATTCATGTCACTCTGCTACCCATAACTCTTACTCCCGCATAGACTATTTCCTAATTTCTAGATCTATGATACCCAACATAAATGAAATAATGTATAAAAGTATTTCAGATCATGCTTTACTACTTGTCAATTACACTGTAGAGGCAGCCACTAAGGGCCCAACCATGTGGCGATTAAGCCCGCGATGGCTACATGATAATCAGTTTTTCAAATTTCTTGAAACTAATATTGATGTCTATTTCAAAATGAACAGTACTCAAACATCAGCGTCTACAAGGTGGGAGGCATTCAAAGCCAACATACGAGGGTAAATGATAAGTTATACAAGCAGCATCTCTAATAAGCAACATCTAAAACTGATAGAGTTAGAAAAAGATATAAAAAAAATTGAGACAGAAATTAACCTTAATGATACAAAAGAGAATAGACAGAAACTGGCTATTCTAAGAGCAAAGTATAATGAATTATCCACAAATAAAGTATTATATAGCATAATGAGATTAAAACAGACATTTTATGACCAAGGAGAGAAGGCAGGGAAGCTGGTGGCCTGGCGTTTAAAATCAATACAGAATGAAAGATCAATCTTAGAAATTGAATCAGAAGAAAAGATATCTATCACTAACCTGCAAGAAATTAATAATTATTTCCAGTCATTCTACTCTAAATTGTATACTTCAGAAAGCCCAGCCACATCTCACATGCTCCACAGCTTCCTAGGTCAGATAGAAATACCGGTTCTATCAGAGGATGCAAAAAAGGAGCTCAACTCCCCAATTGTATTGTCTGAACTGTCGGAGACCATAGACAGTTTGAAAGGAGGGAAAGCACCAGGACCTGACGGTATTCCTATTAAAATATATAAAAATTATAAGAACATGCTGTCGGTTTCTTTATTGAACATGTGTAAAGAATCACTTAAAAAAGGTGAGCTCCCAATATCATTATGGAACACACTTATAACTTTAATATTAAAGCCTGGAAAGCCCTCCCCAATGTGTGAATCCTACCGTCCCATTTCTTTAATCAACAATGATGTGAAAATAACAGCAAAAGTTCTTGCCAGAAGGTTAGAAACACATTTGCCATCTATTGTTGCTCTGGATCAAAATGGTTTCATTAAACACAGGCAGGGCTCGCACAATATTTGTAGGTTAATAAATATTATATATGCCAAGAAAGAAATACCTGATATGGCTATTATAGGACTTGATGCGGAGAAGGCCTTTGATAGGGTCGAGCATAAATACCTATTTGAAGTGCTTACCCGTTTTGGAGTAGGCAGCTATTTCCTTAGTTGGATTAAGATCTTACATCATGAGTCAAACGCTTCAGTGATGACCAACTACAGAGTTTCAGAGCAGTTCTCTCTTTCCAGAGGTACAAGGCAGGGATGTCCTTTGTCCCCTCTGCTTTTTGTTCTAGCCATTGAACCTCTAGCAATTGCCATTAGAATCAACAGTGAGATAACTGGTATCAAAATTAATAATATTGAAAATAAATTAGGATTATTCACCAATGACATAGTTCTATTTTTGACAGACTTGAAACAATCCATACCTACTTTATTAACTTTAATAGAAAAAAATGGTAGCTTCTCAGGTTATATAGGGGTGGGTTAAAGCTCCCTTACCTCCAGGGATACTATTGGGCGGCTCAACTAAGATCAGCTTCATATTGGTTTGAACATCAGTCACCACTGCACAGGGTACTGATGGAGGAACTCACAACTTCTAAAATCCCCTTATACCTCTACCTTTATTCAGCAAATGTAAAAAAATACACTGCAAACCACTTTGTAAAAAACACACTGATAGCATGGCATGAGGTGTTAAGTCATCTTGGGGAAAATGCTCCTTTATCTCAGTTCTCTCCTATTTGGGGGAACAGAAACTTTACTCCAGGTACTAATGATCTTGGTTTTAAGTTATGGGCAGACAGAGGTATTAGTAAAATTTCAGATCTGTATGAAAATAATAGTCTTTTAAGTTTTAATGAAATTAAGCAAAAGTTTGGCATTGACTCTAAACATTTTTTCAAGTATCTTCAGATAAGATGCTTTATATCAAAATTACAGAACTCTGTAAACCTTCCTGGTCCAAATTCTTTAGAAAATACGGTTTTGAACCATTATGGAACAGCTGTAATACTCTCAAAATTTTATCAGATTATCATAAATGCATCAAGAGAATCCTCAGAAGATAAAAGATTAGCTTGGTGTTCAGATCTTACTGAGGGAATCACTGTAGAAGAATGGCAGGATATATGTCACCAATGCCAAGTACAAACAAGAAACACAAGGTTCAAACTCCTATAGTATAAATGGGTGATGAGGATTACCCAAGAATTACTACACCGCATTTACCCTAATACACCAGATACTTGTGTCAAGTGTGGTATACAGAAAGGTAGCTTGTTTCATTGCCTCTGGGAATGCATACTCATTCAAGAGTTTTGGAAAGAGATCATTACAATTATATCTATGTTCATCAATGAGCAACTTCCTCTTTGTCCCAAACTTTGTATTTTTGGATGTTTCCCAGTAAGCTGTACATTGAATGATAGCAGGAAGAAGAGGGTAGTATTTTGCCTCCTTGAAGTCATGGAAATCTGTTTACAGACCAAGGAGACAAAATTGGGTTGAAGGACTACTGCAATGCCTTGCTTTAGAGAAACTTACAAATGTTGTTAAAGGGAAACATAACACTTTTGAGAAGATGTGAGGCTCATTTATGCAGTTTCTGGAGGGGGAGGATTACATTGCGGCTTTGTAGTCTACTGTTGTATTATATGCACTTTTATATGTAACTTTTTGTTTATCTTTAATATGATTACTGATAACGTTTTGGACTGTGGGAGCATTCTATAAGTACACAATGTGTCTCCATCTGTGTTGTACATGTTGATCACTCATCAATGTTATCCCTTTCCGCCCCTTAAACACCATGATGAGATTTAGTCAGTTACCACAACAGTAAAATATACCACTTATATCTCTACATTTGGAATAACCTCAAGTGCCTATTTGTACTTATTGATGTGCCTTGTTCTGTTCTGTTTTGTGTTTTTGTATTTTAACTGAAAAAGTCAATAAAAACATTTGTCAAAAAAAAAACCCACACTGTGACTGTTACTCAAACATCACTGCAGCGTTTCATCAGAGACATTTTACTTTCACTTTTGAGCTGCGTGTTATTCTGATGGGAAAAATGCTGTTTTCTAAATTTGCTGCTAAAAGAAAAGTAAAAAATGCAAATAGACAGCTTCAAGACGAGTGGAAAGAAGCATTTGCATTTATTGTCCCTCCATCCAGGATCAGACCCATGTGCCATCTGCCTTTCTATAGCAGCCAACTGTGCTCAGCAATCAGGGCTGCACAATGCGTCACACCTGCATACCCAGAGTGTAGAGAGGGTGAAAACATCATCTCACCATAAATACAATAAAGTCATCGTATGAAGCTGCAATCAGGATTTTACTTGTATTTATGACTCAACAGCAAAAAGCATCAGAATGTTCCATCTGAGTTTTAATGGATTTTGGGGGAAAGAAACAAGGCTATCTCTGTTGCATAAATAATAAAAGGGTTTTAATTTTGTTTGAGTAGCCTATTCATATGAAATTAATACCAAATGGAAATTACATTATATTCCTGTTGCTGTTTTGACTGAAACACACTAATTTTGTTCAAATGAATTTTATTAAGGTGCGTTGATTTAATAGAAAACATTTAGGACAATGTATAATTAAATTTAAATGACCTGTAAACTGCCTTGATATAACATGTCTTTTGAATTAGCGCTTTATAAATAAACTGAATTTAGATTGGATTGATTGACAAAAGATAAAATTTGACTGGTCAAAAAAATGTTTGTGGTCCTTTAAGAAATCAGTGCATGGAAGTAATGGAAACATATACTGCCATTACATATTTAGGATACTAATGTTGTAGATTTATCAATTAAAATTTATAAAGTTATGGTCTAATTGGTGATTCCAGGAGAACGGAACCAATAATTCATAAATTATGGATTTAATTCTCTCTTCAAATTATTAATCGGGGCACCAGACAACTTTTCCAACAAAAGCTGACAAAAATGTATATCTCTTACCGATAGTTTGTGATAACAACGGTCTTATTAACTAGTTTAGACTAATTCTTATTTATAATTAGGGATTTTACCAAAATACCTAATTCTGAAGGATGTGAATTCTTTTGATAATTGATCCAGCCCACACTCAGATTAAAAGAGTCAGATTCTTGATTCAGATTACTACTTTATTCTAAAACCACACAATTAAACAAAGAACATCTATCTACACAAACAGTTCTATTCCGTCTACATGAATACCTGCCCAAGATGGCTGACGACACGAGGGGAAGCCACGGAGTACCGCCTAATGACGTACGCACGCCTGGTTGTGGCATATGACGTGGAAGCGCAGCTTGTACGAAGGGGGGTGTGTTAAGTTCTGGTTTTTATTGTTTTATTGCCCAAGGGGGAAGGGGTACTCGAGCCTTCTCTCAAAAGGCCACGTGGATTAGGCTTCTTGCCAGCACAGTTTCATTTTCTTCCACTGGTTTTTCTTCTAAGAGAGCAATCATCATGTGAACCCCCCCAGACCCCCCCCCCCCCCCACCCCCCCCAACACCCCCACCCCCCTCCCCCCCGCCCCCCCCCCCCACCCCACCCCCCCCCCACGTCCTGAGGAGCAGGGGAGATGGCCTTGGTGATTAATCTGTTAAGGAGGACGCGTAGGCATGGGATGCAACAGCATCCGCACGTGACCATAATGGCTGTAAACACTGCTAGGGAACTAAACTTTTATATTTATCAAACATATTAAGAAAAAGTTGGAAAAGGCTCGGTTACCCTACTCCGCAGGAGAATCCTCTAGCCACATCCATCGGCACCCCGTTGCGAGTCCTTATATATTAGACGGTGCCTGTCTGCTCTCGCAGCTGTCCAGGCTAAGGTATACCCTTCGTGATATTCTATCTGTCCGTCCCTGCCTTCTTCCGGCCAGACCAATCGAGTGATCCAAATTATCATGTGTGTTTTGTTTTTTCTGGCCCTGTAATAGGTAATAATTATTTAATGCTACTGTAAGTAAGTTGATCCCTCTTTCAGCTGTTTAGGCCAGTCCCACTGCCCTCAGGAGTCCCCATAAAAATACAGCCATGATTATACACCAAAAAACGATAAGCACGTGGAGCCAAGCGGTTGTCATTTTTTGCTTCAAAGATGATTAGATATACAAGTGATTATTTAGTCTGCAGAGGTGAAAACAGTAAAATGATAATAGTTACAACAAAAGTTTTGCTCTTCTTAACCTGGCACTTCCTTTCCCCCTCTCTGGCTCCTGGCAGCTGGGAAGTGTGGTTTCGCTCTTTGTCTTTGTAGCCGTTGGCTGGCCTTCTGTTCCTCCTCCTGGTAGTCTACTTCTAGTCCCAGTCCTCTTCTTCTTTGTGGACTCAGGGGTCGACTACCCTGAGCCCTGTGATTTGGCCGGGGATTATTCTGCCCCACTATTTGGCCTCCTCACCTAGCTGGAGATCTTTCTTTGTCTCAGAGAGGGATCTCTGAGGTCCCTCCGTGGGGGCGCACTGGCTCCAGTGATACCAGGTGTCTCCTTTCCCTCTCAGGCGAACAGCATGAGACGTCCTCTCCACCACCTGGTATGGGCCCGTCCACCTGGGTTCTGACCACTTTCTCTTATTCATTCTTTCCACTTTTCCTTGAGACTGTGGATGAAAGACTGTCCCAAATTTGTGTTTCAAGCCCAAGGCTTTTTCAACTTCCTGCAAATCTTTGTTCTTGAAGTGTGTTCCGTTATCTGATCTGATCTTTTCAGGGAACCCATGTTGGGGAATGTAGTGGTTTATCAGAACTCAGATCAGAGCTTTAATGGCCAAGTATGACACATACAAGTATGACGCATACAAGGAATTTA
The DNA here is from genome assembly GCA_028564705.1 of Apricaphanius iberus. Taxonomy (NCBI): domain Eukaryota; kingdom Metazoa; phylum Chordata; class Actinopteri; order Cyprinodontiformes; family Aphaniidae; genus Apricaphanius; species Apricaphanius iberus. The sequence goes on from JAPXFQ010001905.1 coordinate 9,179,531, forward strand.
CAGATACAGTACAACCTGTCCAAGATCATTACCAACAACAACAACAACAAACAGATCCAGGTCACTGTTGGACATGCAGCCACCGAGCGGCGCTCCCGTTTATGAAATGGCAGGCATTTGACTACCGTTCTACTGTCCTCTCCATATTGTCTAGCATTACACTAGCATACATTAACACTACTCTTTCTCCCCCTTTTTTCTGGAACAAAACGCCATTCATCCTTTCCTTTGTTCCAGAAACATCCAGATGTAACAGCAGACTGTAAGTAGGGGTGACCAGTTCAGTTGCTGTGGACAGACGTTTGTTTGAGCGTAATGAAAGCCTCCTCTGCAGCTTGAATCCATTTCAGAGGAGCAGACAGATTTCTCATGCCTAGCTCCCTGACGAGTTCCCTTAATGGTTGTGTTAGGCCTACATAATCTGCCACAAAGTTTCTGCCGTATGCCGTTAGGCCCAGGAAAGACAATATTTATTTCACTGTGTGTGGTAGTGGATGATGTAAAATAGAAGATCTATGTTCAGGGGAGATTCTCCCTAAAAATGACACCTGTTGTTGAATAAAATTTAATTCGAACTGCAATTCATTAAAAATAGTTAAACCTACTTATTATTTTGCATAATCACGTTAAATCCCAAATATGTTTAAATCCTGCAACCATACATTATCAATTTGCTAAAAATTAAGTCCTAAATTGTGTATTGCCCTGAACCAATCTGCTACACAGACTTGGTTTGCCTGTCATAGTCATCCCCTATTTAAATTACATTTATTTTGATTAAAAGATTTTGCTTTATATCCGGTGGTTCATTAAGTTAAAAAGAGTCATAATCTGAAAAAGGATTAGCCTAGAATGTTGGCA